>JAGFMF010011715.1:1721335-1830297 GCA_019455555.1 Galemys pyrenaicus | reverse complement strand
CCTTCCTTCCTTCCTTCCTTCCTTCCTTCCTTCCTTCCTTCCTTCCTTCCTTCCTTCCTTCCTTCCTTCCTTCCTTCCTTCCTTCCTCTCTCTCTTTCTTTTCCTTTTTGTAAACTCTAAGGGCTGCAGCTTTAACATAATAATGAGAAACATGTAGAGCACCAAATCCCCCACCTAGATAAACACTCAAGGGGCAGACAATAAAATGCTGAACAGGTTATAAAACAGTGGGTGATGTTCACATAGATTTAATAGTTCAAGGGAGATCTCCAGCCTACCCCCCTTGACTGTTGGAGTCACCTTCTCGTAAATGGGTAATACTTGGAGGCCACCAATGCCATGACATTTTCAGTGTGGCTGAATGACAGAAACACCTGTGATCAATTACTTCTGTTTTTATACTGCTGGAATGAAAAGCCCCAGCGACCCATTCAGTGGTGGTTCATTTGGGGAACTGCCCATGGGCTACAGGTAACATCAGGGACATACTACAAGACAAGCAGGAGAAACATTCTGATTAATTCTGCTGCTCTGCACCTTCTGGCACAATTAGCTTTTTATAAAGACTTCACTTTCTTAGAGCAGTTTTAAGTCCACAGCAAAATTGAGGGAAGACAGAGATTTCCCTTCTACCCCCTAACTCCATGCATGCCCCCCTTCCACTATCAATACCCCCTACCAAAACGGTCCACTTGCTACAGCTTGTGTACCTCTCTGTTGTCATCCAAAGTTGATAGTTTACAGTAGGACTCGCTCTTGGTGTGGTACATTCTCAGGGCTTGGACAGATGCGCAGTGACAAGTATCCATCATAGTGCACACAAATTAGTTTCACTGTCCTAAAAATATTTTGGGTTACACCTATCCATTCCTCCACCCCACCCATGTCAACTCTTGATCCTTTTACTATCTCCACAATTTTTCCTTTTCTAGAATGTCATAGGGTTGAAATCCACAGTAAGTTGCCTTTTCAGATTAGCTTCTTTTGCTAAGTAATGCACATTGAAGGTTCCCCCATGTCTTTACATGGCTTGAATGTCTATGTTTATATGGTATTTTCAAATAGAGATTTGATAGCAATGTAAGCAGGGCATTTTAGAGAGAAAGGCATCCTTTGTGTTGGCCAGACAATTCTGCCGAGCTTTATCCTAAGAGAAATGTGTTTTATAATAGTTTGTTGGAAGCTACATTTGTTAAAGGCTATGATTTGAAAATGTTCTGATCTTTGCTTGGATAGCTATCCCCTCTTGTCCATAGTCCAAGTTTAGTATGATGAACTATGGCTGAATAGAGCATTAAGAATCTCAAACACATCCTCTCCAAGATCTATTTTAGAGTTCCAGTTATTGTGATGCTGTGGAAGTACAACCTTCCCTATTAGAACAAAAACCTCAAAACTGCCAGGGCAGCACAGAACTGCACCTACAGGGTATTCAGTTCTTTAGTGAAAACACCTCCATTTCCCCCAGGGCTCCAATGCACACTGATAGCTGCACTCTGGCCAATTACAATCTTCAGTGCACAGAAGGAACAGGAAAGAACAGATGGAAATGGACTGACAAAAGCATGCTCTCTGGTGTCTAAGTACGCAGAACAGCAATGTTTAGTGACAATTTTTAGATAAGACCAGGGGAGAATATAGAATTCATCTCTAGCTGCATCACAGGCTCCCTGGTATTAGCACAATGACTTTCTCTATTGTATTATTTTTACTGAGGTAACACTGGTTCACAGCACTGCATATAATGTAGAGGCAGAGGTTGGCAGCTCTTCAGATGTATGTACCACCAATCCCACCACCAAAGCACCCATAATCCTCCCCACCCTCTAACTCAGCAACTGCAAGGTGAAACCTTAGGACCTACAGAAGCTAGCAAAGGCAAAAAAAAAAAAAAAAAAAAAAAAAGAAAGAAAGAAAGAAAAAGACAACCTAAATACAAACAAAGCCACAATGGCTTCTTNCAAAGCAAAAAAAAAAAAAAAAAAAAAAAAAAGAAAGAAAGAAAGAAAAAGACAACCTAAATACAAACAAAGCCACAATGGCTTCTTTTGTATGTTACATTTGGTCACAAGTGAGCATATTCAAGACACGAGAGTGGGAACCCAGGGTGTCTGGAGCTGTTTCTGGATGAGAAGAGAAAGACAATCTCTGCTTGTCTCCCCTGAATTGTGTGACGGGGTAGTGACACCAGCCCATCGCCTTTGCTGCCTGAACACGACCAGGAAGGAAGAACACCTCACAGGAAAAGTGACTGTGATGACATCACGCTAGTCAGGCAATTCTGAACCCGGTCTCTACCTTGAGGGGAGTGGGCACAAAAAGCCAATAATTTGAAATTCTCAAAGAACAACATAGGTGTGAGACAGCACAGAAGTAGCTCATTTGGGCCTGTTGACAGGAACAAGAAGCACTCAAAAAATTAGATTGTAGGAAAACATTTTCCATATTCTAACCTGGGCAGGTGCTCCTGGATCTCTCTCTGCCTGAGGGCTCCCAGCAGGGAGAGTCGGGAAGCAGGTCACAGCACCAAGTGTGGGAGTAAGACTGAAGACATTAGGCACTTCCGGAAAGGGAACGATAACTCGTGCCAGGAACACTTCCTAGCTGGTGTGTGTAAAGTCATAATATCCTGCTAGCTACACAAACAAACCCTCCATCAACAACCCACAGCCTCTCTTTCAAGGAGATGACTTTAAGAAGGCCTGAAGGTTCTTTTCAGAGCTCCCTTATTTTCTCTGTTGAACTGAGTAAAATCACAAAAACTTTAAAGGTATGTAGAGCATAACACTTTTAATTAATACTTTTTTTTTTTTGTGAAGAGAGGTCTTTTCACGTTCATTAGATCATCTAGCTTAAAACTTCTTGATATTATTTCTAATTTTAGAAAAATAGCATTTTCATTTCCTTTCTATAAATCTGTGTAAGAGACACCTAAGGAAATCAAGTCTCAATTAATAGCTTGACCATGGAATTATATATGGTTGGAGGGAGTAAAACTGAGAAACTGGAGGACTTGAGGTGGTACACATGGCCTCTAGGCAATTTTTCTGCACAAATTTGTTCTTTATATTAATAATGAGCTACTTAAATGGTTCAACACAACATATTTCTATTTCTTTGCCAGCCTCTATAATAGAAATGCACACCTTTGTGACAATATTAAAATATATGAAAAAAAAATTTAGTTTTTCTTATATACACATTCTCCCATTCTTTGAGATATAAACACTTTTCTATTTAAACCATGTTTACAGCTTACTAACCTATAGCACCTCCTAGTTCATTCTTGATTTCTTACCGAATAGCATTTAAAAGGACTGAGTATAACCCAAAAAGCAGAAGCCAAGGAAAACCAAATATCAACTGGGAATGAATCCAGTCATGGTAAAGGTAGAACCAGAGAAATCACGAGTAGGAAATAACAGATCCTTCAGCAGAAAACAGAGAAGAATTGCTGCAGATTTCATAATGCCAGGAATAAAACCGGGGAAGGGAGCGTGAGCATACTGCAATGCATAAAATCTTGACATTTGTGATAAAATATTCAAAATATACACTGGAAACTTGGAGTTTGTCTTTAATTTCAATTCTTTTAATCATTTCACACAACTAGCCATATTTGTGGTATCACTTTAATGGGTGTGGAGGGAAAGAGAAGAAACAAAAATAGACATTGAAGAATGCATCTCTCTCCAAGAAGGTGGCTGCTGGAGCTGGGGGGAGGAAGATGGCAGGGACCTCATTCCTGGGTTGCAGCAAAGGCAGTCTGGACTGATGAGGGATTTACACGAACTCTCCATTTCCTGAAGGTAAAGACTCAGAAGTTCCACTACAGGGCCTCTCTGCTAGGAGAGACTGCTCTTTGCAATTATCACAAATGATTGTTTATTACTCAGGAGTTTGAAAGAGGCCCTGGAAAGATTGCATTCCAAAGGTTTGATCTCTGAAAATGCTGGGGTTGAACTGTAATTACCAGCTCTCAGCCCACAGCACCTCCTCTGGGATTATTTGCATAAACTCATCACCTGGGGCAATTCCTGAAAACAATAGTCTCCTCTCTGTTATTTTCTTGCAGTGAGATGTCTTCCTTGTTTAAGATTTTTGCATAAACTTTTGATCACCAACATCGAGTGGCAGCATCCTTATAAAAATAAGCGCAGGAGGCTTTTTCTGTCATTAATTATAGAATGTCTGGAATGATCCAGAGTACCAATGGAGGAGATGTTGGAGGTAACTAAACCAACCTGGTAGGGGCCTTTCTGGTGGCGCAAGGGGCTAAGCACCACACTAATAAGCAGCCACAGCCACTGCAGCACTAGTTCAGTCCCAACCAGGTAGGTGACACACATGGCACAGCAGACCTCTCCTGCCTTGTCTGCTGCTCCCCTCAGCAGTGTACCTCAGTAGATCTGCCTATTCTGGCCCCACTCTATCTCTGGTGAATCCTCTCACCCTCCCACACCTCTGGCCTGTACTCTGGTTCTTATATGCATAAATAAATAAACCTTTAAAAACATAAACTAACCTGGCTGGTTTCAGTCATAAAAACTGTGATGACAGTGGGTCCCGAATAGAATGAGAATTCACCTTATTAGAAATCAAGAGGTGGTGGAAACCAGAGCTGGTGGGTGAGAAACAGTTTGGGGTTTGGCCAAAAAATTCAGAATGAGATTCCCAGTTGTATGCTTGTGAGGGTCAGATAAAATGATGACCAGTACTTTCCCTACAGTGTAGACTGTATACAGTCAGTGGGACCTTCAGTCACGGAGTATGGAAGAGGAGTTTAAAAACAAGTAAGGACTCTGAGAACCTAAAAGAAATGGTTTTATAAAGGGTGGTCCCTGGGGTGTGTCTCTCCCTGTCCTGTAATAGTTTGGTCATCCCAGAGGAGAAAGTGAGTATCAGAATGTGCTCATAAAACACAGCCTTATGGGCTAGAGTACATCTTGCCACTCAGTGAAGAGGTTTGTGCTTTGTAGTGTCAGAAAGAACAACCCTGTGAGAAGAAAAGCTTTAGGCAAGAGCTGGATTCAGGGTTCAGGGGAAGAAATCTCCCTTTACCTGCATAGGTGTGGGTGAGGAGGTCATCTCTAGGTGAAAGCCTTCTCCAGGGCTGCTGGTCCCCAGGGCTTTCCGGTTACAGGTGTGCTGACTTCTCTCTGAATGAAGGACCTCCAGAGCGTGGCCTGGGGAATGACTCGTAGATTTACTACAACTCCTTGTTCCAAGTCACACATGTACACACATCACTGAAACGGAGTTTTCTTGAGCACAACCCCTGTCCCCGCTCCGCCATTCAGGAAAGACTACTCATCCCTTATATTAATTTGACTTCAACTTGCAATTACTTGCTTAAAGTTCAATCTGTCTCCTAATTTCCAGCCTATAAGCAAGGACTAACTTCCTTGCCCATCATAAATGATCCATGAAAGTGCCAGATCAACCTCAACTTTCATCTTTGGTCTCTGCCTGCCACAGCAGCTCATGGATGCCTTCCTGGATCTAAAATAAATTTATGTGCCACATAAATTTACTACATAAACATACCACGATTAAGGAAAGCACATGGCTATTTCCTGAGTGACTGCTGACTCAAGCGTTTATCCAATTCAGAGGGCAGGAAAGCAGCAATGCATCATATACACTTTGAAGGGTAACGCTATTTGACTCCTTTAAAGGGTTCCTAAAGCACTCATGACTTAAAGGGACGGGTATGGAACCCACCAGCGTCTTCCTCTTCCTGACTATGACAGGTAATAAATGATCGCAAAGTCTGCACTGTACTGTCTTAATAAGATTTCTCATGCATCGGTTTTGGCGTTTTTGTTTTTTCTTTCTTAACCATACATGATAATTCAGGGCAGGTTTTTCAGGTGCCTGGTGCAATGGTCTGATGATAAACTCAATGCAAAGACAGTGGCAGGTTAAGGCAGGTTACCAAATTACACGGGCAAGACAGGAGATGCTTTCCTGGTTGATGTTTGATAGTAACTAGGCAGCAGTTGTCCATGAGTGCAATATGCTGCCAGTCTTTGTGAGGTGACAAAGTCGTCCTTGACACAGCCCTGTTTTATCAAATTGCTCAAGGGGACAGGCTGCCATGATCTCCAAGGAAGAGAGGAGTAAAGAGGAATGATAGCTTGTTGAGACCTTCACTGAATTCCCATCATTTCTGGTCCTTTGGGAATCAAAGAACTGCCCCCCCCCCCCAGGTGAATGTTCCCATTTTTAACCCCTTCTATCGTTATAAACATTTTCATTCATTCACTCACTCATTCATTCATTTATTCCTTATTTCACGTATGTATGGATTGTTTTAAACTGAATCATCCCCCTTTCCAGGTTCTCATGTTGAAGTCCTAATCCCCAAACCTCAGACAAGGACTGTATTTGGAGATAAGGTCTATAAAGAGACAATTGAACTAAAAAAGGTTATATAGGTGGGCCCGTATCCAATCTGACTGGTGTTCTTATAAGATTAAGAGATGGGGGGAGGGAGCTCTGTGGTGGTGCAACAGGTTGAGCACTGCACTGTGGGGCATCTGCAGCCACTGCAGCACTGAGTTTGATATCTGGCCAGGGAGTGGACCCACATGGCACAGCAGACCTCTCATTTCTCCATTGGTGCTCCCCTCAGCAATGTACTTCAGTCAATGTGCCTGTTCTGCTCCCCACTCTGTCTCCAGTGAATCCTCTCACCCCCACACCTCTGGCCTGTACCCCAGCTCTTGTATGAATAAATAAAATAAAGTTTTTTTATAAAAAGAGATGGATTGGGGGGGGCTCCCTGGTGGCATAAAGTTTAAGTGCCAGCATTAATTATCAAGCTATTGCCAGCCACTGTGCCCTGAGTTCAATCCCCTGGACAGGGAGATGACCCACATAGCACAGCAGACCTCTCATTTCTCCACTGGTACTCCCCTTAGCAGTGTATTTTAGTAGATTTGCCTGTTCTGCTCCCTACTCTTTCTCTGGTGAATCCTCTCATCCCCCACGCCTCTGGCCTACGTCCCAGTTCTTGTATACATAAATAAACACAAATTTTAAAAAATCTTTCAAAAAATTAGGAGATTAGATCATAGACACGCACAGAAGGAAGACCATGTGAGGACACAGCTCTGCTGACACCTTGATCTTGGGTTTCCACCTCCAGAACTAGAGAGATAAATGTCTGCTGTTTATCAGCTTGTGGTTTTGATATGGCAGCCTACACAAACTAAAATACCGTCTCCCATGTAATTCTTTTATAATTAACAAAATTTATGAATGATATCTTTAAAGTGAAGTCACAGTCTACTCAGATGAGTAATTTCAGTGTCTCCTGTCTTGAACGACTCGACAGTGTCAAGTAGAACGGCAATGATTGTGTGGACCTTATGGGAAGTATCTGGTCTGTTAAGTTGATATCTTGAGAAAACCACAGCCCTACATTCCTTTTGGTTATACTGTGAGAACCACTAGGATAGTAGTTCTCAGCTTTGGCCACCTGTTGGGATCACCCTGGAACCCCAGAAATGCTGATGCTTGGATCCTGCCCCCAGATGCCTGTTTTGATTTGTCTGCAGTAGGCCTGGGAAATGCTAAGGTAGAGACTCAGTATGGAACTCCCCAAGAAATATTCTAACTGACCATCTGCCTCCCTCCCAGCTGAGGGACTGCCTGGTTTCTCAAAACTGATGCTTGCAGTGCGTTATCCTGATGACTGCGACTGTACCTCAAACCATATAACCAGTATTTCTCCAAGAGACTAAGTAGTACATGTGACTGGCACTTGAGGCATTAACAATTGGGTTTGGGGGAATGTGAGATGCAGGGGGAGTAAGTGAAGAGAGTAAATCATGTACATCATCATAGGCAGCTTGGGCTTTTTCTCCAGAGTGAATCTGGTATTTGGACTGTGCAACAGCAGACTCACCCTCTGACCTTTGTTCTGTGACGTTGCTATCATTCCCACTTTACACACTGGTAAGCTGAGGCCCAGCAACTTTCCCAGCATCACGTGACCAGAGATGCAGAGCTTTGCTTGATATTGTCTCTAAGCCTCCTCAAAGCTCTTCGAGTAAAAGGGAGTGATCAATACCGTGAGCTCTAGAATAATTCAAAGAATAGTCCCCCAAGCAAACCATTTGCCTGACTTCATTGACTCCCCATTCTCAGGTTTCCAGCGTTTAGCCCCAGGCCCACTGGAGGCAAGGTAGCCTCCCACCTTCCATCATGTGCCTCAGTCTAAGCCCCATTAATGTGGCCAGCAAACGCTTTCCCAGCAGGCTGCCAGCCTTCCACTGACAAAATGTGTCCCCTGCTGCTGTGTCTGTTTGGTCACCACAGCTAATCTGATTGCCCCACTGGAGTCCACTCTTCCAATTTTGGCTGTGTTGGAGTCCAGACTGTGTGTATGTGTGTAGCCCTCAGGTTATGCTAATCATTCCCTCTCTCCTTCCAGTCCTACCTCAACCAGACAATAGCATTATTCTAGCATGAACAAACTAAGTGCAATGCCACACTCTCCTGGCTTTTCACTGTGTGCCCTCCACATGGCCTCAAATATTCAATAACTTATGTCTGTCACCCAAATGACATGATTCTCCTTTCTTGGCCTTGATCTACAGATTACTCATTCATCCTCACTCAAGATTTGCTTACTTGAGCTTTGATTCATGTTACTTTATTCTTTCTGAACTATTCAAAATTCAGAAGAACTACCTTGATGAGTACTTATTTAACCAAGGAATTACTAAAAGGCTGCTTTTCCATTAAAGTTTCTCAGATTCCTTGAAAGACACAGTGCCTTACATAATAAATTACTCCCCACAAACTTAGCCTCCATGGATCTGGGCATGAGCTTATTGAGGCTGCCTCACAATGGATTGTAGCTTTGCCTTCTTGTTGCTGAGTTCAATTGTCATTAAAATAATATGAACATGTCTCAGATTCTGATAGATAGAGCTCATTTCACCCTTTCACTCTTCACCAAGATTCATGAAGTTGGTAAAAACTAAAGTATCAGTCAAATTTCCACTGGAATTCCACTCAGACCACTCAGCTGAGAGACTGAATGAAAGGCTATCTGCAGATGTGTGGGAAGTGAGGTATAGCAAGAGGAGCACTGGGGCCCTTAGGGTCCAGCAAGAACAGGAGTACGGAGGCACAGGAAAAGAAATGGTATTCCCAGCACCCTGTGGGAAATGGAGGCATGGAGAAGGGCACATGGATAGGGACCAAATGTCTTGGAAGGAATGCCAGAACCTCTCTTGTTTGTTCCCTCCCTTCTTCCAGATTCTCATGGCCAACCCCATCAGGAGGCCAGTTGGCATGGGACCTGAATACTGCCCTGAAACCTCAGCCTTTCTGGAAAGGATAGGCACAAAGAAGATAGATGAAGAGCAGGCACGGTTCAAGTGAGAAAAAGCAACACAACCAGTTCTCAGCACAACCAGCTGGCAGAGTTGAGGTAATGGAGGAAAGAGGAAATTTCACCCTGGCAGGAAGCTGACTTTATGTAAATCTTAGGATGGAGATTCCAGGGCCTCAGCTTCTGTGTATTTATTCACTGAAATGATTGTGCCTTCCCTAATTATGCCTGACACATTAGTTAGTTACATAATTAAACATGTGACATATCTTCCAGTCAAAAACTCTGTCAGTTGTGTGAAGGTTTCCTGAGAAAAAAACAGTGGCTGAAAGAACCAGGGCATATTATATACTTGGAGCATGTCACTCACTCCCACAGAGTCCCAGGTCATTAGATGAAGAAATCGGTAAAGGCCACAAATAGAAAGAGATGGTGGCAAGTTGATAGCACAGGCCAGTTCTGATCTGGGTGGAAATATTCACCAACCTCCATCTCCTATTTCCAGGAATGGAACCCTGATGATATTAGATCTCCCAAACTCGTGCATACAAGGAACCTGCGGGTTAAATGACTATTGAGAGCTTGAGAACCATTGGATTTGAAGAACTATATTTCAAGGTGAACAAATACATGTCACAGTTGTATGTCAACATTAATCTTCAGTCCCTGTCACCAAAGTTTTTTTTTTTCCAATTATGTTTATTGAGGTAATGTTGGTTTATAACCCTATATTTGTTTTAGAGGCTATCCGTTCAAACCTATACAAATGCATGTCTTCATATCATGCCAACCACTCAGCCCCAGTAATTCTCCACCATGTTCTACTGGGTCCCTCCTTTCTCCATTCCTACAATGCCACCCTCCCTTCTAGTTGCCTTAGTTTTACAGTTTGATGTTAAGGGTTTATTATTGGTTTAGTTTTGCCTTACCCTTGTCCAGTACTTGTCTTTCTCCTTCTGATTTATTTCACTTTACATTATCTTCTACAGTTCCATTCATACTGTCACAAAAGACAAGCGTTCATCTTTTACTATAACAGAGCAGTATTCCATTGTGTACATATACCTCGTTATTGTAGTCCACTCCTCTGTCCTTGGGCACTTAGGTGGTTTCCATAACTTGACTATTGTAAATAGGACTGCAATGAATATAAAAGAACATATATATCCCTTTGAATTAGTGTTTTTGCATTCTTGTGTAGATACCTAGGAGTGGATCATATGGTAAGTCTATTTTATTTTAATATTTTGAGAAACCTCTATACTATTTTCTACAGGAGCTGGATCAGTCTACATTCCCCTAACAGTACAAAGGGGTCCTTTTCCACCACACCCTTGACAGCACTTGTTTCTGGTCTTCTTGATATGGGTCATTCTCTCAGGTGTGAGATGATAGCTCACTGTGGTTTTGATTTGCATTTCCTTGATGGCCAGTGACTATGAGCATTTTCTCATGTGCCTATTGGCTATCTCTAAGTCTTCGTTGGAGAAGTATCTGTTTAGCTCTTCTGTCCATTTTTGTGATTGGGCTAATTATTTTATTTCTATTGAATTGCATGAGTTCTTCATGCATTTTGGATATTAGTCCATTGTCAGATGTATGAAATACAAATATTTTCTCCCATTCAGTAGGGTGTCTTTTTGTTTTACTGATGGTTTCTTGTGCTGCTATCACAAGGTTTTGATTAAGTCTTACACTAACTTCTTTACCAAACCTTTGAAATATTATTTTATGAAACAGTTACTGTTAACAATAAATAGGATTTCCCTAATGCTGAGGAGAATATAACTTACCCATATATAATGTGTATTATTCATCATCTGCCTCCTCCAACACTGCCTCCTCTTTCTACCTGAAAAAAATTGAAGGTAGGAGAAAAAGGGAACTTTTGACTGTGGTTGATTAATAACTGTCATTATAGTAAAAGATTGTTTGCCTACCTGCAAAGGGAAGGACCAAGGCTATTTCAAGGTTCTGGTGAATACTAAAAACATTTCAATTTGAATTAAAGTGGTTATATTGCATTGTCAACAGATTAAACATAGGGACTCACTTTTCTCACCAATAAAATAAGTTTCCTTAAATCAGATAATCTCCAGTTGTCTCTAAGTCTCCTTGATGCTACTAAATAAGATTTTACTTATTCCAGGGTGGTATAAAATACTTAAATCTTCAGAAGGTAACACCTTTTCAGATAGAGAGGCCTGTATGGTAAGACAAAAACTAGTTCTTTTTGAAAAAATTTCTTTGCTGAATTAGGGGGCTAGCTGACCTCTGAGAAGCTCCATGTTCACAGATCTATATGGACATCTGCCTTGAACCCCTGCACTCAATAGCCTGGAGTAGGATACAGTAAAGAAATGCTCTGATGATTTCCAAAGAAGATGTATAAATATATGTCTCAAAAGTATTTGGGGACAACTTTCTTGCTGACTGGAAAATGAAAGCTATAGGAAAGTCATGCTCATCCAAGAGTGAGAACTAACCATTGTACACAACTGAGGGATTACGAGCCCAAGTACAGATCTGAAGACAGAGTCCTAAAGGAAGAGCTGGAGGACTCCTTTCATCCTGACAGAAAGGAAAGCTGAAGAAAAGTATCCTAGATAGGAAGGAGTATTCCACAAGGTGGTGGCCAGTGAGGACTGTCCAGAGGGACCTGATGCCCAGGAAAGTCCCGCCTGCCAGTGGCACCCAAGGCCAGCACTGCCCTGCCTCCCACAGCTCTGGGTCTGGTGGGGGAGGGGAGGGGGAGAAGGGGAGGGGCGCCTCCTGAGCTGCCACAGCACTGGGCCTTCCAGTGCACGAGGGCTGGAAAATAAAATTCCCAGAATGTCGAAAATGACAGTTTGGGGAGATTCCCTGGGAAGGAGCCCCGGAAGTTTTCTGGGTGATAAGAATGTTCACGTTGTTCACAATGATGGCTTCACAGAAAGTGGTTACACAACGTTTTATTGTACTTAAATCACAGCAATAAAAATGACGTGTTTGGGCATTCCAGCAGTTAAAAATTAAATACAAGTGAAAATTAAAAGGGCAAGTAAAAATTTCAAACTATTCAGTATTATTTTTTATACTGCTTATGAAATTAAAACTTAAGCTGAAGTATTTTGCACTCATCAGAGTGGAAGAAGACAGAAGATTTAATGTACAGGATTAATTCTTATTTCTTTGTAAAAATGGCATAACAATTAAGGTTTCGATGGGACATTTTCATTTCTCTGAAATAGCACTAGAATTTCACTTTTATATGACTATATTGATTTCATCCTTGATATCATAAAAAAAATCATCATTTTATTTATCTTTTACTTTGTAACTCTGCCTCAATTATCTTATACTTAAACTCAACACTAACCTTCTCCTGTAAATAAAAGCCTGGTAAAGAAGAGAACTAACATTCAAAAAGCTGTCAAATAAGCCATCCATTAAGATATAAAGATGTGTTTGTATGCAAACTTTAGCTTTATAACTTTGAGTCACTAAGAAATTCAGTGATTTAATGAGAAACAAGCCAGTTAAGAAAGTAAGCTGTTGGAAGAGGAGTGAATAAACATATTAAGCAATGTGACAATGAAATAGAACATGGAGATTCCTAAGCCATAAGACACTGAATTTGAATTTCACGTGGGAAGAATTCTGCCAGAGAGATTTTTTTTTTTTAAATTCAGTATGTCGTTTTAATTAAATTACAACTCTGAATTAGACATAAATCAACCAGACTCGTCTGGGTTTCATTTTTAGCACAAAGATCCTATCATCTTCAGCATTTCATTCAGAGCTAATTAAATATGGATTTATGGCTCTTGGTACCTTGAGACAGAGAAGGATTCCAGAACTTGCTAAGCCACTAAAAATGCACTATTTTGAGGGTAGTAACTGAATGTCAGGCCTTTGCCACAGCACTCTGCTTCTGAAAGCTAAATGTATTTTCTGGGTGTGTAAACAAGTCTCATAAAACTCTCATTGTTTTCCACCCCTAGTAACAGTACAAATCCTCCACAAACTGAAAGTCTCTGTTTGCCGCCAACACTATTTCAACACAATGCTCCTCCTCTCACTTTCCAGAACCTTCTTTCTTGGCATTCCTGTCCTACTGAGTGCCAGCAAAGCAAATGAGCACAGGATTTCCTTATTCACATCTCTCCTCCTCTGTCCCCAGCAAAAATTTGCTGTTGAGGATTTTCAATTCTGGTTGTGGGTTAGTTAGGATATTTTAGCTGAGTTTATTGAATGCCTTGAAAACCAAAATGCCAGCTTCATATCCTAATAACTATAATGTTTTCCCTGCAAGTGTCCTGCTGAGTTTAGCTGACAACTTAACACTTTCGGTTTGGAAAGGTGAAATATACCAAATAAAAGTAACTTACTTCTTTCCACATCAAATGGAAACAATTTAGTTACACCAAAAAACAAACAGACAAACAAAAAAACACCCTCCTAGAAGTAAGGGTACAGCATACAGAGAGAAAAACACTGTCTCTCAATAGCTATTGGAAATGAAGTACAGCAAACCATTTTTAAAGGAGCGTGTCTTGAGAGGGAAATGCCAACTTTGATAAATACAGAAGGATTGTCTGTGTAAAAATAGGCAACCAGGCAGGCTTCCTGGCTTCTTCGTGTCTCATGGTGGTTTTTGAGAGACTGCAGGCTTCCTACAAGCAAAACATTTTTGGATTTAAAAAAATCACTAAGAATATCATCAAGAAAGTTTTGATCAGAAACGAGGGTTGATGAAGAATCCATTTAAACTGGAGGAAGCACAACATTCATGTAACTTGAATACCAGTAGAAACAGAAAGTGCCATGCTGAGAGAAATCTGGTCTGTTTTCTGTCTTCTATAGAAGATTCTCTGTTTGGGCCAGCCAGTGGCAGTTAGTGAGGAGACATCCTGGACAAGGTTCAGGTTGTTCTGCATCTTCAATTAAGATCAAGAGTACCAAAATGCATATCAGTTGTTTCATAGTTTTGACGTGGTACATGAACGTGTATGCACTCTCGAAAATATTCAGTTATTGTTTAGTGAAAAAATAAATACATAAAATTTTCCTTCTGAAACTCAATGTCTACCTGTACCAGATAAAAATTATCATACCAGTAAAGATCTTTGGCCACTTGGGTCCTGAGATCTCTTCTAGGGTACAACACATCTCAGCCTTCAACTCCAGGTGTCCTTATATGTAGTTGGGACATAACTCCTGGTGATGAGGTATTTGGTGCACAGCCCCTGAAGGACAATAAAGCACAGGGCTGAAAATGGCCTTCAGTATCAGCTTCCCATAAAAGTTGAACACACAGGATGCTTGGCTGTGGGCACTCGAATTATTCTTTCAATTCTTGAAGCTAGAATCAGTCACACTGAGAAGGGATTTCTCTCATGTTGTGTTGACAAAATGGTAAATAGGAAAACACCATCCCTGATAGCACAGGTCAGAGATCTATTCATGTCACGCCTGAACCACAATTGGCCGACACCCATTTTTCAAGGTGGTATCTCCAGCTGTGTGAAGAAAAAAAACTACTTTGTTTTTTGTTTTTTTCCCTGTCTTTCTTTCAAACTTGAAACAAAACAATGACTTACTTGGGGTTCCCTGATACAGAAACCTATTTGTCTTTGTCTCTCAATAATTGAAGTGTTCATTTCCTCCCCCTTCTCTGTTCATATTGAACTCTGAGCCACATTTTTCCAATAAGAGTAACACATTGACAAACTCAGGAAAATTCAGCATTTGCAAAAAATTAGGGACAGGATAAGATGAAGCAGCAATTGTGTCACAGAACTCTGCCTTCATAGATACGTTTCTGTCAAGGTGGGGAACAATCAGATGTCTTTGGGGTCAGAAGTGAGGTGTGCCCCCTTGTACTCTTTCTGGGCCCAACTGAGAAGAACCAGTTCAGTCAGCATCTGAAATGTTAGACTAGCTACAGTGTGCCCGCCTAGATTCTGTGGAACTTTTTTTGGCTGTTTGCAATAGCAAAATGAGTCATGCATTTCACAAACATTTTTTAAAAAGGGGAAACACCTCCCTCCTTGAAATGTGACTCTCTTATGAAAAGAGACTGTGTCAAAACACCAGGCAGCTCCTGCACTTCTGTGTGCATTCATTCTGAAGCTTGATTCTATTTTGAAGACAAGTTAACTGTTAGAACACTGAACTCCACTCCTGTGTAAATCAGAAAGTTAAATTTTCTTTGGGCTCACCTATGAGCACCTGCCGCAATCTAAGATCACAAAGCAAAAGAAAGGAGGTGCTGCACATGACCATAAAAAAAAAAAAAAAAGACATAAAGACTAGGGTGGGCTGTACCTTGTGACATATGACATGGGGCAGGATAGATTGTAGCCCTGCTCTCATAACTGTAATTTTTTAGTCAGAGATTCCTAGTACAGTTACTTTTCCATAATGCATCTCCACTTTCCTTTCAGTCTAGTGAGAACTATCCAGAACACTGAAAGCATTTGGCAAATCGTACCAAGTGTTCATTCCCCTCGTCATGAAAAATCCATGGTTTTTCAGAGCCTTCGTTCTGCTTTGGATTCCTGCTGACCCTAAATCTCTGCTTTTCCAGCCAACAAAGGTGGAGGACTTTCTCTCAGAGAAGAGCAAGATTCAGTCAGATGTGGTATGAGCTGTTTGGGGTTAGATGATTCAGTCCATTTTTGTGGATTTCCCAAGATGCTTTCTGAAACTCTTGAAAAATATCTTGTGTGATCTTGTAACAAGTTAAACAAAAGACAAACCACCAAGTGCCTGCCTGTTTAAGGAGCATAACCACAAATGCTCTGATTCACTGTGAACAATTACACAGGAAGGTAGCTGCGGATCACCAGTCAAACTAACTTTCACAGCTTCGAGGATATACACTACTTTGAGGGCCTTCACTGGTGACAGAGGGATGTGTGGCTATACTGTGAGCAGCCCAAAGAATCAAGACACTGAAATATTTGTCAAGGTTTTAGGGAGCACCTATGCCCTTAGCTGACTGCACCAAGATGCCTAGACCACCATTGTCTCTGTTTTAATGAATTGGGGGATGGAGAGGAACAAATGGCTGTCTTATTTTGTATTCAGGGCTAAATAATAATTTCACATATATTTGCCTGAACAAATGAAAAATCCCAGTTCCCACATTTTGTGGGTCTCTACACTTCCCAACTGCACACACCCACATTTCTTTGCTGACTTACTCATGAAGCAAAACAATAAACCAAATCTGTTTTTCTCTAGCCGTGATGACTGGCCAGGCAGCTCCCAGCATACTTCATGCAGATGGAATTTCGAACACACCCACTCTTTAGATCCTTCTTGCGGCTGATGTTGTTGTTGGGTGTTTTCCTCTGGACTGAGGAGGAGGGACCTCTGTGATTTCAACTCATCTCTTGGGGAACTATCACAACAAAGAAGCACACATTTCTGAGCAACACAGCCGCCCAACCTAATGATGGGACTCACCCCACCACCTCATGTCAGACACAGATGCACCCCTTCACACATGCAGCTTCCTTTTCTGAACAGTAACTCCCTTCCTCCTCATTGGGAAGGTGATTCTCCCATGTCTGGGAGAAACCCAGATGGGTTTTGAAATGTGCAAATTTGCTAAAGAACTACAACCACAATATCATTTACTCCTTCTTGTGAAAGTTGTTTGTTGCTCTTGTTGCTAGTAGTCCTCTTTCTGGGATGGGAATCTTTGGCCTTTAGAGAATTCCCAAGTTAGAAAGAATGCACAGACTCAGGAAAACTTAGCACACACACCAAGAGAAGGCGGGGCACCATGTGTTTTGCCAAAAACCAGCTAGAATTTCCTGTTTTCCAAGTCTCAGATGTAACTTTACCTTTCGGGGTCAAGTTTTCTCTGTTCTTGGGAACCTGGAGCTTTCTATTTCTGATCTCTCTAAGGATTTATAAAAGATATTCCATAGACTTCTTATACAAAATGAACAACAGTTGGTTTGTTGCTTTTTTTTTTTAATACAACACTCTTTGTAAGCTGGACTCAATGAATCTGAAACCATATGCTTTCAATTTCCTTTTAAGTGTTTTTCAGCATATCATAAAGGTGGGGAAAAACCCCAAACAAACATATAAAGAATTTCATTTTATCCTTAAACATAGTAAAAGAATGTGAGATATTTAATAGTCTGTGAAGAATTAAAAAGTTACACTGAATAACTTATATTTAAATAACAAGTCTATAGAAACCTACGTATCCTAATTTTCACATATTTGCTCTTTCATTATGTGTGAATATTAGAACATATAATAAACCTATCCCTACTTAACATAACCCTTTAATTATTTTAGAAGGAAAATAACAAGTAACTAGGCATTTTTATATTCCTTTTCTAATGGCTCCTTAAAGATAACAAATGTATATGTATTTAGTTAGGTGTCTCCGAATACAGAAACAAATGCAAACACAAACTCTCAATGACATAAAATTGAATGTTGTAGAAACTTCCAAAGAATCAGCCTCAAGTCTACATCTGCTTACTCCTTCCTTCAAATCTCCAACCAACTCATTTTAGTTGAAATATAGCCTTGGGAGCAAAACCATATCTCTAAAAATGTCCTCTATCAAACTCAGAGTCTAAAATAGAAGCACTGCACTTTCCCTGAAAAAATCACCCTGTATTTATTCTGGAAAGTGCTCAGCCGTGCCACCCCTTATTACAGCAGCAGCTCTGTGAAAGCTGGTAGTAATCTTCCAGCTACCTCTCTGCTTAAAAACAGAAGATTCAGACACTCTGAAAGCCCTGTGAATGTGAACCCTGAATTCTCCCATCTGCATTCTATCATTTTATCTCCCTAAGGATTCTAGGGTGAGCTATATGGGGTTTCTACCTACTTGTATACATCCGTGTCCCTCCAGTTGAGATTTATTCCTGGAATTCATTTAATGCAAAATTAAATGTTTATAAGCAACACTGGAAAAGACTTCCTTCTTTCAATTTCATCTGGTAGCTGCAGTCTCCACCTCTGAAGCAGGAAGCACCTTTTTCTCATTGGACCTCTGTCCAATGCCAGGTGGACCACTGTCAGTACCAGGTTGGGCTCATCTCTATGTGGTTAGGAGAGAGTTTGTCATGGGGTTGCTTTTAAAAATCGGTGATATCTGTCAAACTATAACATTTGTAACTTCACCTTGCTGATGAAAGAAACTTAAAATTTGGAAATTAACCTTTGTTGATTTTTGAATGTGTCCTATACTAGTCGCATATACACAACTCCAAGTAAATTGCCACACTCAGTGTCATTACCATCTTCATGCTGTTTGGAAAGAGATGGTATAGTGTTGCTAATTGCCAGGCCAGTGGGGAGAGGTTGGGGGAACATCCATCTGACTGATGGGCATAAAGGCCAATACAGGAGAGGTTAAGCAGGGATCTTCAATAAGATTTCCTTTCCAAGGATACACAGACATTCATTTGTGAAGTTTTCATGTGTCATACTTTCCTCCTTGATGAAACATTGATATGTATTTGTCTTAACAAGGCCTAGACAGGTGTTGAAAGAAACAAATGAGCTAATGGTTATGAAAGCACTTTTTGAAAATGCTATATAAATACAATACTGTCACCATTTATTTGTGAGATTTGGGAGTTACCACTGGCTCCCACACATATAGAAATACCAGACTGATTTAACCTTCAATTAGAACTTCAAATTTCAAAGATACTGATAAGTTTTGACTAGCACACACCTACACTCAATCACGTACACACACATACAACTAGAAGACACTGAATTTTCAGGTAAAAACAAAATCACCATTTCACACGAAAAGAATGAATTATGTTGAAGAATTCCTTTAACTCAAATGAGGTGAGGGAACTACAGCTCATTCAAAGGGAAAGTTAAAACAGCCAAATGCGTGTGTCATAAAGGAAAGCAGATTAATTTCAAAGGAGGACTAAACTGTAGGGGAAGGGTACTGCCCAGGAAATCAATTCAATCACTACAAGAAAGGACACAATTTACCTATTTATCAGTTATCTATAATTTGCCAAGATTTGCAAAAAACTCAGAATCAAAACACAGAGTTTGCCTCTGATGTTCCTGATGTATGTGCTGCCCTAGTTGACGTGTAGTTTTCTTTTGAAACAGAAAACTTTTTACACACACAAGAATATGGGTCCGTTAAGCCAGCATTTGCCAAACTAAGGATCATGGGCCAAATCCAGCCCAGAGACTGTTTTTATAATTAAAATGTTACTGGAGGGCAGCCATGCCCACTTACTCATGTCCTATCAGTGGCTACTTCTGATGCCACAGCACAGCTGGGTAGTTTCTTCTGAGACTGTCTGGCCCGCAAAACCTAAAATATCTACCATTTGGCCCTTTGTTAAAAAGAGTTTGCTGACCCTTGCTTTTTATCAATACAAAAAATTCTAAGCCACAGTTGATTATGCATTTATTTCTTAGTTAAAGGGGCAGGACGCTGGTGTTCTGATTCTTCTTCTCAATGGACATTGTCTACAGCAGGTCAACCATTGGTGATTATCAGTAAATATAACATACCACACCACACAAACCCAGCTGCCATCTCCCCTTTTCATTATTGTGTGTTTTGTTAAGTGTTTTAGTTTCTACCAGTTGGCAAACTTTCTGGTTGAGATTCCTGAAGATATTCATCCAACTGTGGCCCAACTTTCAGCTGATCCTTATTGGCTGGCCAAATATATGTATACTGGGAAACTCTTACCCTCTCTTCTCTCCTTTGTCTAAGCACACTAATTCTACTAAAGTTCTTTACACTAAACATTTCCTTTGCTTCTGTACACACAGATGGCTGGGCACCTAAAGAGCATGGAAGTTTGGGGGTCCCAGAGTGTCTCTTTGTTACACACTAAAAAGCTTCTCAAGTCACCCACCAACATTACCATTTTGACGAACCAAAAGGGAAAAAATGTGGACCTTTGTGTGGGCCCTGTTCCGAAGCAGCTTATAACCCTGCTGTCACATTCTTACTGAAACTCCTCAGTGTTAATGATGCTTCTAACTGCGTGATGGGTTAGAAAATGTGTTTTCAACTGCGAGAAACTTTCTAATGTGAACCAGGGAGCATGAACCAGGGTGATTATCCCACCTGCGCCACTGAAACTGGTGTCCTGACTCCCAAATCCACTTCCACCATACCCAACTAAGCTTGAGTTTTCTGGAACAGCAGCACAAAGCTTTCAATTTCACAACTAACAATGCCAATAAATTCTAGGAAAATCATTCGCATTATAGTGCAAATAACTTATTTCAGCTTCCAGTTTTGATGGCATACTGTAGATTTCAAGGGAAAGGAGGAAGTGCCAGAGATGTTCAGGGAACCCATGTTTCTCCACTTCTTGGGAGCAGCAGCCTGGCAGTGTGTTCGCCGGGCACTGTTGTGCCCTCCTTCTGTTAGTGGCTCGTCAAGTGAAGGGCCTTGGGAGACAGTGACAGAGTCCCCCTCTGAGATAGGGACAAGTTGCTTACAGCACCTCCTTCTGGAACACCAGATAGGTGTGCCCAGTGCTGATGATTAGGGACTAAGTGTTGGAGTCCACTCTTATAATGTGGCTGTGTTGATTAGATTTATGTGCTACCCCGACTGATCAAGGGGATTCATTTAAAATATTATTTCTGTGTGGGTTTCTGGATGAGATTAGTATTACATGGAGTAAAGCATGTACTCCCAATAGGGGAGGAAATGTTCAAACCCAGTGAAGGCATAGGTAGAAAAAAATGGGAATAAAGAAGAATTAACACTTTTCCCTATCTCACCGCTGAGCTGAGCCAACACATCTCAATTTCTCCTAATCTCAGACAGGGGTTTACACCATCAACAACTCTTATTCTCAGGCCTTCAAGCTCAGACTAAATTAAACTAATGACTCTCGAGTGTCCAATTGCAGAGAGCCGACTTTAGGGTCTCTCAGCCTCCATCATCATTGTGCCGGCACTCTTCAGAATAAATCTGTCTACACATTATAAATCTATATCTTGGTCTTTGTGTGTGTGTGTGTATAGATATATGTACACATATGCATATGTATGCATACATACACATGTCTGCTTTGGGAATAGGCTATATTATATGCATTTGCATTATATATAATATATGGGTAATATAGCAAGCATATGTAATATATTTATGTGTATAGGTAGTGTATGTGTCTGTGTCTCCTGTTGGCTTTGTTTCTCTGGAAAACCCTTGCTAAGCAACCTCATTCCCAGGTCCCCTCGTGCAGCTCCTTGGGAAGTGGAGCTTTGAGCAACCAACATAAGAAAAATGATGATATTGAGGCAACTGCAGTTCTGTGAGTAATACAGTGTCCTTTATGTCTGACCGAGGAATCACATCATCTGCCAACAGCCATGAAACCATGGCACAGTAGCACTTCAATTTGCCAGTTAAGTAAAATCACAGAAACTTCACAGTCCTTAGCAAGAAGAAATCACCACAGAAATAGAAAAATGTGACACAGAGAGGTAGTCTTTTTTTTATCTTTATCTGGAGTCAAACTGGCCATGCACTGGTTTTAGAATAAATGTATCAAGGAACAGTTGATCCGCACACTTGTCTAACAGCCTAGCTCTACCTCCTTTGCATAAGGGCATAGGAACAATGACGTTGCAAGCATGTTACTTGCTTATAGCCTTCCTTAGAGGTAGCCAGTTAAGCAAGGGTTCATTTAGACTAGTTCTATTATTTTCATTCTTGTAGTCATCAATTATACGTACATATATATATACACAAACACATATATATGTATACACACACACATATCAAGACAAGGATCATGCTAGAGATTAAAAACAGAGAAACAAATTTGGAGTTACAGAAAAAAATCCAAAAACTGCTATGGCTAGGCTGGGCACAACACATGTTTTCGCACTAAGGTGACTGAAAACTCATGGGCTTCCAGTGATGGAATTGGTTGTCTTCAAGAAATAAAAGTAAATAATGGCTTTGGAGTCCTGTTGATTCAGTCAGTTAGTTAAATGAAACTCCTGCTGGGCTTGCTTCCCTAAGAGTCTACTTGATACCTGAAAAGACAAGAAAGGTCATTTTCCCACAAGCAGTTTCATTGTTTTGACTTTATCTGAAGCAAATTATCCTTCTTCAGTAAGAATGAAGAGGTTTAATCATTCCGGGTACTTTTCAGAGTCCAAGGTATAATATTATGCCAGCATGTTAAAATCACATTCAGATTCATGTCTCTTGGTTTATTTGACTATAATACAGCTCTTTTCAGCTTATGTAATCACTAGATAAGATAACTATGAACTTAATTCATCAGCCAAGAAAACACAGCCAGGACCTACATGTTTATAAATCAGACGTTATTACCTCAGGTCCTAAGAGTAGATAAGATCTTAGCAAACTTATTTTTCTATGAACACTCACTTGGAGTCTCCAGAGATAAGGAACATCCACTAGGATAGATTTCTATCAATGTCACATTGAATGGGAAAAAAGAACTGGAAATAATTTGCTGCAGATATTATAAGTCTATTCCCTAATTTTTATCAAACCTATTGCAACATCTCCAATTGAGCAGATAATTTATCACCATGTAGTGGGGATTTCCTGGCAAACCTGTGAAATAAGCACTGTGAATTCCCCATTTTACCAAGGAAAACTCAGGCACAGAATGAGTGAGACATTTCAAAGACAAGACTTACATCTAAGTGTTTCTACTACCCAGTCAACATGTGAGTAGAACAGAGAGGAGCAGGGGGCATCTCTGGAAAATTGAAAACATGGTACCCAGAAATATGACTGAAGAGTAGCAAGGAACTAGGAAACGTTGGGAATTTAAACTCATTACCAGTGGAAATCCTTGGAGTTAATGTGTCTTCCAGAATTTTCCCACTGAGAAGTTTCTAGTATAAGAGGAAAAGACATTGGGTCATCAAGAGCAAGAATTTCCTTTTCATCAGAATTTTGGCGTACCTTACAAAGGAAGGGGGTTACTCAGGGAATTCCTCAGACATTTCTTCAGAAGGAGAGGCAATACTAACCAGGCTAAATTCAGGAGTATTGAAACATGAACAAGTGTAGTTGGTACAACTTATTGGGATGGTGAAGATGGCTCTGTGTGAAGTCAGTTTAAGAGAGGACTGTGTCCATTGTATCCAGGCAGACTGAAAGCCAATCTTCCAGAGTTAAGAGCAGACTGTCATCAAAGTCACCTTCTGGAGTCAACAGAGGAAGTGAAGACTATTTAGTCAGAGTGTTCTTGAATAGCTCTATGTGTTAATGTGCTTTGGGAATATGGAAGCAGAATGTTCTGCTCAAAATTTACAAGCTTCCAGGTGATCCATTAAACTGCCTCACATGTTTTGATAGTAGAAAGAATAAATACCATATCCATGAAGTAAAACTAGAAGAATCCTTGGTTTGGATGCAAGAAACTTGGCTATGGCATGATATGTGCCATGGAAAGAGCCATGTGGTTTGAGTCTGAGGTGGGCAGTAATGACAGATGCCTCAGAAAACACAGATGTTATATAGTGGCAGAGGGACAAGGTCCCTCTTGGCTGGAACCATTTCCCATTTAGGGTTTTCCAGTCTCAGAGAAGTAAGGATTCTGGGTAAAGAGGGTGTCACATCCTGTCAATCACATAAGACTATCCTCACAGGCTGCCCATTGCAGGGCTCCCTCAAATCTCCAGAGCCTTTTCCTCACTCTCAGAGGCCATGTACCACAAGAAGGAATAACCAGGCTGGATACTGCTGTGACCATTGGGGACACTTAGGTGGCCCAGGCTGCAGGACATAATTATCCAGCGTTGCAGCTTCTCCATGAATCGTACTCTCATGATTTTCTTAAATTTTTCTTTAAATTAAAAATAATAGTTCAGATATGAATTACTGTGTTTATTCTAAGATATTCTGGAAACATCTCCAGTCTTCTAGATGTAGTTTCTCCCTGGGCAGTAGTCCCTCTGAGTTTCTGAATCATAAGCCCCACACACAGCCCAATTATTGAAGAAGATATAGTTTAGGCATTCTTCCAAGTAGGCTTAAATTTCCCTTGTAAGGAGCCATCAAGGAGGAAAAACACTTAAATTTAGTCATCATTTATTTTGGATTCTTTTTCATATAATCACGTAGAGTATTTTAAAAGTTTCCTCTATAAAACTGAGGAAGGGGATCAGAACTACAAGATGCTAGAAGCATTCATTGAATGGCAGAGAATGTATGGACTAAAACTTGGATTCAAAGATCTCAACCACTCTGAAATGTTTAAATAAATTATTGCATTTAAAAGATATTGGTTACATTGAAGGACTGAAGCAGTAAAATGGTAGTATTGTTGGGTGAGTGCATGTGTATGTGGGGTCCTTAGATTGTTTGGCCAGGAAACAATGGGAGCCAGTGGAAGCATCCTCCAGAAAAAAAAAGGTTTGGAAATGGAAGGTTTTCTAATACCATTAGTTGGCCACCAGTGGGACAGTCTACTATAGCAAAAGAAGCCAAAGTAGCCAAATAAGCAGATATTGAATCATATAGAGATTGTGTTGTGGTTGAGAAGGAAATTGATTTCCACCTCTTAAAGGTCTGACGCAACTCTGACATTGTAATGCATGCCTGGTAACCTATAGACTATACCTACAGACATGAACTTCCCTGTGAAGTTTCTGCTCATAAAGTCTAGCCAAACAGGTCCAGCAGCCCCTAAGCAAAACCCTTGAGACTGGTCATGATTCAGAGTTCATTTGGGGGTCTAATTTTAAGGTGTGCTCACCGTATTTTACATAACTCCCCAGCAGGGACAGGAGTAGTGTTCTGTTTTCAAACTTCATTTCTCTTTTCTGTACCTAACTAGGAACCCATTCAGATTAAAGGACAGATTATTAGGGGTGCCATGTAAATTCTGGTTGTTTGTTGCCACCAAATTAGTTTTGACATAAATAGAACCTTGATTTTCTCTGACTTTTTCATGATTTCAGGGTTGCAGATGAGCATCCCACATTAGAGTTCAGGATGGAAATTTCCAGAGTTTAACCCTCACCTCATCAGCTAGTAGATGTGTGTCCCCAGGCAAACTATGTAACCAGTTTCCTCACTTAGGAGCGGTGCTGCTAGTGAGTATAACTTCAAGATAGTAACGAGGGTCCAGAAGAGTTTGAGCATCCTTGAGTGACAGCAAACAGCTAAGCCTTTGGCTGGAAATAAAAGGTGCAGTGTTGACACCAGGTCAGAGGGACACTGCTGTTCCCCAAAAGTGTGCTGCTTCCTAGATAAAAGCTCTTTGAAGTCAGATTTGTATGTTTCTCGTTTGTAACCAGAACCAGATACTCTAGTTTCCTTAAATTAAGTGGCATTACATGAAAGAAAGAGATATTTAGTTAAAAGATGAAAAGACTCCTGAGTATTAGGCTCTTATGAAAGGAAGCCCTAGGATGTACTTCGAGGATGTTTCCAGAAAGGGTGGGGGCAGCCTCCATGGCTGAGTGGCCCAGTCACCACCCACTGCAGGCAATGACAGCACCCAGGTCCCTTCTTTTCCTGGGTTCTTAAGAATTCACTATTTTGGCCTTTGGAGTGACAGATGGTAAATTAATAATAATAATGCTAATAAAATGATGAGACTTAAGAACTACCCCTCAGGAATGAGCAGCCTATCAACCAACATTTCTTTCAAATACCTTGTGTTGAATGTGGCTGGCTTACCCCAGTTTTCAGAATATTCTGATATGCTTGTTTGCAAATTCCTCCCACAAACTGAGTATTTTATTGTCCTGTAATTATCATAGAGAAGAAAAAAAAAAGTGTGATTCTGAAGCAAGCTGGTGCATCTCCACTTCCCCCAGAAAGAAAAGCGCCCTCCGTTTGGCAAAACCTTTGCATCCAGGAGAATCTTGTTGCCTTTGGGCTGCAGTGGGGAGCTGTTGGCTTAGAGAACTCTCTATAAACCAGCTTTCCTGGCTCGATTAAACACTCAGCAACATGGAACCGGCCCCAAATGTTATTGCAGGTAAATCCTATTTTAATCTACCCTCCTGACTTTTAGAATGTTAAATTTAACTGCACTTTGGAAAACTCCAGCCTTTTGAGCTTCCCCCAAAGGGGCTTATTTTTCAGCAGAAGCTCGATATCTTCTAACATAATGTAGTCAATCTAGAATGCTAAGCATCCTCGCTGGTAAGCAGAAAGCAGTTTTGCCTTCCCACCGGGTCCTGGGTTTCTGTGAAGGTGCGGACAGCGGGGAGATGAACTCTCAAGGTATGGGTGGTCTCCCCAGGGAGCTCAAAAGATAGGCTGCTGCACTATTGGAGGCAGCCAGTGTGCCTGCTGGTCTGATTGGACCCCTAACTAGCAACTCAGAGATATGGCTGAGGGCGGCTCATTATATTCATAACCCGTCACAAAGCAGCAGGGAAGACAAACCACCATGGTTGAAATACTGCCGGCCACTTACTGTCTTTTCATCCCACAGCCTCTTCAAGCCGTTGCATCTCTCCTGAGATTTGCAGACAGGCAGAAGTGGTTGTTTTTGGGCACTGAAAGAGGTTTGAGCTAGAAACAGCAGCCCTGGCAGCAGGCATAGGCAGAATACAGAGTGAGGAAAGAGAAGGTGGGGAGTCAGCTCAGGGCACAGTCTCCTCCCTAAAGCACCCCAGGACTACTGAGCTATAAGCAGGGCTCCCTTATGTAGCTCCAGGCAAGCTGGCATCAGCTGAGTCTCTATGGAGACCAGATACTTCAGGACCCAGAGGACCCTGCAAGAAGGTAGGAGAAGAAGAGACAGACCCTGAGCCCCATGGGGAACCTGCCCAGAGCCTTTGTTCCTGCAGACCCTGGGACATGAAGGACTTGAAAACGCGAGGAGCCAGCCTGTTCGGCTATGTAAGTTTAATGCCGTCCTCACTGAGCGACTCAGTACCTGACTAAGACCTGTAAAAACGTATCTGTCTCTTTTGTTCATGACTGCTGGGATGACTCCATGCTCCTCCACAGGACTTTCATCTGAAGAACTTCAGTCCCTTCCAAACCGTAATCAGCCACACCATTATGTGACCTTTGCACTTGGACAAATGAGGCACCATCAGCCAGGACTCTGAGCATTCACTTGCACATGGTGGTTGGTAACAAATGGAAAAGAACCAAATGGAATGAGAAAGCCAATATCCAGTCGTCAGGCTAGCCTGTAAACAGTAGTAATTTTTAATACTATTATTTGAATCCAATATTCTACTAGCATAGTTAAGAAGTAGATGATTCCTTGGGTTTTATTAGTTGTATATAGGGAAAGAGATAGAGAAGCAAGGGAAAGTAAAAGAAAAAGAAACAACCGGGAACAAGGAAGAATGAGCAGCACTCAACTTCAGTATCGTTGGGAAAGTCTTCCTGCTCTGCACACGTCACTGGGGTCCATGCCCCAAAACCTCTGATTCGAGCCCCGGAAGCTGAGCCAGACCTCATACTGTCATTCCCAAAGTGGTCTTCCAGCTGTATTTCCCCTTCCCTCTCAAGATGTGTATCCTGGGTTCTCTCTCTCTCTTTTTTTAAAGATTTATTTATTTATGCATATAAGAACTAGGGTACAGGCCAGAGGTGTGGGGGTGTGAGAAGATTCACCAGAGACAGAGACAGGAATAGAACAGGCAGATTGACTGAAGTACACTGCTGAGGGGAGCAGCAGGTAAAGCAGGAGAGGTCTGCCGCGCCATGTGGGTCACCTCCCTGGCTGGAGGCAGGGATGGAACTTGAGCTACAGCGGCTCCATTTTGCGTCATAGTGCAGTGCTTAACCATTGCGCCACCAGGGAGGCCCCTATCCTGGGTTCTCTTTAACTTGAGTAGCTAATACGAGTTAGATCTTAGGGCAAAAGTTAAAATAATCAATTCTGAGTTTTTGTTGAGATGATCATAGCTTGGTAAAAGCTTAATAAAGGTAATTTGAACAAAGGACAGAGGGGACAGAAGGAAAGAAGAAAAGGAGGGAGGAGGGAGGAAAGGTAACTTGAACAAGGGAAAGAGAGGAAGGAAGGGAAGAAGAAAAGGAGTGAGGAAAGAGGAGTGGATGAATAGCAGTCTAATGGAGAATATTTAAACGTCGTGGCGGGGGTGGTGTGGAGAGGGGGTGCAGCTTTCCCACTCTCTATTTGACCTCATTATAGAACTCACTCTAGTCTCAAGTTCCTTGTCAGCAAAATGAAAATCCTCCCATATGATATCTTTTGCATATATAACATATATTACATATGATTTATGTAATTCTTAGCCTACTAATTGGCACACCACATTTTCCTATTTAAATTAACATTAATAATGACTATTATAGGGCCTCTCTGGTGGCACAAGTGATTAAGCAGCACTATGAAGCTATCTGTAGCCACTGCAGCACAAGTTTCATCTCTGACCAGGAAGGTGACCCACATGGCACAGCAGACCTCTTCTGTCTCATCCTCTGCTCCGCTCAGCAGTGTATTTCAGTAGATCCACCTATTCTGTTTCCCATGCTGTCTCTGGTGAATCCTCTCATTGCCCCACACCTCTGGCCTGTACCCAGTTCTTGAATGCATAAATAAAATAAATCTTTTAAAATATGACTATTATAATTGCTGATTAATATGGATACTCCAGAAAAATAATTTTTTATAGGATACCTCTACAGCAACGAAAAAGAAACAAATCTCCACATTGGGCTTATAACAGAAGCATAAAGGCAGGAAAATTGGGAGATTTCAATTAAGGAAGATCTCTTTTTTGCATGTTTTAGTCCTTGGTGTATATGAAGTGTCCTGGAAAGAGACTGGCATTAGACTAATCAAATGTGCTATACTTAGTCACAGCCAATGGCTTGAGGAACTAAATTTACTGTCTAAAAAGCAATTCTAAAATTATAGGTTGCTATAGGATAACCTTCTATATTCCTAGAAATCAGAACCCAGACAATGAAGATGCATAGTAGTTGATAAGGATAAAAATGATATAGAAAGCGAGATGTCATGGGTATTGTAGCATTTCATCTCTCATTGTAAACCTTTCCTCAAATAAAAGCCCTGCTTCTTTTTTTTTTTTTTTGTTTCCTTTATTGTTATAGTTCATCTATTTTATAACTACCCCGAGTGTGACAGTCTTGGCAGGCAAACTTTCTTGCTGACAGGAGGGGCTGCTGCATTCCCAACTGCCTGCCTGCAGGGCGCTCTCCCTCAGGGACCCTGCAGGTTCACGAAGGGTGGGTCTGCACTGCTTCTGCCCAGCCACCTGCTATAGATGAAGCTTTACACTGAGACAGTTGTTCCATCAAGAAGATGGATTAATTGGAACTTCCATACTTAAATGGAACTTAGATATTGGCTAATGAGTCTTTCATTGAATTTGGGTAACTTTCAAATCTCTTCTAGGGTAGAGGTGGAGTCACTTGATTGTCTTTTTCACATCGAAACAGAATTTGACCTCCAGACTACAGCTTTTCTCAACAGTGTACCCCAAGTATCTTTGTCCAGGGGCTAACACTGGTTTCAGGATGCTGCACCATCATGATTCCTCCGCAGTTCTTGCCAGAAATGGTCAATTACATTGTCTGAAACACAAACCTACAAGTAAACATTTTGCATCAGATGCAGTGAATTATCCTCCTTTTTAAAAATTGATATTTTTCAACTTTAACAATACTGTAATGAACAACAATTAGTTATGCTGAGGCTATTTACGATGTTTGTGAAATGCTCAAAGCCTCTTCTAATAATGCATTAGCACTTAGCCAGCTGGAGTCCTGTTGACAGCATCAGTTAATGGGAGAACCTCTAATAAACTACAGATTCTCTTTCTCATGGCATGTCTGGGAAAGGGCTATTAGTACCTTCCTTGAAATTTTTCATAAACCATGCTGCCAGTTCATGTTTAAAATTAGCAGGCTGCATTTTACCTATAAGGGGAATCTTGGATTTGGGGGAGCTTTATGTTTATTTATTTATCGCTAGAACAAACACCATCTCACACCTTTCAGCTACTTGAAGAGAATTACTATTTCTGTTTACATGGGTAAAGGGAATAGTGAAAAGTCTGCTGTGAAAGTGCATTCCTTTCTCTCCTGGTCCATCATTTCTATTATCATTTATTGCCACTTCCTCTCATTAAAACCTTAGAAGAGCTAGAACCTGTAGAATGAGGCTGAGAAGATACAGAGGGAAGATCTAGAGGAAATCAAGGCTGCCTGGCATTTTTAGAGCAGATAGCCATCTGTAAGCCTTTGAAACCATACCACGTCTGGGTGTCTATGGGAAGTGGAGACACCTGGAGCTCTGGTTTACTGGCCATCCACTGGTGGATGAGGATGAGGTCACCTGTAGAATCACAGACATGCTGGTGTGGACCTCCTGTGCTAACATCCTGATGGTGTAGTTTTTGGTGCTGAAGACCCAAGAGACTGGAGACCCAAAAGATGTTCATCTCCATCTTTTTGTCCAATTCAGATCAGCCAGAACCATCAATTAGAAAGTACAGACACCTCTAAAGTCATTATTTTATGCTCTTTTGCAGCAGGTTTTAAATGATTTTAATCTTCATGTCAGGGAGAAACCTGAGTTAGGGTTTGAGACACCAGGGTGCTAAGTCTAGCTCCTCACCTTGCAAGCTTCATATTTTCTGAGATGGAAAATGAAATATCTCCCTGTTCAATCTTATGGGAGAGCTATGAGGGCAAATTCAAGTGCTTCAAAAAATCATTAGCCACTCAACAGATATGATATTAGTGTTTTTTTTTTTCCTGAAGCAAGGCAAAACATGTCTCCCTGAAATATGATAATTTGACATAACGGTTATTTTGAGCTAAATGCACTTAAAAGACCAGAAAGGGTAAGAAGGGGGCTGGACCCTCCCTTTATTCTTCCTGGAAGCAGAAAATCAGACTGCACATGATATGTGCCCTCTCTGTGCCAGGAGGAATGTAACATTCTGATCACCAGATATGAGCCTGCGGTTGAGACAATCCTGTACACACAGACCTTGTTAAAATAAGTTGTATTTTTTTCCAGTCTTCCCATATATTTTACTTTCTTTCCAGAAAGTTCCTCTTTGTTCAACTCAGTGTAAAAGCATTTAAGTCTTGCCACTTTCTTGGGACGTGGCAAACATCTGTTAAATGGACCTGTGTGCTGTTCTCCTGCTGATCTGTCTTATGCCAATTTAATTCCCAGGCCTGCTGAAAACATGACATGGGAAGAGGCAAAAATGTTGCCGCCCCTGCACTTCCAGCCCTTTCTCTCAGAAGTATCTGATGTTTTGGCAAGCCCATCTCTCCCAAGACCACACAGAAACCATAGAAGTCAATATGAGACAGGCACCTGGGGGGCACTCACAAAGCCCAGGAGCACCCATAACTGGGTCAGGTCACACATGGACTTTTTTATCTGTGCAGAATCAGAAGTTTTATCTGACAGGATCTTTCTTCAAAGGCAGACTGACATCAACTGAACTCACAGGGATTGAATCAGACACTAAGTTTATTGCCATAATGTCATCTGTGGGACAAGACAGCAGGTCTCCTGGTGCATAGTGGTGCCCATGACGGTCAAAGTGGTTTGACAGGGGCCTCCCTGGTGGCGCAATGAGTTAAGCAACACATGAAGCAGATCGTAGCCACCTTGGCACAAGTTCAATCCCTGCTGCCAGCCAGGGAGGTGACCCACGTGGCACAGCAGACCTCTCCTGCCTCACCTGCTGTTCCCCTCAGCAGTGTATTCCTGTTGATCTCCCTGTTCTGTTCCTGTCTCTGTCTCTGGTGAATCTTCTCACCCCACACACCTCTGGCCTCTTACCCAATTCTTATATACATAGATAAATATATCTTTTTTTTTTTTTTTAAAGTGGTTTGACAGATACAGGATCTGAGAAAGATGGTAAGCTAGTGGCTTCAGTAAGTGGCTCCAGGACCCCAACAGAGACACACATTTCACCGAAACCACATCTCCCCCTCACTGCCCACAGGCAGTCTCACCACTGTGACTTCCCTAAGGGACCTCAAGGGGAACTTGTGACCCTTTCTGTAGTTAACTTCTCTGTAAGTACATTTTCCTGTAGGTACCTTTGAGGCCACCTCATGGATCACATGAATTGATTCTTAATATTTACCTCTAGAGAGCGATTTCAAACTCCAGTTTTCAATTTCTAAAAAAAAATTCAGAATGGAAAGGGAGAGATAATTGTTATCAAATTCTGAGTTCACAGGTATTACTAAAGAGTACAGGAAAAGGAAATTTGAATGTCTTCTTAAAATTCTGACTTCTCATTCATTTTGTCTTTTTCATTCTCTTTTTTCTCTTTTATGATTGTATCTCAATGAATTCAAACATCTGTCACACAAGGGAATAACATCCTGCTTGGGCCCAAAAGCCCACGCCTCCTGCCTCTGGCACATCTCTCACCTTGCTTTACCTTAACCAGGAGAAGAGTAACTGGAGAAAGGCTCCCGAAACACACCTAGCATTAGAGATGTTAAGAGTGAGTATTTGCTTGGTGATAGAAATTTTAACTTCCTTCCCTGAACTAAGCTGGGGGAAGTATTCCTGGCACTTTGCTCACTTAAAGATGTTTTCTGATAAACCGAAACTGCATTTTACTGGACTCTCCATCCATAAAATTAGATGGTGAGACTCAATCATCTCTAAGGGATTTCCCACTTCTAAGTGGTGAGTTTAATAATTTTACAGTATGGCGCTGAGAGCTTTTATTACTATTACTATTATTACATTTTGCTCAATAAAGATTATCCAGCATCATCCTGACTTGTCACAAGAAAGCACATTCTTATCTAAGCCAAGCTCAGCATCCAGAATTATTTACTTCATGGCCAATTTACTGAGTATTTCCTTAAATCAATAATTTTCTATAAAATTTAAATGAAGGGAAATAGCTCTATAAAATTCAAAACAATTAGGAAGGCTCAAAAGTCAATTTCATTATTGTATTTTTTTTTGCTTATCCAATTGAGAATAAGGAAATTTCACTTTGAGTTTACTTTAATGTCAGGTCAGGGGCAACAATGCAATTAAAACTATTTACAGTATAAAATCAGGATATAGCATATTAATTTTCAGTGACATATCTATCTGTCCTGAGTAACTAGTCAGAAAACAAAACAAAACATGATATTCAGATTGAACCATTCCCTTTAGAAGTGGAAAATGGTGGCAAGAGAGTGATGCCATCTGGAAAGGACTCAGCCCACTTATTGCCTCTGAAGGGACATGGACCATGGGGCATGGGCACCTCTAGAAGCTGGACAGCACAAAGTAACAGCTTCCCCTGGAGCCGCCGGAGGAACACACACCAGCAACATGTCGATTTCAGCCCACTGTGACCTGTGTCAGACCTCAGCACCCTAAATAGTGACATGTTAAATTGTGCTGTTTTCAGGCACTAAATTATGTGATGATTTGTTATAGTTGCAATAGAAAAATAATACACTCACAAAAATTACATCTTAAAATGTTTTAGTGTTCAAATTGATAGGCAAAAAAATAGTTTTACTGACACATTGTATTGGTTTTTTCCTATTATTACTGCTCACTTTACCATGTTTGGTACCGCATTACCAAATCACCAATAATGTCTCTTCCACTATAAATTTTCTAGATTTCTCTTTCCTTTAATGTACCTCTCTATTAATAGTCTTTTTCCACCATAAATTTTGTCTATAACATGTGACTATGGCCTTTTTTCAGTTCTTGATGTTATATTTTTTAAGATTATTTTCAATTCTGAGGCTCTTTTTCAATGAGTGGCTATTGTATAAAATGAGTCAAAATTTAACAATAAGACTTTGCCTTTCATGAAAATGCATTTCAGAAAGGAAGAAGGAAAATAACTACTGGCCAATGGTTTGGAAATTTCCACACTTCTCATTAGCTCATCAACACTACAAGCTTTGTTTTGTACATGAGCACAGTGTCTGATGGCCTCCTCCAGATAGTCCCTGGGTCAGCAGGAGAGATAGGGAGACAGGAGATCTTGATTCTCAGCAGGCCAGCAAGGAGGTTAGAGAGATCGATTAGCACACTTCAAAAGGGCTGCTTTAAGGGTATTAATGACATGAATTTAAAGGGATAGTCAATGTCTGATGTGATGGGAGGGGACATAACAGGGTCTTCTTTTGTTGAAATCTTACCAGTCTTTCTCTAACATAAATATGTAGTATTGGGGAAATAATCCTGCCAACCGAAAACTCCCCTGTGCAGAGATAGAGACAAACAACTTATCACAGAAGAATTTATTATCAAATTTGCAGGCATGTAAGGTAAACATGAAAGTGACAAAAAATTAATAGAAATGTATACAGTAAAGTAGAAAAAATATAATTCCTCATATCCTTGAGAAAGATGATATATCAACACTTGTGATAGTCTCCTCTAGAGACACCACTAAGCTCATTCCAGAGTTTGTAGTTCCTGGGGCAGAAGACCTGGATTGTAAAACCAGGTGTCTCTATAATTGACCTATGTATGGCTTGCTCAAGAAGACAGGCTAAGTGGGGAGGATATTCCTTCTTCAAAGAAAATAGCACCATCTACAATCGCAGTAGTTCTGCTTGATTAAGAACTGTTGTTCTCCTGCAGACCTATCTCCCTCTTTTCAATTTTTGCTGTCACCCAACAGCAATGAATTTGATACTTGATTAAAATGAACAATAATGAACCAATGAGGATTGCACATCACCAGCATCCCTAAATCTTCTATTGATCTCTGAATAACTACCCTCTGAGTTTCACTTCCTTGGCAATTCTTCTGGAAGTAAGCTCATATTTTCTTGAGAAGATCTTTAGAATGACCTCTATTTAATAGTAGCCTGAGTTCAATTTTAATTAGGCTATAAGTGGTAAATATTTGCTAATAGGCTTTGGGGTGAATAATTAATCCATACTAGACTGCAATGTACTGACAATTTATGTGGCCAAACAAACAGCTCAGATCCAATAAAGACTTGGTAAAAGCAATCTTTCCTAACCTAATTGCTAAAAATATAAGATGTCTCTAAAACTGTTGATTAAAAAAACAATAATCGTTATTACTCTTTAAAATTTATTCCTATTGCAATGGTTTATATAAACAAGATATTCTTTCCATTTTGTCAACATTAGCTCAAACAGCCATTCTATCAAAAAACAATAAACTACAGTTAGGCAGATTTTGTATTTCCCACGTTGTAGTATTTGCACATTTTTCTACTACAACAGTGCTTAGAAGAAATCAGGCTTTATTTTCTTTTCCCAATGGATAAAAGTTGACTGATCTGGAAGTCCAATTATTCTTTTAACAGCTTTATGGAGATCTAATTTACATACCATAAAATTTACCCAATTTAAATGTAACATTCAATGATTTTTAGTAAATTTACAGAGTTGTGAAACCAGCTGCACAATCCAATTTTAGAATCACAAAAGGATTCCGTTGCCCATTCTCAGTCTCTCCTCAGCCCACCCCCATGATACTAAAAGCCTATTTTCTGTCTCTATTGATTTGCTTTTCCTTGGAAATTTCATACACAGGGATCACATATCATGTGTTCTTTTGTGACTGCCTTCTTTCACCAAGCATAATGTTCTCAAGGTTCATCCAAATTGTAGCTGGTATAAGTAGTTCATTTTTTTTACTGCCAAATAATGTCCCGTTATATGGATATTGCACATTTTGTTTATCCATTCACCAGTTGATGGACATTTGGATTGTTTCCACTTTGGGGCTATTATGAGGAAAGCTGCAATGAACATTAACATGCAAGTCTTTGTGTAAACATACGTTTTTCTTTCTCTTGGGTAGATTTCTGGGGTTAGAATTGCTCGGTTTTATGATAAATTTATTTTAACTTTTTAAGAAACTGCCTGTTTTTCCAAAGTGACAGTACAATTTATGTTCTCATCAGCAACATATGAGAAATTCAAGTTTCTCTGTATCCTCACCAACATTTGTTATTGTCTGCCTTTTTGATTGTACTTGTTCTAGTGTGTATCTCACAGTGGTGTCTCATTGTTGTGTTAATTTTCATTCCTCTGATGACTAAGGAGACTGAGCATCTTTAGATGTGCTTGGTCATTCACAAGTCTTCAATAAAATCTGCATTCAGTTATATTGATATAATAGATATGCATTCGTTTAATAGCATTTCATACATTCCAGATTTTAAAAATTCATTTCATTTTCTCTGAGTGAGCATTTTCTATTTTCAACATAATGGACTATTCACTTTGAAACATTAAATGAGCATCATCTGCGTGCCATGTGTTGAGCTAGTTGCTTTGTCATGGACAAAGCAATCCTTCAGGTCTTCAAATAAGGGACCAGGAAAACTACAATAAATTTAAAAACAAAATTAACAGGCAACTACTAAACAGAAACTCTCTACAGGGGAGGGGGAATGAGGAACAAAACAGGGGAGGGAATGAGTTCTTGCTCAAGGGACTATGGTGATGGTTCATGGGTGACTTGGTGGTGGGATTTTGCAGGGACTACACCAGAGAGGAGAAAGTATGCATTGTACAGAAAGGAAGGATGATATAAAATATATATTAAATAAAAGATTTTTTTTTAAAAAAGCAATCCTTCAGTTCTTGAGGAATTTCTAAAGATAACCACATCAAAAGGTAGATCTGATAGTGGATGTTATGCACTATTAAAAAGTAATTTATCAGTGTTTTGGTACTTCAAAGGAAAAAAAATATCATCTTCTATTTTGATAGGGACGAAATATCAAGGAAGGCCTACAGAAGAGGCAGCATTTGGACTCTATTTGTAGAAAGGTTAGAAGTCCAGAAGTATGAAAAGGGAAATGGAAAGAAAATACTATTCCAGCTTGAACAAGTGAAAAGAGGCAGGGAAATAACACTGCACACATATAGAGAATGATATGAATAACTGTTCATGCATGTTACCGAATTCACAAAGGGAAGTTGTTTGAAAGTTAGACAAAGTGTTCTCTTGACATAATTTGCTAAACAAATGAACGCACACACGTCTTATTTTCAAGAATGGAAACAATCTAGGGTTTTTATTAAAGCTTTTTTTTTCTGGAATACTCTATAATTTTTATTTATGTATAAGTTTATATTAACAAATCTAAGAGAAGGAAAATAATTGAGAAAAAGACACCACCTAAAAAGTCACAAATTATGCCTCTAATAATAGAAAAAAATAATAAAAAGCAATTGTCATAGAATTTATAGCTGTAGAATTCATAGAACTCAACAGTCTTATGAGTGGAGACAAATGATAGGAAAACCAAAAAAAGCCCTGAGATCCTGAGTTGTTGAGAAACTGATTGTACATTGGACTTATAAAGGGAGGAGCCATTAATAAGCAGAGAGGGACATAAGTTAGAGCTCTTAGACTTAAGGTGATAGCAGATCTCCAAGTCTCTAGTGGATATTTAAGTTTTTTGAGTGACTTTGGACACATGAACCACAGTTCAGCGAAGTCATCAGGGTTGAGAGGAAGCTGTTGAGGTCATGGCACTAGGAAAGAATGCTTATATGTAGAGGATTATAAATGTTCCTCTCTTTGCCCTGCTCTCATTCTTGGGGGATTTGAGATAACCCTGAGTTCTCATTGGCAATACTTGCAATACTCTTTTGCAGAATTTCTTTGACCTACTCTGTTGTAACAATGGCCACTTCCTCTCTACTTTAGCTAGTTATTGCACACAAAAGCTCATAATGTTTATCCAGTGTACTTGAGTCACCACACTTTTCCAGGATACAACCTTCTAATATGCCCTGAGTTCATATAACATAACTAAAATCCTCCCTGGCTTGTCAGTATTTGAAACATAGCCCTATGCCTTATAATGTCTATCACCACTCACTATTGATACAAAATTGATCACCTGTGAGCATTCATATATTTAAAAATCTACCATATGCCTCCATTGCTCTTGTTTACAATCCAGTGAAGATGTGATGTGAATTCATTTCTCATCCATTCACTAAATTGTATTAGTGAACAAATATCAGCACGATAACAGCACGGTAACTGAGTCTTAATGTCAGTTGCCCTACCTGCATATTGCTTAGTGAAATTGATTCTGGTTCAAGGTAGAATATGATCTAATATAATCCTTTGTGAAACCCTGAGAAATCTAACGGGGAAATGGCCTTAGGAAGGTACTGTGACGAGTCCCTACAGAGATCAATTCATCTGGCCATGCTATTCTGAGAACACAGCCATGAACTTTTCATTGGCTCTGGGCTTCTCAGGTTATAATCCATTCCAGGCAGCTTTTTTTAGGGTTTACTATATACAACCAAGTATAAAATACATTTGGTTTTGGGGGATTTTGCTAAAAGAAGCTATATAACCCGTTCCATTCCAAAAGGCTCTCCACAGCAGCTATCGAGTTCATGAAAGTATGTCATTAAACATTTGTGTCCCAGAAAGAGTTCACATCTCACTTTGTCCTCAGAGAATATATTTTGAAGTAAAATGACTTTACTGACTTTTGCTTCTGATGTTAACATACTAAAAATAGTAGCAAGAATCATGACATCAAGAAGGCAGGGTTGGGGCTGTCCAGAATGAACAAATCCCTCAGACTCTCTTCCCAGTTCCAGAGCCTCACTGACCCTGAATTCTTTCACTTCCCACCTTGACACCATGAACAATGAAAGCAGCTGTCCTTGGGTAACAGGAATGTGGAACTATTTCAGGCAAACAGCTAATGAATCAGGGCCAATGGTGCCAGAGACCCTTTATGCAAACTATGAGCAAGAGATCTTCCATTGCAAGTGGCAGAACACCCAGCTCTGGTTAAATTAAAAGAAGGACTTATTGGTTTTCACAAATAAGCCCCTAGCAGGTTTATGTTTGGATAAAGTTTAAGCACAAAGTTCAAAAAAGTAACTGAAGATCTAGTCTTTCTGTGTTCACTGCACTGGTGGCTTTATTTCTACCTCTTACCTATGGATTCAGTTTCCCTTTCTGGTGCATTCCCCATATTTTCACCTCCCCAGAACTACAGGTTTCTTCTCCAGTCATTACTATAGCTGAGAGAAGTGTTTCTTTGTAGAAACCTTGACGTTTTTCTCACCATATTCTTGTCTCTAATTAGGTTACGTTCCCATTCAGAGGCCGTTCCCTTGCCTAGTGACCGGCACTCTCAGTGCCAAGCTTGGAGCTCAGTTAGGACAATTATAATTGTACCACTAGCACACAGCTGAAAGTGAGGTGTGTCTTCACGTGAAATACCAGTGTTGTCCCAGGAGCAAAGGGGAGGGAGGTGCACTGCAAGAGAAACTTGTGGACACTACAAGTCATCCATTTATTTTTGTGGTGACCTATTGTCATGAGAATGCAGAACACCGACACAAGGCTGAGGGAATACTGGAGTCAGTGGCACTTTTAAATAGTCACATAAATATGATTTAAAAAAATATGGATATCTTTTAAAAAGGAGTTGACATAGAATTACTAGATTATGGACCTCTAGGCCAGGAAAATGCTTCACTGTCATTTTTATCTGTTAAAAACCATATATAATTTTCAGTGTCCAAGTATAAGGCCCCATCCTTCATGAGCTCATTCCCTAAGTATTTATGAAGCACTGACTTGTGACGTTCCTGTGTTAAGTGCTGGTATCCCAGCACAGGAAAATAGACACGGCCTTTGTCCTCCAGAGACTCAGTCTCTAAAGGGAGGGTCAAATGAATAAACATGTGCAATCAGAGTGAAAAGAATCTTCTGCTAGACGACCTCTATGAGACCTACCTTATCTTGATAAAAATGTGTTAGACCTACCTATTCTAAAATTACTTTTCCAGGCCTATGTCTCTATGCCTACTAAAAATAAAAACAAGATGTTCAGGGAGCACAGGGTAGAAAGAGAAATAGGGACAAACATTCTGGGTCAGACATTTTGCAGAAGCAAAGCATATTTTGTTTCACTTTCTGCCCCACTGATCCTGTTAGACAACGAGGTTATCTCCAGTTTCTATAAAACTAATTAGAAGGAGGTTAAGTGACTTGGTTATTTTTTTTACAGCTGGTAAGGAGCAAAGGGATTGGGGAACCAGTTCTACTGGCTTCTGAAGATTGTGGGGTTGGGCAGGCAGGTCAGTTGGGTGGGATGAAACTCAGAAGGTGGGTGAAGGTAAAGGGTTTGGGTGCAGAGCAGTGGTGGAAGGCCAGGTGAAATTAAGGATATAGAGAAGCAGGTAGTTGAGAAAGGTCACTTTAATTGTAGGTTGGAGCTAGATTATTTGGCAGAAAGCCTAGGGCACGGAACTCATGAATATTTTTCATATCTAATTATAAAATTGCAAAACTCAAAACCCAGTAAAACTGAAGATAAACTAAAATACACATACCTATATTAGACTTACAGGAACCTTATATTGCCATAGCTTAACACCAAAAATGAAGCTAACTTCTTGAATATTTCCCAAAATGTTTTCATGAAAAGAAGTATACAGGAGCTCTTTTTAAGGCTGAAGTCTTTGAGTTTCACTGTAGGTTCAACATTTCAGAGATGGATGGCCATATTTTGAAACCTCAGACCATACTGATTTACTCCTTTTTCTCCAAATTAAGGGAGAGAGAGAGAGAGAGAGAGAGAGAGAGAGAGAGATGTATATCTTCCTAGTGTGGAGAGAGAGAGAGAGAGATGTATATCTTCCTAGTGTGGCTCCATTACACCATTTAGGAATATGTCTAATCCTAGAGACTTTATGTCAACACCTTTTCAAACTAAGCAGTGTGTTTACTGTTCCATGCAACTGAGCCTTAAAAATTCTTTCCTTCGATGTTCTAGATTTTTTTTTAATACACCTCCTAACAAACCTGAGAGCAAAACAGAACAAATAATAACCAAGAGAGACTTGAGAATCCAAGTCAAATTCTGCAAAGATACTCTAAGTGGGGTAGAAATCATGGCAATGAATCTAACTCCCCCTCCTTCTCCATCAACATATCACAGCATCACATCTGGCTGCTTGCCCTCTTTTTTAAACCAATTTTCTTGATGAAAACATTGATCTACCTCATCCCATAACAGCATGTTATCCGCAGGTCAGAGTGTAGAGCTTCTGAGGATGGCTGAGGGTGCCTTTTCCAAAGCCTCCACTGAGTGTTTGGCAAGAAAGTCATAATGCAAAATTCCCCTATCACCTGGTCTTCCACAGACCCCTCCTCAGATGAGTGAACTGGAGGAATCTGGGGTACCCACAGGCTAGTGTTTATGCAGGATCTTCCTGTCTAATTCTAAAACTGTCCCTTTCCCAGTTTTCCTGAAGAAGGCTTGCAGGTCTACTTGGGGAAAGCTAGAAAGAGTATTCTCGGCTGTGTGTGATGTTACCTCAGAGTCTCCTCTTACACATGACCCTCAGTCTGTGGGCTGACTCAGGCCTGAGATTTGGGTGAAAGTGAGGGCCATGTATATAGCCCCAGAATGCACATCAGCTTGTCAGACAACAGCATTTCATTTAAGTGCCACTACCAAAACCCTGGAAAGGTGAAAACTGATTCTTGATTTTGCTACTGCTATTAAGGCCTTGCCTTCCACACCACTTGCAGTTAAGTTGTGCTCTTGACTGTGCCACATGTGGTCCCATCTCCTAATGAAATCAGGCAATCCATTCAATAGCAGTACCCCCTTACTATCCTATCCCTATCCCTGACCATTAGAGAAAAACCTCTAAAGGACTTTTTTTTAAAAAAGCTTGACACTTTCTTCCACTTTTCAGCCCTTAAAACTTGACTACAGTGATTTTCTTCTGGGTCCTTCTTCAGGATAGAATGAGGGCATGTGCAGAAATTCTAATATTCCTACTCTAAAAACATTTTAACTTTATATTACATGGAGAAGTTTCTGGCAACTGAAATTTATTTTTTGTGTGCCATCACTGATTCCAGGATTCAAATACCTAAATGAAATCATTCTTAAAATCATTTTTCCTCTATTCAAATGACCACAGAGGAAAAGAAAGGTCTTTGTGATTCAGTCTAGCCCTGTACATGTGTTTGCTTTGCCCAACTTGATCTAGCATCTTTAGGATCTATTCTTAAATAAATATAGTCTCTGGACTCTTGCTCATATTAGTTTAAATATTCTTATAAATCATTTGGCATATAAGCCTTCCCTCAGGATTTTGTCTTTGTAAATCTATCCCTGGACCACAGATGAACTCCAAATGAAGATCTCATGGCATGAGTGGGACATTAATGTGTAGTTGATTTCCTCCTCAATAGTAACTCTTCCAGGTGAGAAACTTCATCATAGCCACTATATTCACAATCACCAAAATGTGGAAGCAACCAAAATATTCCTCAGTAGATAACTGGATAAATAAAACTGTGAGGCATCCAGACAATGAAATATTACTCAGTTCTGAAAGGAAACAAACTACCCAGTTATGAAAAGATAAGAAACTTAAATGCACATTCTAAGTGAAAGAAGTACATTTGAAAATACTCAATACTCTAAGATTCCAACTACCTCGCATTTTAGAAAAGGCAAAAGTATAGAGACAGTAAAAAAGATCAGTGATTGACAAGAACTTAGGGAGGAGGAGGAATGAATCGGTGGGCCAGAGAAGAGTCTTAAGGCAGTGAAACTATTCCATATGGCACTACAATAATGGAAATATGACATTATACATCTGTCCAAGTCCATAGACTGTACCGCAACAAGAGTGAACCCTGATGTCAGCTATGGACTTTTTTGTGTCAAGGTAGGTTCACCAGCTATAACAAAAATACCATCTGCTGAGTGTTGTTGATACTGAGGAGGCTGTGCACAGGTAGAGAAAAGGTATATATGGAAAATATCTGTACATTTCCCTCAAATTTGTTGTTATCAAAAACTACTATTAGAATTATCTTAAAGTACTATAAAAATAGAGAAAACTAAAATAAGGTGTTTTTTAAAAGACTCATCAGAGAAAGAAGGGCATGCGTGACTGATCAGAATGCCCCAATGAGTTTGAGGACACAGGGTACCCCCAAGTACAAAAGATTCTATATATGTCCATCTTGGTTCTTACCCATTAAATAGCTGCATCAGTTGCAAATCTAGCAAACATTGTAGTGCAACAGCACACAAGATGAAAATGTGCTTTTGGCTTTCACTCAGCACAGCTCTGCAGCTACACAAGAAAAACACTTTTTTTTTTTAACACAGAAACCAAAGTCTCAGGAGTTTCCTTAATTTAAAATTCAGAAATTTTGGCTTGACAGCCTCTCTCTCCAAATGTAAGTAGTCAGCCATCCTGTCCCAAGGGTCCTGGAATTTTTTATGCCTCCAATTCAATTCTAGAGTAATAGCAACTGGCTCCCCTAAAGTCTGTCTTTCAATGGTCATTCCATTCTTGGGGAAACAGGCAACCACATTTTTGGCTATATTGTCACTGTGTAGTATGGGCTGCCAAACACATGTCTATGATATAATAAGTAAGATGATATGACCCTTGCTCCTGGTCAGAGTTCCTAAAACTCTTGTAATTTCCTAAATGATAACTGCACTAAGAGCATCTTTTGTTAGAATAGATTTTGTGTGTGCTAATCGCCAGAGATAAAGGTGGAAGGAGTGTCTTTAGTTGTTCAGAAAAAGCCCCTTCAGTCACACCTAAGTTTAATCTGATGAATTGACTTTAGGAAAGCCTCTAGTGGGTAAGGTGGCAGTTGCTAAGGAAGCCAATCAAGGGAGTAGAGGGAGGACTGGACTTCTCAGACCCACCCTTTGCGTTCTGAAGTCCAGGGGCTGAAGATTGAGCCAATTGGTCAATTACTAATGACCAAAGTGTATTCACCCATGACTACCTAATGGAAGTCACACCAAATCTCTAAAAATGGATTCATGGAACTTCCAGATTGGTGACCACATCCATGTCCTGGGAGGGTGACACACCCCAATTCCAGGGGAAAGGAACTCCTGTGCTCAGGGCACTTCTGGACTCACCCTATGAACCTCTTCATCCAGCTATTCAACTATATCCTTTGTGATAAACTAAGAAATTTAAGTGTTCCAACTTGCCCCACACCAGCAGGCTAAGAAGGCAGCATTGCCACCACCTGGCATGCTGGGCATTCAAGTGCAGTTGGGCACCAAAGACACTGTCCATCAGGAGGTTGCTGGTGATGCCAGGGCCTTGGACTTGACTGTTGACACTTCTACAGCTACTGAAATCCTATCCTTCCCTGCCTCTTTCATTACTACTGGTATTAGGGCCATAACACCGTGCTGCAGTCTGAATGGCTTAAACAACAGAGGTCTATTGTATACAGTTGGAAACTAGAAGTCCAATGTCAGGGTGTCAGTAGAATTGGTCTCTTTTAAGGAGATGAGGGAGAATCTGTTCTAGGCTTCTCTCCTTGGCTTGTAGACAGGCTTCTTCACCCTGCATCCTCACATGGTTTTCCCTTTTTGGATATCCATGTCCAAAGCTCCCCATTTTTAAGACACCAAACATATCAGACAAGGATCCTCTCCAGTTACCTCATTTTAAATGGATGACCTTTGTAAAGACCCTCTTTCCTAATAATATTACTTTCTGAGAAAGTGGGCACTATGGGCTCTTATGAATTTTTGGGGGGTACAACCATAATTCGATTCAACCATAACTCTAATTCCATATACCCAGTCAGAGACTTTGAGTTCTCTGTAGTGGAAGATTGGCTTTGCCTAGCCACAAAAATCAGACTGGGGAGTTCTCCATCATGGGAAGGGGTCAAAGTCCTGAATGATATAATGCATGCTAATGTGTGCTAAGTATGTAGTGTATGTGTGTATGTTATGTGAGTGTGTTTAGCCCAGAAATCATCCTACTTCTAGATGCACTGTCATCTAAGAAAGAATGGTCTAATAAAATTCTTAATGGTAGACACACTAGTTCTGTATTCCCATCATTAAATTACTTTTCACCAACAGTTGATAAAATCAGTGAGATATATAGTAATAAGATTTATGAAACCACTGAATAAACAGCTATTAAAATAGATGGAGTAAAACAATGTCATCTTATAAATGTGTGCTTGACAATGAAATGTAGGGGCTAAATTTAGGGATGTGTTGTAAGTATCAGAGCATTTTTTGTAACTGTACTATAGGTAGACAGAGATTATTACAATTTTAGTGCCTTTAAATAAAAGCATACTTGGATCATTTTTGTCTCTGGTATCATTGTCCACTTATTTGTAAGAGGAAACTGGACTCTGAGAGAGTTCTTAAATTGTTATTTTTTTTTCAAAATGTTACTTTCAGTGAAAGTATTATTTCACACAAAATAAATAATGTGGGCCCTCATTCTTCTGGAACCATGTGCTTTGTGTATGCCTTTGGAATGTTTGCCTTGGTTTATAGAGTCGAATTATCAAGCAGTGATGCAGCCACCTCGTAACCCATGCTTTTCTCAAAAACACATCTGAAGCATGACCAAAATAAGTACAAGAAAACATGTGCAGAAAGTCACTCACAAGTCTGGATCAGAATTAGGAACAAAAATAACCCAGGACATTTGGGGTTGGTCCAGGACTTATAAAAGTTATGCACTAGGTAAAATAAATGTGAGGGTCCTTGCTTAAAAGAAAATTGAGAGCAGGTACTGCTTTGTTAGGATAATTCCATTTGTGATCATTCTGAACCCTACTGTCAAGGAGTAGTACAAAGTCACCTCCTCAGACTCTTTCTGACATAAGCTAATCAAAATCCCAAAACTTTCTGATGTATACAGATTTGATAACCCAGTCATTGCCCAGACAAACATTGACCACTCATGGGGAAAACTAAACTTGGCTTGTTAACTAGACTTTGCCAAGTTCCCCGTTCCAGCCATTGCCTCCCAGAACTGCCTTCCTCATGGCCTCTGGGGAGTGGAGAGGAATCTGAATCCCCAATTCTGACAAGAACCGCTTGGGTGGCAATCGAGCCAATTTGGAGAAACCTAATACGGCTCAGTAACTTGAGCCTAGTTTCAAACCTTTCAGTAAACATCAACCCTCCTGACTGTAAGAGAGATATTGATACACATCCAGAAAAATATGTAAACATGTTTTTCCCTAAGATTGCTGTACTTCCTGTACCCAGCCAAGCCAGAGACCCCACAAATGCAACCTTTCTCACAGTACTTTTCCACTTCTTGACTGGGTCTTGGCCAGAATATAGAAGTGCAGAAATGAGCAATAATAATAAAAATTGGCTCCCTTCCAGGAAACCTGTCAAACAAATTCAAAGTGTCCTCATTAGTGTCATTAACGGAGATGATAATGGAGCTAGCCCTGGTTTCTGCTGCCTTCCTATGAGTGTGAGGGCTGAGAAGAATGACAGCAGAGAAGTTGTGCCACCTCCACAGGCTTCTGAATTCCTACAGAACCAGAATCAGAGGTTTCTAAGCCCGAAGCAGAGCCTGAGTAAACTGAGGTCTAGAGAATTTCACCCAAGACATCAGCTAATCCAGGAGCGGGACCAGGGCTCCTAGCTTGACGTCCAAGTCACTCCTCTCCTTTTAATCCCAGTTCATATCCGCTGGAGCCAATGAGGATGGCCTGCGGCAGTCCCTGCACTGCTTCTCCCCCTTCTCTGGGCCCTCTTGGGGATGCACAACCTGGAAGGGAGTTACCTAAGACTGGCCCCACACCCAGTGCAAGACCAAGTAGCTAGGAGGGAGGGTGAAGGAGATAGTAGTGCTGGCCTGACTTCATCTGATCACCTAGAAACACAGAATTTTGGAAGAGAAATGACTATTTGAGCAGTTCTCTGCTTTTCTCTAAAATCTTGCCCTTCAGTCCTGAGGAGAGTTCCATGAACTTGGGCACGTAGCCTAATCTATTGACTTCATATGGGCTAAGTGGTTTAGCATGGAACCCGTTCTTATCACCGTTCCTATCTCTTCAGCATTATAAACCATTATTATTTTCCCACAGATAGCATTTTCTGATAACCCATGAAGGATAAATCAAGGTTCTCAGAGCAGTGTGCATAATTATGAGCTGAGCAGGAAAAGTCCATGATCCTGGGTTTGTTCCTTTAAGACAAGAAGTGGGCTTGGGAGGAAGAGTTGTTGTGAGACACAGTGACTTAGGTCAGTTTTGGACACTTTCTGGAGAATCTAGAATCCTGCTGTCCATAAATGAGTTCAACAGAAATCATATCTTAAGCATATAAGTTTGGATTTCTGGTATTTTAAAAGAGAAACATCATTAAAAAGGAGGTGTATACAAGTCACTTTTTAACACATCTAAATATTCAAGAAAGAAAAATACCATGTATTCCTTGTAAACTTAAGAACAGGAAATTAAATAATTTTGAATGCAAACAAAATTAAAAAAAAAAAGTAACAGTGAGACTAATACTAGTGTATTTGGGGAAATCCTATTTCTGCAGAGATTTTAAAACACCAGCTTTGAGCAGAAGAAAAGCCACCTGTCACTGAGGTTCATCCACACATACTAAGCTGAAAAAGTCACGTTCTCTCTCTAATAAAATTCTAAAACAGATGATTAATACAGCCAAGGACTGAGTTAGATTAATTAATTTGGCTAATTTGAAATAATATGGCATTTTGACAGCATAATTTAGTCTCAGCCCAGTGATGAAAAACGGACTTCAAGAGATCTTTCCCCAAGTGTTTCAGTCTTAGACTCATTTTAATTTCATGTTGATCTAATTAGTAATTCCAATCACAGGAGGAAGGAGGAAAAAATACATTTCCTCAGTTCATGGTCAATAATTTTGTGCCCATGTGGACACCAGTGCTCTCGAGTTTCTCACTGGAGACTGGAATGCTTCCATGTGATAATGGATGATAATGGACAGAAGGGGTTCACAGCGCCTGTTTTCAGGGATGCGGGCTGGCAACTCAGGATGGAGAACTTCACACATCACTCACCCCAGGAGCATTTTCACTTGGAAACAGGGAGCTACGAGATCTATAAATGACCAAAGGGGAGTTCTGCCACTTCCTTCAATTTATGTGCTGACCCACGCAAAGACCATGCCGTAGATGAGCTGGCTGAGGTTGTGCTAATGCCGGATGCCTGGAGCAGATCAGACCCGGATGACGCCCCTCACCGGACTTACATGGTGTCTCAGTGGGAAGATCACCAGTGGGAACCTCTGGTGGTCCTCATTAAAGAGAAAAATAGATCATAATGTCAACAATAGCAGGGACAGCAGAATGTGGCAAAGAGGAGGGCGTTCACAAAAGGGTATCAAGGTCACAAGATGTGGGCTGGTGCCTCTGTACTTTAGACAGTCGCCACCATCTTGTCCTCCAAAAGAGGCGATCGACATCTGGAAGGATCCTGCAGCACCAGCCCCTATTTCTATGCAGCACGCTGCCCTCGGAGGTCACTGATCAATCTGCCCTTTTGCTTTGCCTTTTACATCTCCCTTAAAATCAGACAAAATGGCTTGTCTCTGAGCAGTGATAAAGCATGTATAATACTTGAAAGTTAAGAGGTCATAAGTATCATCCAACCCAAGTTTTTCACTTTCACCTGAGCGCACTGAGACCAGGGTTAAATGTTCCCTTCAGATAACTCATCTGGTCAGTAATGACACCAAGATTACAGCCTGACTCCTGCACAGAGCTGGCAGCCTACAGGAATTTGCTTGGAGTGAGAGTTTATTTCAGGAAATAAAGCAAAACTTACATAAATAGTACCGCTATCAGCACAAGCACCCAGAAAGCAAACAGGTGGTCAGTTCCAGGTAGTGGGATGCAGCAGGGCAGGCGGCTTGCTCAGGAATAAGGGGCCTGGCCAGCGTCCAACTGCCCTGGGGTCTCACCCTGTCAGCCAGGGTTGGCCCTAGGACATGCAGCTCTCTCAGTCCAGCTCTTTCACATACTTTCCACCCTGCAGCCAGGACCTTTCTTCTCTTTCCAACATCCCCATCCCCGCTTTCCTTCTAGAACAAACACCAAAGTGCTTTATTCTATGAGTTTAGCCCTAGAGCCGGTGGCAATTACAGACAACCTTTGAAGATACTGAGGACTCCAGATTGGTTGTGTTTTTGTACCGTGTTCTTTGGATTTTACCTCTGCAGTTACTCCTTTCCATACTCAGGCAGTGCCTGGGTAGCCCTTCACATGTGGACCTTTTCACCCTCAGTCCTCTGCTCTTCCATTAGACTAATCTCTCTGAGAGGCATTTTTTGCACATCCAGCTCTCATGGTTCAAACCTGTCAGCTCAGGAAAACCCAGTTTTTTATTTTGCTTTTAAAACTTTCACCTGATTAGATGTGACCTTCTTACAATATGAAGAGCAAGCTGCTTTATCAGAGTCTGATGGTTTAAATGTTAATCTCATCAAAAAACAACTTCAGATTCATGTTTGACCAAATATACAGGCCCTTCACTCAGCCAGGTGGACACACAGGACTGATCATCACCAGTATTAATCTCGTGACACACAGGTGAGCCAAGCTGTGCCAGGAGACTAGGCCAGGGCACACAGGCACAGGCATGCCACTCCTCATATCTTTCTGAGCTCATCCGATTGTAGGCCTGGAATTCTCTCCTCCCTTCTTCACTCTTCTAATTCTTCAGGTCTTCTCAAGACCCTGCTCATTCATACTTCCTCCTGGAAGCCTGTCTCTTTGCAAAGCCCTCGAACCCATCTCTCCTCTGGTGGAGTTTACTGTTTATGCTATTGCTACAGCCCTGGCTACTTACCTGGTCACTCCACAGTCTGCCAATCTGTGTGCAAAGACACACTTAAGGGGCTGTGCCCATATTATACTTATTTGTGTGCACACTGAGTCCCCATTGTCTCTCTTCAGTACAGTTAGTTGTCCTTGTGCATATTTGGACTCAATGACGCGAATGATTCTCAAACCGTCAATAAAAGTAGAAAGGTGCTTATATTGGCCTGAATTGTTCATACTGCTCATTTTCTAAAAGCTAATGAACATGAGTCAACACCAGTTTAAAATCACTCTAAATAATTCATATATAATACATTATAAAATGTCGCTGTAACCTCAAGAAATATTTTAAAGGCAGAACAAAGCAAGGACTACATTTGGTGGTGAACATAAAAAAAACATTTATTTCTTAGGAAAGCTCATGTATCTACAGGTTATATTTCAGATGGCATTTGAGAGGATTCAATTTATGAGTAAAGAACACACTTGAAAACCTATGACTCTAATCTGGAACAACAGTGTTCATGTCGATGGCATTTGAGGTGGCTCTGTGAGTCCAGCATATTCAGAGACCTTAGGACATAACCACAACAACATGACAGAAATGAAGCATCTATCCCCTATCCTTGCTCCTATATGGTAAGTTGTCCTGTGAACCTTCTAAATAGCAAGCAAAAGTATTCCCCTCTGGCTTGGGTTGAACTTTGTTTAAATCTCATTTCAGTGTTACCAATTTTCTTTTCCCTCTTCTCAAAAACATTCCTACCTCAACTACTTTTCAGCACAAAGTACTTATCCTAATCATTCTTTGGTGAATTCCTAAGGATTGTATTATTAAGAATAGCCCTTAAGACCAAACAGTAGTTGGCAATACATCTGCTTCCAATTTCAGAGGAAGAGAAACCAAACCAAACAAACACTGGAGTCATTTGGTCTAAGACTAAGGACCAAGTCCTTCCTTTTCATGTTTTTTCCACACAAATCACTTCTGCCCAACAATGTTCCTGGTAGAAAACCCAGCTAGTGGAGAGAGAACAACAAACTTGCCAGGTTTTCAAGATGATTGGTCCTCTCAGCTCAAGCCTGCACCCCAGAAATTTCACCCATGCTCAGCCTGGGAGGAGGATGCTGCCTCTGGTTTTCTAGCCCTGACCGGGCAAAGGTGTGTCCTACAGTCGAGTGTCTGGTGGGACTTCTGCTCACCACCTTCAATGTGGGGCTGGTGGGACTGAGTGAACCAAGATTCTGCCATGCTCAGCACCAAGGATGGGGATCTTCTGTAAGATCTCCATGGTTCCTGGTTGGGTTGTATAACAGATTGTGCCCTGTTCTGCTGTGTGAACTGCACCCACCACCAAACCCCGTGTGAGATGGCAGACCCAAATGTAGGTTGGGTTTCTCTTGTTGGTGGGGTTTGGGTTTTGAAACCCCACCAATTTTGAAAGTGTGCCAATCAAGTTTGAAAACCACAGCCCTGTTGGAGGTAAGGGGAGAAGCGAAGGAACCTCTGAAGCCATAAAAGCCAGGGCAGCAGATGGCAGCAGGCAAATTCTGGCACTCTCTCCTGGGAAGAACTTTGTTTCCTGTCATCAGGTCTTTGCTGACAGAACGCTCTCTTCAGGAATGGACTTCATTTCTGATGGCCAACTCTTCATTTTGCATCTTCAGTTACTGCCCCTGCCTGAGGCAAGACTGGCACCACCTCAAAGAGCTGACCACCACTGCGTGGTCCTCTGGCAACAACTCCTGATTGGCACCAAGGGCTGTGTCTACCAGGCCTCTAAGAACTGTCGGCAACTGTCTAATTGCAGATGCCTGATGGGCACCTCTAGCCTAAGCTTGAGTGACCTCTAGAGCTGACTCCTGTTGTTCTTGCTCCTACACAGTGCCGCCCCAGCAGCACCACCTGTGAGTGCTGCCACTGTGAGTTGGGCCCTGGTATACCAATTACCTGGTATACCAATTACTGGTGTGCTGCTATATCCAGGCTCGCATCAAAGGGACAGAATCATATTTCATGAACAGTTTTTGGTTTGGACTACTAGACACTACAAATACTCTCTGAAGTAGGACAGATGGACATATGTGGCTATAAGAAATCTTTTTTTTATATCTAATACCTCCCTCATAAATAAACCTTTTTGTTATTATATGGTCTGTTTGAGTCGTGCTTTGCAATTGTAAACACACAGGTAATGAACCATGACATTCCCCAAGTTTCAAGTCCTAACTGTGGGGACTAAGAGAACTTAGTCCCCAGGCAGACCCCATTCCCACAGCCCGAGACTGCCCGAGTGCTATGGGCAATAGAAGCTTGCTGGGCACTCCCTGCCCCTGCTCACTGGCATTTCCCATTCTGAAGGAGATCACTCTCTTGCTCTTCTAATCCCTTTCTCACCAAAATCAGGAAGAAAAAAAAAGGAAATCTAATGGGTGGTTCCAGAGACTAGATCCTATTTCAACCTCTGTCCCACCCACCACCCCACCCCCACCCCCACCCCACTGGTGAGGTAATAATCATTATTATACCAAATTTTGTTTTCAAGTGAACTGAGACTCCGAGAAGTTAAGGAATTTGTACAAAATTGCACAGTAATTAAGGGGAAGAATAATTCAAGTTTTGGACCCAGAAAATAGTAACTTCCAGCATTTGTGGAATTTCCTTTGGTGAGAGGTGCCCCTAGCAGGTCTCCACACTCATGCAGACTCAGGACCCGCAGGAGTTCTCACGTGGGCAGGCATTTCCTGGCCCCACTCCAGACTCACACTCACAGGCTAAGCTACATAAGCATGCCCAAGCTCCACTCCAAGCGTGTCTTCACCTTCAGATATCTATCCCCTGTTCTTGAGGAAATGTGATATTCTGGGATAGACAGGCTCACAACCATGGCTGTGTGGACCATAGTTTGTGTGCAGTCCCTGAACACACGCTGTCCTGAAGGCAGTGCCTGGCTGTGGAAGGAGGTATGAAGTTCCCTCCTGACTCAACCCAACCATTCCCCCCACCCCCACATTTGTTCCTCTCTTTCTAGTTCACTCCTGTGACTCCTGTGTGAAACACATCAAAGACAAGATCCAGAAAATTCCTGTGATTTTACAGGACCTGGTCTGGAACCAAAGGCAGGAATGGAGATGGTACCAGAGACCTGCGGAGCATGGCACCTGTGGCACCTCCTATTGTCTCCTGGTGCCCAGTGGTGGAGGCGAGTTGTGTCCCTTACCCTTTCCAGGTCTCATTCCCCAGACACCAACCAGCCTCTGACTTAGTCTTTTCCCAAAAAGCCTGACGTAGGACAATTTCCATCAAATCTTCAGTACACATAAGCTGTCACCTTCCACGCCCCTTCTGCAGTCAGACTACTTAGAACTAGTACAGAGGGGAGGGCATAAAGAATGGCGAGGGAGGGCTGTGGTGTAGAAGCAAATAAATCAGGTCAGCAGCTCCACCCAAGTTTGGACAATAAGGAACAAAGACTCGCTGCTGATATGTAGCTTTATTGCCCATAGGCAATAGGGGCACACGTACAGGTATAAGGAAATAAATTATTTCCTTCTCTCTTTGATTTATCAATCTATCATCTATACATCCTCTATCATATGTCATCTCTCTCCTATGTATGTTCAGCTGACCCTTGAACAGCACATATTTGAACTGTACAAGACCACTTATATGCCAATTTTTTTCAATGTGTGAATTTTATACCTGTAAATAAATGTCAATTTATTTTTCACATATCTTTTCATTTTTGACATCTCTTGTTAGTAATACCTATAACATCCACAGGATTTTGCATCATGTAAGACACTATTGATGTAAATACTGACAGATTTATCTTGTAAACCATGACATCAACTTATAGCATCTGTGAATATAGTACTATAAATATAGTTTCTCTTCCTTATGATTTTCTTTAATGATAGTTTTTTCTTCCCTATCTTACTATATTTTAAGAATGTAGTTTATAATCTACAACACATAAAATATACATGTCTTCAACTCTATGTTATCAACAAGACTGCAGACCAGCTGTAGCTATTAGTAGTTAAGTTTTGAATGAGTCAATAGTTTTATGAGGATTTTTGCTAATAAGGCGGTTCAGTGCCTTTAACCCCAATATTGTGACACCAATAGATACAGTGTCAGTTATATTGATCAGCTATCATCAATCATCTGTTTATATCTAAGTCTGTACAAATGCATCATGCCTTTGTGATTTATTTATTACAAAAATAGAATCATATCAAACATGGATGGTATGGTCAATGGATTTCATCAAAACTTAAGGTCATCAGAACCAACCAAAGCATGCTTGACAAAATATTTACAAACATAATGTCTAATTTTTTTAAAGAAAACTATATAATCCAGGTGACCTATGCCATGGTGTATAAAATAAAAAAATCTCAAGTTCAATTTGTTGTATCACTGACTCCCAGTGGTAGAGATCAGTCTCATCTCTGGATCTTCTGGTACAAAAGACCAGCTTTCTTTCCACTTACAGTGTTGCACTGTATCAATTCAACACTCTGATTTAATTTGGACTATACTTAGCAGGCAAGGTTTTCATTTGGTGGTGTAAAGAATTAAGGGAGCTATCTCACCAAGGCATTCCCATCTAATTATCACTGGATTGGGGCACAAAACCAGTTCCCTTCCTTCACTAGGCTCCTCTGGAGGTCATCCAAGGTCCCAGCTCTCCATGGGCTTTGTTGCCCAGAGTGTCTGCCTGGAGACCAGCAGCAAGAGACCCCCTAGCCACTGGCTAGAAATGCAGAAAGCAAATTTCCCTCCAGACCCGTCGAGCCATTTAACAAGATATATTAAACTCCCAATTTGGCCCAAAATAGAAGTTTTTTAGATACATTCTTGAAAAATGCCCAACATAGACAAAGTAAAATCAAACAGTGGTAGTACCTGTTGGTTTATCTAATTATTTGAGATCCTTTTGAAGAATACTATGTAGGGTTTTTAAAAAAAATCAAAATAGGACAGAAAAAACATATTGCAAAGTTTTTTTCTTAATTTAATTCAAAATCCAATTTGAATTTTACTTACTTGCTAGTCACTCTGACCTGCCATAATGTTTGCTTAGCTGGTAAGGGGTTCTGGCTGCAGAAAATACTACCATAGTGAATGAGTAGCACGTTAACTTCCGTGAAGCAGAAAAGAAAACAAATAGAATGAATATCTGTTGCCATCATGCCCAAACCCTCAGTCAGATCTGATCCTGCTGAGGGTCTTTGCTCTTCCTGCCACAGGCATATTCAATTGCTTTATAAGCCTCTGAAAATTAACTTGATAATCCCTTATGGCATGAAGAACAATAAGATCCAGAAGCTCTTCTTTGACAAACACTGCCTTTACCCAACTATTCAAAAATCCACAGCCATAACATTAAAAAGAAAGGACAGTGTGTAAGACACAAATTCTCAGTGGTGGGAAGAGGTGAATCAGCTACACACTTGCTTCTTGTGACATGTACACTTCTGCCTTCTTCACCCAGCAACAAACAATGGGCGGGGAGAAGAAAGGGAGTTGAAAAACCAGGAAATATAAACTTTTGTGACAAAGTTCACCTGCCCACTGACCACAAGCCCCAACCAGCATATAGGAGTCATTCCTAATCCCTCTTATTTTTCTCTCTGTCTCCACATCGCCAAGCCTTTAGGTCTATACTTTCTCCCAAATTCATCTGCATCTCCCCTCATGCACAGACCTCACCCCACCCAGAATGTCATATTTTGCATTCCTAAATGATAAGAACCAAGCTCGTGTTCCTTCTTCCAATTACATCTCCTCTAAGTTATTCCTCACACGATTATGTTCTCAAAGTTGTGAGGAAAATCCAATTAGGCACTCCTTCAAAAAGTATACGAAAGAGACAATTGAACTAGAAGGGAGAATTCCATTAGGAAATATTAACTGAGAGGTTAATCGATTCCTTGTGGATGTGGATTGAGGGATTCTGAAGCTGTGTATGTAAGACATGCCGGTCGTTTGGGAGGCCACAGTCATATCAGGGGGAGTAGTGCTCTCATTCAAACTAGACATTCTAGGACACTGAGAACAGTGTCGTGAATACTAGGAGATTAGTATTCTACTCAGTGGGACTATGAGAAGTTCACACTAAGCAGCAACCCACACACTCAGCACTTGTATCCCAAAGAGAGAGAAGAGGCCAAGAGGAGTTTATGGTGGGTCAAATGTCAGCTTGTCAAAGGGCCCTAGAGAATCATTCCCAGTTTAATTTTGCAGTATTCCCAGAGCAGGGAGGACTCGACATTGGTCTTACTTCCTGTCCTCTAGACTTGGCCCGCCCCATTCCTACTTCCAGCTGAGAGTCCATCATACTGTCTTTAGAAGATTACCCCCTCCTGAGGGAAGAGCTCTCCAGTAGACAACTGATGTCTCCTGTCCCTTTAGTTTGGTCGCTCAGTAAAACCAAACGTAGTTACTGGGGTCCGTATGTGTTCTGCAGCAACAACTGGATAATTCAATCTAGCTGGACATCTTACACTGTGAAATGGGAGAATTTGAGAGGTTGTGTTTGTGTTTGTCAGACTCACTCATTTTGTAGATTTAACTTGTGGAATACCTCTTTGATCTCCCCTTATAGGACACTCTACCTGATCCCATCACTGAGTCTTGTTCCCACTGCTCCACATGGTGGAGTAGATCTCTCCTGTCTTGTCCACTGCTCCTCTCAGCAGTGTGTTTCAATCAATCTGCCTGTTCTGCTCCTCCCTCTATCTCTGGTGAATCCGCTAACCCCCACATCTCTGGCCTGTACCCCAGTTCTTGCATGCAAAAATAAAGAAATCTTAAAAAAACAAATAAAGTGATTCAGGGCTCCTTTCTCTGGCATCCCCTTCTCCCCAGACACCCCTAAGTACCCTAGAACTCCTTAGAATGCAGCTTTAATGTGGGGTCACTGCCTGTGCCTTCTGAAAAACACTAACGAGCACTGGTCACAAATCCAGGTTGTTGCTGGACTCCTGCCAACCTGTTATAAATCAGGGTTCCCTCAACCTCTGCATGAGCCAATAATTTGTAAAATAGCTCACAGAACTCAGAGAAACAGGTATAGTGATTTATTGTATGGTAAGGATATAAAGGACACAGATGAAAAACTCAATGAATATATATGGTAAGTTTTGGGAGGGTCCCTAATACAGCATTGTCTCTCCCTGGGGAGTTAGGGTATCTCACCCTCCCAGGACATGGTTTTGTGCAACTATCTGGAAATTCTCTGAAGCCCATATTATTGGGATTTATATGGAGATTTCCATAATTGGGCATGCTCAATTATGAACTGAATATTTAGTCTCTATTCCCTCCCCAGAGGGTGGGAGTTAGACTGAGAATATACAGCTTCCAGTCATGGCTTGTTTGTTCTGGTGTTCAGTCCCCTTCTAGGGGCCCAGCCAGAGTTACCCCATTAGAACAAAAGATGCTCTTATCACCCAGAAAATTCCAAAGGTCCAAGGGGTACGTGTCAGGAACAAGGAGCAGAGACCAAAATGCCTCTGTCTGAATGTTTCAGGGCATCAATCCTTATAAGGAGACAGCCCTCTCCCTTCAAGACTTAGGCCAAGGCCCAGCATTCACATGGCCCAGTGGCCCACCTCCACCTTTATTTCCAGCCTCTTCTCCTTCCACATGCATTATGGTTGAGTGTGCTGTAGAAAAACATCAACTTTGAACATCTCCCCAAGTTTTCCATAAGCAGAGCCGAAGCATAGTGGTTTATTTTATCTTGTACATAAGTGTCATGGTTTATTTGTAAACATACCTCATTAAGCAACTGATTGGAACATACACATTCACAAGCACATACTCGCACACATACAAACGAGTGCATTAACACATGCACACTCACACACATACAGACATGTGAAGCACATGAGAGGTATCATTTGACATTGATGACTTTGACACCATCATCATATGTAAAGGAAATTTATTCATAGATTTTTTGGATTAGAATAAACAAAGGTAAATGATTAACAGCATGGCATTTTTCTGCCTAGAATGTTTAGATGGAGTACTCAGAACAGCCATGAACTCGTTCATTCAGGTGGTTTGGGGTTAGCCTTTCTCTCTTTCTTCCTCCAGGGCTCCTGTGTCTAACGAAGTGGCAGGCCGGTGTGTCATGTAGAAGGTCAGACACAAGGACCCTGGGAACCTCCTCAATTATCTTCAACTTCTGCCCTAATGAGCACGGGAGCATGGGGGACTGAGGTGATGGTGCACTGGTGATATGGTGATGGGGAATACATGAGGATTACAAATGATGTCAAATATATATAAATAAAGGGGAACAAATTTTTTTTAATATAAATAAATAAATAAATAAACAAATCCTTCTGTATCAGTCCAAATTTGGGGTGAGAGGAAAAGTTTTGTCACCAAAAATGAAGTGGATGTTTAAACAGAAAAAAACTTGAAGCCCCTGTGGGTAGAGAAAACCCTGGTGTGCTTAGGACAAATCCCCTCCAGTCCCCTGCTCCTGGGAGGGCCCGAGGGGGTCAGGAGGCAGATGGACAGCAGGCACTACCATGCCCTGCAGGCTGAGAAGACACCAGTCAGCTAACACTCATGGAGCTCTGGCTGCGGGCCAGCTCTCTGAGGTTCTAAGCGTAGGAGAATCTTCTCTGTGTCTGATGCAGGAGACAGGGACTAACGACACATCACCTGCACAACACAAATGGTGATGTATAGGATGCAAAGCTGTATGAGGTGCCGGAAGCCTATAACACACCAGGCATGTGACAGGTGTTGAACACACTCTTATTTACCCGGCTCAGCCACCGTGCTGCCTACACACAGCAGAGACATCCACGAACTCCTCTATCCCTCCTCCCCCATGGCAACCACTAATCTATAATCTATGTCTACTCTGGATATTTCATATGGAATCATGCAGCATATGACTATTTATATCTGTTATATCTGTTATGACCATTACATTTTATTACATTATATATATATTATTTTATTTAGTATATTATCAAGGCTTGTCCATGTTGCAACATGTATTAATACTGCATTCCTTGTTTTTATCTTTTACTTTAGTTTTTAGATCCATTTTAGATTCACAGTTTAACTGAGGGGAAGTACAGACATTTTCCATAATGCCCTGTTTCCCCACATACCCATAGCCACTCCACTATCAACATCCTTCACCAGAGTGATATTTGATCACTCTAAGGAGAGATCACTGCTGAGTGATCACACTGAGGAATTACTGGTTTATTAAATGTTTAAAAAGTGATTAACACCTTCACCAGTCTAACTGCCCAAACATTCTGTTTGCTAATTATGTAAATACAAACACGCACCCACAACTGCAATTCAGGGATTCATTCATGAACATTCTGAGTGAGGACATGATTCCCTGGTTCTTATTTTAAGGAAAGTGTGCCATGTCTGGTCCATAGAGCAGTGTTCCAGAAGAGAAACAAACAGAGCAACAAAGAAGCAACCAGAGCCAGGCACTGGCCCTGGGCTGTTGACTCTGTGATTGTAAGCAGGTGAGTTACAGCGTCCAGGCCCCGGTCTGTGTTGTTTGGTCTTTCTCCTCTGTAACAAGCAGTGTGGTACTGTCCTCACTATTGTCTTCAGTGAGGCAGGAGAGAGTTGGAACAGTAAACGGTAGTGCATGAGAGAAGCCTGAGGCTTGTGAATCTGTCTTGGATTTGGGGATGGTAAGTAGGGTGACTGTCTGTTTTAGGCAACTCGCAGTAACTCCCAGGTAGAACAGAGGACTCACGAGTGTGGTGACTGAACTTCGGAAATTTCATGGCCTCTAGCTCTCAAATTGGAGTTCGTCATCTACTATCCACCACATTTTAGCATTTCCTGGAAGCACTGGTACCCAGAAATCCCACCGTGGACTAGCCACTTAGGAGATGGAGATTTTAGGAGGTGATTATGTCACTGGCGGGGAGTTTCCTGATGGGATTTGTATTCTTATAAAGATCCCAAGGGACCTAACTTTATCCCTTTGACCAGGTGAAGACACACTAGGAAGTTGGTGTCTGTGAACTGAGAAGCAGACCCTCAGTAGACACCAAGTCTGGCCACACCTTGATCTTGGACTTCCAACCTCCAGCACCGTGAGAAGTAACTGATTGTTGTTTCTAAGTCCCTGGCATGTGATATCCCCTTAAAGCAGCCTGAGCTACCTGAGACCAGCGCTTCTCAGGATTCTTGCTGGCATGACCACCTGCATGTCAAGAGACAAGGCAGCTCTCCCCGTGGGAAGAGCCTGGTGCCAGGGAGAGAGGCAGGTTTGCTCAGAGTTCAGGCTGAGAATCACCGACAACCCTTGTTAACAAGGCTCCCAGGTGATATCTGAGTGAATGGTTAACTTCACTTCCTCTTGTGGGGGCGAGGGGTGTGTGTCTTTGGGGAGCACTCAGGACCTAAGGCCCAGTTTATGTGATCACTCTGATATCAAACTGCCATCTCTGTGTCTAAAGGTAACGTGTGGAGAACCAGCCTGGAATCCAGGCTGAGACTTAGTACTATATTCTAAACCTGCTCTCTGTGATCTGGTTTCTCTCAGATTCCTGTTCTTTCTTTGGATGAAGGGAAAGCTTAGTGAGACATACTGTGGAGGAGCTGGGATCTGTGGAGGGTGTTTTAAATTGTCTGAATTTCAACTTTCACAGCATGAGATTCTTTATTAAGTAAGGTAAAACTGTTGAATACTATATAAGACAAAAAAGGTGGTTTAATAATAGGATAAAAAGTCTTCCTTGTCTTTTAATATTATATTAACTGGGTATACTAGCAAAATATAAAGAGCGAGCACCGCATTCATCGATTAGTTGGTGTTTAAAGATTCTTGCTCAAACTCAAGAAAGATGAACATTGTCTTAGTTTTAGCCTGGCTTTACACAAGTGTGGGGTGAACTCACCTCAATTCCCTATTTAGCAGCCAGCAAGCTGCCCTTTGCCAGTTCATAACCTGCCTATACCTCTGCTTCTTCATCCATCCTCTGTGATTGTACAAGTAAACAGAACCCCCTCCACACACACAACACACTGAGCAGTTCCTGCTACCACAGAATCCACAGAGGAGCTTGTTATTGCTATCAGTGACAGGTGGATCCCTCCTGGACCATCTGGCCCAAATGCATTCCCATCCTCCTCCTGTTCTGCCCACATCCCAGGCAGACCCCCATGGGAGTGTCTTCTCCCAGGTTGCTGCCAACAGTCCATAGAGGCAGTGCCACAGGGTAGGGTGAGGGGAAGGCATCAATGCGCTTCAGTCTGCTGTGTGGCTGCTCCTTCCCCCAGAGGTCCCGGATTCCCTATCTTCTGTGTCCCCGCCTTGGTGGCAGCTGCCTCCTGCCATTGCCAGCTTATTAAAAAAAAAAAAAAAAAAGAAGCAACCCCAGCTTATTAATAACACTGGCAGGAAGGTCTGTTTATTTGGAGACAATTTTCGCTTCCCACACAGGCAACTAAATTCCACATTCTGATGTCATCACTTTCTGCCCCAATAAGGGGCATCCATCGCCTGCGGTCACAGGCTGCCATCAGAACTACTCCATGCTAGGGTATCGCAAAGAGACATCCATCTTGAACTCTGTGATCTGGGTGGGGGTTGGGGGGGACGGGACGGTGAAGTTGCTGAGGACATAATGTGATGGATTCACACACGTGCTCATCTCTAACATGATGCTTGTCACTGTGTGAGATGAGCCAGTGAGATGCTGGCTCACCTAGGAACAGCGTCCGTTCTTTCAGACCATCTCTGGAATAGCTGGTGGTGTGCAGCCAGCCCAGCCACATGGCGGTAGCTTCTGGTTGATAAAGTGGCAAAGTGGCTTTGGTAAGCCTTTCATGCATCTGAAAACTGAGAGTGCCGATCATGTCACCTCAAAACGTTTGATACATACATTTGATCACTTTGAGCTAAAGGAACTTGGAAAAGAGGGGAAGCAGGGAGAGACATCCCCTGACTCCCCTCATCTGCCTAAATATAGAACCTCCAAAGGAACTCAGGCATCACTAACCACCAGGAGGTCCACCAATTAGGGAAATTGACTCTTGTCACAGGGGAGGGGGAACAGACAGTGACCTGATACCCAGCCAGACTCTGTCACACTGTCACACCACCCATCTATTCTCCAAGGGCTCAGTCATCTTCCCTACAGACCATTTACTCTCCTCTAAGAGGCTCATGTCCTCTCCCAATGCCCTCCTAAGACTGCATGTAAGCTCTCAAGTCTCACTACCCGAGTATTCGTGGTTTTTGTCCTGTGATGCACCCATGCAGACAATTTAAAAAATGAATATGTACCAATTTTACTCAATCTAACTTTTGTTATTTTACTTCATAGATGCAGCTATGAAAGCTGCATCCCATCCCCCATCGCTATCTACAGTCTCAGGAGACTCCATTTTCACCTGGCAGTAAGGAGAGTATTGTCTAGGAGAGAAGGGAACTGTGAAGAAAGGCCTGATTTAGACTCCAGTTCTGAATCCCCTGCTTTGATCCTTAGCTTCCTAAGTCTTGGTATTTTTTTTTATCAGTAAGATGATGTTAATTTTTCCTTGCAGAATTCTAAGAAAGAGGAAAATAAATGAAATGATGTAGAAAGAACTTTACACATAGTACTTGACAAATGGGCCACATATTGTAGGGTTCAAAAGACAAATTGACTTTAGAAATCCAACCCTAAACTGTGTCATAAAGTGACCTATTTGACCACATATGTGATCAAAGCTCAGCAATTTGGATCCCCAATTGCAAGTTCTCATAAGCAGAAGCAATGTCTTCAAATTAAAACACAAATGAATCAGCATTTTTGAACTGTAGCCTTGTTAGTCTAGACCCCTTCTAATGATTCCATATGTTTTAAACAAAAATCAAAGTTATGCCCTCTCTTAATACATCTTTTTAAAAATATTTATTTATGCATACAAGAACCAGGGTAAAGGCCAGAGGTGTGAAGAGGTAAGAGGATTCACCAGAGAGACAGAGTGGGGAGCAGAACAAGAAGATCTACTGAAGTACAGTGCTGAGGGGAGCAGCAGGTGAAACAGGAGAGGTCTGCTGTGCCAGGTGTGTCACATCCTTGGCCCGAGTTAGCTCCCAGCCCAGGATTGTGCTGCAGTGGCTACGGATAGCTTCAAAGTGCTGTGTCTCAACCCCTTGTGCCACAAGGGAGACCCCTTAACATCCATCTTAGCAGTTTTATTGTCCTCATTTTAATTATGATGTATTTCAAAACATTAGCAAGAAGCAGCAGATAAAATGCATACATATATAGTATACTCAGAGATGTAAATATGCATCACATTAAACCCATAAATGACAATTCTGTTCAAGTTCCCTTTAGAACAGTCATCACAATGGAAATGAACAATTTTCCATGAATAAAATACAGACTCCTTCTGATGCTAGTTTTCTAAATCAGGAATCCGGGACACCATGAAAAGAGCACTAAGAGTGGAGTGAAGCTTGGCAGATTTGGGGTCAGCTCTGCTCCACTTGCTGATAAGTACTTTAAAATCAATTAACCTTCCTTATTTACTAAGCTTCTTCATCCCAAACATGGAAGGATAAAACCTCCCCTTCTAAATCAAAATGACATTGTTCTGGAAAAAATAAAATCATATGTACCAAGGCATTTTGAAAATGTAAAAATAAACAGATACACAGTGTTTTTAAGTATAGTTGTATACTTTGGATATGAAAAACCCAGGCAAAAGTTATTTCTTGTACTTTAAGAAATAAGTGAAGATAAGAACTCAACTTCCTTGGTCCTCCATCTTTCATTACATATTGTAAATGGCATGTGTTCCATAACTAGCTTTCCTAATGTAATACCCTACCTGGCAATTACTTTAATAACTATTCCTCTTGATGACCATAAACCTCCACCTTCAGAAATGTCTGGAATAAATGCACTCAGTTGCTACAGATTGATAGAAGCTATGATAAATGTAAGGCATTCAATTTCCAAATCTCCTTCATTAAAATAATTCACAGAGACCATTCAACAATGTCTCTGCATTTTTCCTTCTCTAAGTGCTGACAGAAATGAGAGAGAGAAGTAGCATTTATTAAATATCTACTTGGTGCCAGATATCAATTGTGATATGTAAAACTGTGATTTTACATATGACACCATAAAGGTCTTAAAATGAGGAAACCAGGGCTCAGAAAATCAGTCACCTGCCCAGGTGACTGATGGAGTCTGGATGCAAAGCCAAGTGTACATTCCTTTAAAGTCCACTCTGACTCCCAAGAAGAAAACTAAGTAGATACTTAAAACAGCAAGTATTTATGCAAGGTGCTAGCAACTGTGCTAAGGCCTGTGTACCCCAGAATTTCATGTAATAGTATGAGATCATGAGGGTGGAGCTTCATGAATAGAATCAGTGCTTTTATAAAAGAGACCCTACCGAGTTCATCAGCAAGAGAGGACAAAAGAAGAAGGTGGCCAGGTGCTTGCCAGAGTTTAGCCATGCTGGCACCTGGACTTCTGGCTGCTGACTATAGCAAACTATAGGAAATAAGTGTCTGCCATATATAAGTCATTCAGGCTTTGGCGCTATTTTGTAGCAACTTGAGCAGATCAAGCCAATTTGTATTATTCTTTTTGCTTGTCAAGGTTACCCTCATCCTTTTTTTTTCTCTTAGGATTCTTCACATATGGGACTTAGATTATTTCCCAAATAGTCATAAATCTAAATACTTCTCCTATTATTTAAATCAATGAGAGTAGGGAACCAAATAAGGATCAAGGAAAAGAATAATAACAATAATAATAATAAAACACAACAAAAACAAAAAGACAAGGACAAATTCGGGACACTTGATGGGGAGGGGGAAGGAGAGGGTTGAGGGCAGATAAGAGCACAAGAGACTGAGGTGATGGCGCACTGGTGAAATGGTGGTGGAAATCCATGGGGATTACAATTGATGTCAAACATATATAAATAAAGAAGTAAAGAAAAAAATCAATCAATAAAAGTAATCAAAAAAGCTTGACTATTAAAAATTAAATGTTTTATTTTTCCTAGACTGCCTGTTACAGGAAATTATCACAAAATTTCTTTTCAAGCTATCTTCCAGATGTTGGCTAAAGAAAATGTGATCATTTGTAATGGGTGTGTGAAAATGGTTAACCACAGGGGTTGTGTGATCCCTTCCCATTCACCCACCCACAAGCACATAGATTTTCTCCCTGTTTTAGTAACTGACGAGAGCCTGAGGACTTTCAGCCTAATTGGGAGCTAAGGTAGAAACTGTGGGTCCAGCTAGTCATCTGAGTGGAACAAACTGATGAGAGCCAGGCCTTCCACCAGGGCCCAAACAAAAACCCAGAAATGAGCAAGGCATCACCCCAATAACTAACTTAGTAGGTATAAGAGGAAGGTGGCTGCCTGCTTCCTAAAATTGGGGGTTCTGCATTTTGAGGTTCTGATTTGGTTTACAGACATTCAACAGCGCACTACTTTTTTTTTTTTTTTTAACCAGAGAGGGAGACCCAGTGAAAGAGTTGCTAAGTGAAAAGACAAGCTCCCCATTTAACAACTAGGCTTCAGATAAAGCTATTGCCACTAGCACTTTACTGTCTTTTGAACTTAAATTAAAACTTTGATACCTACTTCTTTTTATGAAAAAGCCGACACATAAAATATAATTACTGTAATGAAGATGCATGGCTTCTCTTTGGGGATTTATGGTGACTTATTTTGTTCAATTTGCTGAGGAACGTCACAATGGAATGAGGGGGTAACCCCTAAGAGAAACTAGCAAAAATAATTCTTAAGTAGAACAGATGAAACAAAGTGGGAGGGCAGGCAATTATCGGTGGCAGTTAAGATAGCAGATTTCTGAGAGAGAAGCACACCATTCTCAGTCAATCGAACTGGACATCCATCAAAGAGGGCACTTTCCTTTCGTTTCTATTGATGGTGTCTCCTAATAAAATGATAATTTGCATTTCTATGGTGCCTTTCATCTCCTATGACTTTATAGATGCTAAATTATTTAGCTTTATCATAACTCTGAGAGGTAAGTTTCTTTGTACGTTAACCTGAGGCACTGATGGACTGCCTGACCTCCCCCAGGGTGCATGCAGCGCAGAACAAATCTGAAGAACAGCTTAATGCTGCTCCCGGGGACATTTCTGCTGCTTCAGTTTTTACGGTTAAGCTCATCGGAGCACTTTTCTTACCCAAACAGATGTTTCTCTTTAAATTCCAGTCAGAATCACCCCATTATTATATGACATAAAGAATTATAGCTGAGTAAATCCCTTTGAAAAATAGCATACTCTATATGAGATTTTTTTTCCAATTTCTTTCCTTTGTTAGTGAAGGGATCACCCAACCTGGGGTCACCCCCCCCCTTCTACTTGTTTTCACATAGGTGAGGATACTTGGAGAGAATCTCGGACGCCATTCCAGAGGGACACGAGTCAACAGATCAGCACACTAGCATGCCGCTCTCTTTCGTTTAATTTTGTTTCATTTATAAGGATAATTCAAGATTTGTAGGCTCCAACTGTATATCCTCTAGATAGATAATACAATGATAATTTCAGGCATCGTTTTGTATAGAAGCTTCCTGATCTCTGCAGTCCCACTTGGACCTGATGCATTGTCTGTGAGGCAAAGGGAAGGAAGAAGTTACAAAAGCTGAAGAACCTATGTAACTAGAGATCCTCAGATTGCAGGAGTAATAATGAGGAGCTTTCATTTGCAATTCACTTCTCACCCCCCTCAAAATGTGTCAGCTCTGTCTGAATGAAAGGATGGGAAACATTTGCTAATCTAACCCTTTTTCCAAGTGATAGAATCTCTTTCAGAGACAATTTTTACTTAGATGATATTTCTGAAGAACAAACAGTCTATTGGTGCACAGCAAATCCCAGTTTCTTATATAATTTCTGTGAAGAATATGACTTTTCTTGGCTGGAGTTTAAAAGGAGATATTACAGTGTCTTCAACTTAGTTGTGTGGCCTGTAACTTAACCACAATGAGCCTAGTGGAGGTCACCCTGCCGCCTCTCTCATGAGAAGGTGTGCTCATGTCGGCTGGCAAATGGCAGATACAAAACTAGGGATCGATAAATCTAGCATCCCAGAGCATTGGACAGCAGTGGCCCTGCTGAGTCAATATTTACTGTTGAAGGGAATTTAGTTCTGCTCAGGGTGTAATTGGGTATTGTTTGTAAGAACAATTTCTTTGCTGCTTATCGCTGTACTCATCACAAAGCACTGAACTCAGAAGAACAAAAATAAAAAGAGGGAGACATTCTCCAAAGGCATCCTGAACTTGTGCCCCCCCCCCACCCTTCACAGCTCCTCCCCCACTCCTCTTATTAAGCTGCACCACTGACTCTGGATGTGGAACTGGGTCTTGGGGTCACACACAGTTCTGAATGGTGGTAACAGGAAATAGCTTTGTGTAGAGCACAAAATCACTCACGGTCACACGGCTTTGCTTGCTGTACAGAAATGCTTTAGGGATGATGTAATGAAATGAATTTGAATAAACTCTTTACACTGGTGTGAACTATTGTAAATGAAAAGAATTTCTTTTCAAAGGTGAGCTCTCACTCCTCTGAACATAACTTCAGACGTCTCCTACATTTACTGTGTCTGCACAATCAGACCCTGAGACCCTGCAGGATGGAGTGGGTGATAATTCCTGAAACATAATTATGCAAATGACAGTGTAAGCCTGCTCAGTGTGGTTTGGGGATTCTGTTCTCTTCAATTCCATCATCATCCCAGACCCAGACCTGGTGTAAAACTTGTCCTCTGCACTCAGATTTTTCACCTTGGTTGTAGCATTTCTGAGTTTGCTTTATGATTTGTAAGTTTTGGTGGTAAGTGAAGTACTTTAAACAACTCTAGTTGTCTGTGCCATGAATTCAGTATTAGATTTGCATCAGGAACCTCTGCTAATCTCGCATCAGCATGCCTTCACACAGAATGGTTTTCGGGTCTTTGAGAAGGGCTGGCATCCAGGAAGTCAGGCTTCCTGCATTTTCCACTTCACATGACACAGCAGCTCTCCTGAAGACATTGCAAAGGTTAATTATTAATTTCAGGGCCCATATCTCTGGGCTGTGTACAAGGTTATCGCCTGGTCAGTGATTCTCAAAGGGTAGAAATGCTGTTTTGTAATCCCCCCACCAGGCCCACTGAGTCAGAAACTCAAGGGTGGGACTAGCAATGTTTGTTCTTTCACAAGCCCTTCTAGCAATTGTGGTGCAGGTCCAGATTGAGGACAAAGGCATTAAAATTACTTTAAAAGAAAACAGCTGAACAACTACAGAAAGAAACATTATCTAAACCTAAGCAGACCTTCCCAATATGCAGCTGCCATTCACTCCTTCCCAGGGAGTTTATTATTTGAAGGAAGGCAGACACAACACCTGGAAGTGACAACTCAGCTGCCCATTAACATGGAAAAGTCCAGTAGAACCTTCAGTGCTTTCCCACTGAAGCCGTAAGCTCTGCCTTTTTTGGGAGAATGGAGTCATATATAAACCTTTATTTCATTACTTCACTCTCATGTCTGTGTACATACACACACACAAAAAAATGCATTTTTCCTGTTGTCTATTATCAGTTAATTCTCAAGCCCTGATAATTAAAACCCTAAAGTGGTAGAGGAAGTTTTCCTACCAACAAGAACTAGTTGTCTGAGCCTTCTTCATCTGCTCATCTGAAATATGTTAACCACCAATGCCCATTTTTATAAATCAGCTGATGAAAACTGAACAGACAGTTCCTGGATAAGACTACACTGCACTAAAAAAATGTCACATGAAGTATTTAATTTCATCCCACCATAACCTTATACCACCTTATCAACAAAGAAACATTTAGACAAGGCACAGAGCCAAAGAGATGAAGGTGACTTGTAGGAAAGGAATCCATCTTTCCTTCGCGTGTCTAAGTTCTCATCTGGGACCCCTGTAACAAAAGACAGGCTAACAAGAGAAACATATACATTTAATATAAGTTTTACATGACACTGGGGTCTTCATAAGGAAATGAAAACCTGAAGAAATGGATAAGCCTCGGTGATTTTATGTGAGATTTGTTGAAGAGAGGCAAGTTGTGGGAATACATTATAGGACAGAGGGCATGAGCTAGTAAAGAAAGTAGGGATACTGAGCAAGTTCTGTTCATTCTGATTTCTCTTGGGATCCCTCCATCTTCGAGATAAGGGAACTCCTCCTTCCCTAGGATAGAGCAGGGGATCTGGTCAAGGAGAAAACAGAACATGGGTCTCATTAGAGCCGTGAGGGGTATGACCGAGACATGCCTACACCACTTGTAAGACTTCCAGTCTTGTGTCTCATTTTGTGAAATCGGACATGACCGAGCTCCACAATGCTATGACTGCAGAAAAAATCATCACAGCCTATCTTGTGTCAGGGCTCCATGGTCACAGCCTTCCTATGACTCCAAAAGCAGTTCCTTCTTCTGGACAGGCTGCCCCAGTGGCGGGGACACAGGAGACCTACAATCCATCTTGACTTGTCACTCAATGTCAAGCAAGTTTAGGCAAATTATTCACCAACTTTCTCTTTTGAGTTATCCATCTATAAAAATGAAGCACTGAGTAGTGAAGTCTGGGTAGATTCCCATGTGTCTCCCTTCCCCTCTAGGAAACTCAAGCCCAATTTTCTTTTTTTTTTTTTAATTGGGGCAACATTGGTTTACAATCCTGTAAATGATTCAGAGATATGCAATCACATCTCTTTAAATGTGTGTTATCACACCACACCCAACACCAAGCACCCTACTGCTGGACTCCCTACACAAACTGCTCTCCACCCAGAAACCCTTAGCCTCAATATTATAATCAGACTTCCAGCATTCTTTTTAGGTTTGGTTTTGTCTGATCTTTTGCTTTGTTTCTCTATATTCCGCATATAATTTTTCCTTCTGACTTATTTCACTTAGCATCATTTCCTCCAGTTCTACCCATGTGGTCACAAATGACAAAAGATCATTTACATACATATATGTATCTGAGTAGTATATCATTGTTTAAATGTTATATACTACATATTACTAATTCACTTATCTGCCCTTGGATACTTAGGTTGCTTCCATAAAATGGCTATTGTAATGATACTGCAATGAACATAGGAGATAGCAGTGCATATATTGCTCCAATTGTGTTTTTACAGTCTTTGAGTAGATACCAGTAAGTGGAATTACTGGACCACATGTTAAATCTATTTTTAATAATTTGAGAAACCTCCATATTGTTTCCATAGCTGCTGTGCTAGTCTTTATTTCAAATGACAGTGTGTAAGAGTTCCTTTTTTAAAACATACCCACCAGCAGTTGTTTCTCATCCCTTTGATATGGGACATTCTCACAGGTGTAAGATGTTATCACATTGTGACTTTGGTTTGCATTCCCCTAATCATAATTGATGATGAACATTTTTTCATGTTCCTGTTGGCCATCTGTATGTTTTCTTTGGAGAAGTCTCTATTTAGCTCTTCTGCCCATTTTTTTCTAGGTTGTTTTCTTATTTTTGACTTTTATGAATTCTTTGTAAATCTTGGATATCAGGCCATTGTTAGATGTATGTTGTACAAATTTTTCTCCCATTGAGTTGGATGCAGTTTTGTTTTAATGTTAGTTTCTTTGTGCAGAGCTTTTTAGTTTGATGTAGTTCCATTTGTTTATATACTCCTTTGTTTCTCTTGCTTTTGGAAATGAATTCACAAAGACATCACTGAAGCCAATGTTATAGAATGTTTTGCTTATGTTTCCTCCTATGTATCTTATGTTTCTTCCTATGTATTTTATAGTTTCAGGTTTTACAGCCAAGTCATTCTGAATTAATTTTTGTTATAGTGTGAGATAGTATCCTACTTTCATTCTTTTGCATGTGACTGTCCAGTTTTCCCAAAACCATTTGTTGAAGATACATGATAATATACTTAGAAAACCCTAAAAGTTCTATAGAAAATCTAATTAAAACAATCATCCAGTTTAGTAAAGTAACAGGATACAAAATAAATGCACAAAAGTCAGTAGCCTTCCTATACACAACAAATCTGAAGAAGAAGAAATCAAGAAAAGTATATCCTTTACAATTGAAACCAAGAAAATCAAATACTTGGGAATAAGCTAACAAAAGAAACAAAAGACCTATATAGATAAAACTATAAAACATTGTTAAAAGAAATAGAAGAGGACATGAAGAAATGGAAAGATATCTCTTGCTCACATATAGGAAGAATGAGCATTATCAAAATGGTCAGCCTACCAAAAGCAATTTACAGATTCAGTGCAATACCAATAAAAATCTCAATGAAATTCTTGAAGGAAATAGACCAAATATTAATGAAATTCATATGGAGACACACACACACACACACACACAACCAATAAGCCAAAGCTCTTTTAACAAAAAAGAAGGAGAATGGAGGTATCACACTCCCAGACTTCAAGCTCTACTACAAAGCAATAGTGATTAAAACAGCATAGCACTGGAACAAATACAGACACACAGACCAATGAAACCATATAGAAGGCACAGAAGTAAAACCACACAACTATGGACACCTGATCTTTGACAAAGGAGGAAATAATATGCAATGGAACAAGGACAGCTTATTCAATAAATGGTGCTGGCAAAATTGGTCCACCACATGCAAAAAAAAAAGAAAAAAGAAAGAAACTGGACCACTATCTTACACCATATACAAAAATCAACTCAAAATGGATAAAAGATCTAAATGTAAGAACAGAAACCATAAAATATATACAAGAAAACATAGGTAAAATGTTACAAGACATACATCTCAGTAACACCTTTAAGGATGCATTTCCCAAAGCAGTAAAAATGAAAGAGAAGATAAACAGCTGGGATTACATCAAATTAAAAAGGTTCTGTACAGCAAAGGAAACATTAAACAAAACAGAGAGATACCCCACTGACTGGGAGAAAAACTTTGCTCTCCATACATCTGACAAGGGTCTGATCACAAAGAACTCTCAAGACTCAAGAAAAACAAAGTAAAAAACCCAATCAAAAAATGGGCAGAAGAGCTTGAAAGACACTTCTCCAAAGAGGACATACACATGGTCAACAGGCACATGAGAAAATGCTCAAAATCCCTCATAATCAGGGAAACGCAAATTAAAACCACAATGAGATATCACCTCATACCGGTAAGAATGGCACATATTAAAAAAACCAACAACAACAAATGCTGGCGAGGATGTGGAGAAAAAGGAACTCTACTGCACTGCTGGTGGGAATGCAGGTTAGTTCAACCACTTTCCTTTCTTCAATGTAAACTCTTTGCTCCTTTGCCATAGTTTAACTGTCCATATAAATGTGGATTTTTGTATCAATATCACCCTAAATGTAAATAGAATGAGCTCTATTTCTTGAAGAGTGCCATTGAAAATAGTGTTGGGAATTGCATTGATCTGTATATTGCTTTTTGTAAGATAGTCATTTTTACAATGTTGATTGGTAAGTTCCTTGGTGAAAGAGGTTGATGTCCCCAGTCCCTATTGTGCTGCTGCCAAAGTCTATCTTCAGATTCAGTGGTAGTTGTCTTATATATTTTGATGCTCCTTTCTTTGGAGCATGTATTTATGTCTTTCTGCTATATTGATCCCTTAATCATTTTAAAATGTTCATCTCTGTTTCTTATTATCTCTCCCATCTTGCTGTTTTAGAGCTTAGAGATTTGAACTACTTCCACCTTTCCAGCAGGTGGCGCTGTGATTTTTTTGGTATAAATTTTTATGTTAAACCATTGCGGCTTCCACTGGTCTTGCAGCTACTGAATTGGGGGGTAGGAAGTGTTTGGATGATTCAAACCACTGGTGTGAATGCTCTGTGTGGAATGATATGTCAGTTCATTTTTGTGGTGCCACAAATAGCCGTCATTTCTGCAGTTCTAGATTCAACTCCCTGTTCATTTTCAGTGAACATTACAAAGTCAATCAGTTGCAGTTTTGAGGGCTGGGGGAGAGATTGCCACCCAGTGCACTTCCCTTGTTCCTTTCACTATATCCTGGCTCACTGAAAACATCTCAGTTCCTCTGGACATATTTTCCATAAGTCAAGGATATACGTCTCTATAAGTTTGGCTCTCTCTTCTCTGGTGCCAACAACTGTCAGATGAAGTTTGCTCACAACCACTATCTACAAGCATCTCTATCCACCCATCTCTTTTTCACTGAATCATAAGTCTTCTCCATAACCCTCCTTGTGATGGATACTGCCTAGTCTCTGATAATCAAAAGGTATTCCTTCACTCCCAGTCATGGGATTCTCTGAGAGCAGTAGCCCTCACTGGTTAACTTAACTGATTCTCTTGGGAGTAAAGCAAGGAACCTCCTCTGATGACATCATGGATCTTCCTTACACCTTGAGAAAAATTTAAAAAGAGATTTATTAAGCATATACTGTATAGGAGGCACTATGCTGAGCACTAGGGGATAAAGGTAGTCTCTGTCTTCTTGGGACTCACCATCTGAGTAAGAGAGAGGTGCTTATCAAACCACAAAAATAGTAGTTAATCACTGTAGTTTGTATAGTTAATCACAAACTACATAAGTGGTGACTACATGCAGAGCCATGTAGGGTCATAACAAGCACCGCAGTTCTGGGGGCTGGATGTCCAAGATGAAGGTGCTGGCATGGCTGGGTTCTGGTAAGAGTTCCCCGTGGGTTGCATACAATGCCTTACAATTCTGAATGTGCACAACCTCTTCTTTATGTACAGAGAGTGGGAGTTCTGGCTTCTCTTTTACAAAGAGCTAACCCCACCAGATCACTGTACCACCTTCATAATCTTCATAATCTCATTTAACCTCACTTACATCTTTCATTCAGATAGTCATATTGAGAGTTAACTATTCAACATATGAATTTTAGGGAAACACATACTATTTATAGCAGATAGAATCATAGGGAAGGAGGCAAATTCTTGTCTTCATTTACAAATTTCCCAGTGTCGATTTGGCCTTTCTTTCCCTGAACTGAGATCAGATTAAGAGCAGCAAGAGCAGTAAGAGGATGATAGGGATGATAATTACAAATGGAATAGTTATTTGAGTACTTTCTTCCGGAAGTTTATTGACAGAGGAACACGATGTTTAAAGACATAGTCAGTGAATGTCAGAAGCCTGGAATTCACCTGGAGTCTCCAAACCCACTTCATAATTGGCAGTGTTTCTCCTCACCATCTGTTATCCATGTGGGTTGAAATAATGGTCTTTCCTGGGCATTTTCCAACAGCCCTGGTGCAGCCTAGTGCTGAGTCCCAGGAAGGGAGGCATCCAGATAGAGCAGTCTTCAGATTCAAGGCACATTATTTCTTTCAGGGATCTGATCAGCTTTTCTGATGTCTTGTCTATTTAGAAGAAGCATGGGAAATAGTTCAGAGAATACAAAAATAAAGAGGACTGCTATGACATTGCTGGGCAAAATCCTATGTAAGCCCCCATTACAGAGCAACCTCCTCCAAGGGATAGGTCAGACAGCCATCAGGTGGAATTGTACAAACAACCCCATCAGCAAGGCAACTCCAACCACTACTGATCTCCAGTGGAATCCTTCTGAGTGAAGCTGCAATGCACTTAGGTTATTGCCATGAAGTTCATTGGAAATATAACCACCCCAGCATTTAGTGATTATCAGTCTTCCTCTAATAAAATAGAGTACCCCAAAGGGCAGGACATAGAAGGGAATTGCCAGTCCTTCTAGGTCTGTGAAATCCATATCATGATAGATTCTTCTAGACATTTTCTCTTATTCAGAATCGACACACTATTCTTCTTATTCTACACACACTGTGGCATACAAATACTAAGATTTAAAAATTTGGACAAGGTTTAGATGAAATGCACCTCCAGTACCAGAGTTAATAGATTGTACAAGGGTAATGAATCGGGCAGTAGAGCTCGATGGGAAATGGGCTTCAGCCACATTTATAGAATGAAGATGTTTCAAAAACTCTGGTACAGAGGGAGCATCTAGAACCATCCATGGTTTCCCTGGCATGCTCCAAGAGCTTCTGAGGCTATGCAAGCCATAACACCAATGGCAATATTTCCCAAACCTTTCCCCTCTTTATTTCAGAAGCTTTAAAAATGTTCACAGATTCCATTGGCTAGAAGAGAAACATAACTTTGTCGTTTTCTGAATGAGAAGGGGAAAATAATGTTCCAATATACTTCCTCGTAGATTAGTCAGTCTTTAACCCGCTATGAAAAACTCTTCAAAAGTGTAAACTTCATGTCACTGTGCTTTGTTGTAGCCAGACCTGTAGAGCTATTACCACCAGAGTTTGATCAGAGCAGATGCCCTAAAACATGCACAAATGTTTGTAAGGGTATGTATTTGAGGGAGTTGAGATTACACTATGGACAAGCTAGTTAAATCATGGAGGTGACTAATTTCTGCATTTGGAGCTGGAGACTGAAATGCCCACCGCAGATAGCTGGGACAGGATGATGAACTTGCAAGAGTGGCAGCAAATCCCAGCAGGACCGCTGAGGCCAGACAAAAACCTGTGAGACTAGATTGGTCCACCTTGATCTCTCACTGCCTCCAAGACTTAGAACCCCTAATGTCCTCATAACATTGATATCAACACACACCTGATCCAGAAGTCAGAAAAGCTAAAGCAGAAGCCTCATGGGACATAACAGCTATGGACCTACTGACTGTTCATGTCTAGCCAGCAGCTAAGAAGCAATGTGCATGAACCCAACAACATTGCACGCCCTGGCTTGAGCTCTTGAATTCTTACAATCTCATGTCAGATGTGTCTTTGCCATTGGGTTTATGGATGGAAGGGAACTCTGAGAACTAGAGTTCCATATAGCTAGGATGATAAAACAAATATCCACCTATGGTGGGAAACCTCTAAGAAGCTCTGATGATAGTTTGCCACCAGTATTTATAACCCTGAATAATCCTTTATTTTTCAGTAATTTGATTCTAACCAAAAGACAACAGCAATGTTGTGTGTGTGTGTGTGTGTGTGTTGGGGGGGGATGGTTACTTCTAAGATGAGACTTCCATGCTTACCTCATTTACTTGCCCGGATGATGAGCCTTCTGGTACAGAACAGAGGGGGCCTGAGTTGACAGCCTACAGGGACTGAGACCCTCAGCTCACTGACCCTGGAGGAATTTTGCCTAATGTATCAAGTAGAATTTGGAAGCAAGTTATTCTCCAATGGAGACTGCAAATGAGACCCCAATTCTAGTCAATTCTGATTGCAGTCTTATGAGGACCCTTAGCCAGCTAAGTCACACACAGATTCCCGAACCACAAAAAATTTTGAGAAAACAAATGTGTATTGTTTCAATATACCAAATATGGTAATTTGTTATATAGCCAGACTAACTAATACACCACATATGGTCTCTTTATCAGCCTTTAAACAAGTCATATCTATTCTTTATTTTTCATGATGTTTCTTTCATCAAGACTCCCATATGGATTGTTCAATATCTGTCTAATTCTACCTGTTCTTTAACATGCAAGTTAGTTTCCATGTTCCTCACATTATTTCCATAACTATTTAGATTTAGTTTATATTCAATTTAACGAGGGAAAGCAACCACAGATTCAAGGAGTAATGCAAGGGTATTATGAACTTATAATAAAATGAATATTATTTTCATTTATATCATTACTCATATTATTTAAATTATTTATTTATATTCATATTATTTATCATAAAATATGAAATATATATCATATTTATATTATTCATAATATTAAAACTAAATTTAGAGCATTCATGTAAATTTATGTTAATCAGAAAATACATTTATAAATGTATATTAAATATCCCATTTACAATACATTATTACCTGATATAAGGTATCATTGTACTTATACAAAGGTTTCCCCATTCCAGACTGATAAAAATTATCATCTATCTATCTATCTATCTATCTAATATATAACTATATAATATATATACCCACATATATTAGATAGATAGATATATAGATAGAAGATAGATAGATAGATAGATAGATAGATAGATAGATAGATAGATAGATAGAAGATAGATAGATAGATAGATAGATAGATAGATAGATAGATAGATAGATAGATAGATAGATAGAGTCCCCCCTGCTGGGGGAAAATGTATATTATAATTGTCAGCCAGTAGAAGCGAATGGCTCATCATGCCCCTAATAAAATTTAGATCCAGATGTTTTAGAGATAAACATACCATTTCTACTGGCTAACTCCACTTAAGAAGAAAAGAAATAGCAGTTTATTGGAACCTCCCTGGTGACTCAAGGTATTCAGCAATGCACTATGAAGCACACCGCAGCCACTGCAGCACAAGTTCGATTCCTGGCCAGGGAGGTGACCTACATGGAGCAGCAGACCTCTCCTGTCTCACCCGCTGCTCCCCTCAGCAGTGTGGTTCAGTCAATCTGCCTGTTCTGTTCCCCACTCTGTCTCTGGTGAGTCCTCTCATCCCCCATACCTCTGGACCTGTACCCCAGTTCTTGTATGCATAAATAAATATTTTTTTAAAAAAATAAAAAGTAAACTGTTTGGGGAAAACAGTTCTCAGTCTTGAAATGTCTGGGGAGCTTCCTCTATCTCTTTGGGTTTCATTTAGCATCCTCTTTGCTGCAGCTTGGTAGGGCTTATAATTTAGTTTGAACATTGTGACTACATATGTTGTTATTATTATAAATCCCTAATCCTTAGTTGAAACAATTTGTCACAATAATATCCTGTAGTGAAGACTTTTACAAGATAATTATGTGTGAGTAAACAATACAATGTTCCTTTTATCTGTTTTCAATGGGGCACCTTCTCATTTAATCACCTGTCTTTTGCTCATACATTATTGGGCAAAGTAAATAACACTGAACAACCTTTCTAAATAATTTGTTATCTATTCCACTATATCTCCAGATTAATGAGCAATGTTTCATGTTTGCCAAGTCCCCACTTTATAAACATTAGTTGCCATTGTTGCTGTATAGAGTGGAAGAAATACTCAGCCCACTCTTTTTCTCTGAATGCTTATACAATTGTTTGCAAAATGTTTTCAGATGACAGACTGAAAAGAACATGTCTTCTACATATTGGGTTTTATCAGGACATGCGCACTGCTAAAGTGGGGGCGGGTAATATGGAGCCCAGCATTGGGTTTGCTTGATTTCTTTTTTCTTTTCTTTCCCCTTGCATCTTTTTTCCTCCCACCTTTAATTTATCTTACCCACTCTCTTCTTTCCTTTCTTCATTCATTCCTACTGGCTTTTCTTTTTTCAATTTTTGTGTGTTCTAAAATTATCTTTATTTTGCCCTCATTCATAAATAAAAGTACAGGGAAGCACAGAATTCTAAGAGCACAGCTGCTTTAATCTCAGATTGTCAACAGACCACTTTGGGAACAAAGCAGTCCAGTTGATTACCAAGGAACTGTCACGCATACTCCACCCTTCATCATCCTGGACAAATGTGGCCTCCTAATGTCTTCTAATTTCTGCCAGAATTTTCACCTGTTAACCAACAGAGTTTACTGGATTTTTAAAGCTGCTCACAAGTCTTCCCTCTCCTTGATGACTGGCTGCCTGTAAACTTCTCTATGGGCACTCCTCAGGCGTGATCTCCCCTTCTTTGTGGCCTCACCATGGGGAAAGGGTCAGATATTGCCACAATACAGGCCCAGACCTGAGAAGTCAGTGAAGAAAGAGCCCACCTGGATCTCTGGGAAAATTTGAAACTTTGAGTCTGTCTGATCTTCCACAAGTTCAACAGCATGAATGATTTTCCATAAAAATCCATACTTCTGGGTTTTTTGCAACTTTCCTAAGAAAACCCTGCATTTTAGCTGGTATAGGTCTCTGTAGCAGAACTTTTAGGTCTCTCTGCCAGAGAAGTTACAGAGCTCAAGCTAACCAACAGACCACAAAACTTTTGAAAAGAATAATTTGCCATCATCCCTTTAAATTTAAAATTGGCATGCTAGTTAGTGCTTTATTTAAATGATGATATCAAGGTTCTGAGGACAAGAAGTTTGGGGAATGGCAATGCCTAGAATATTCTCAAAAAAAGCAGTTTCTCATAGAAAATGATGGTTCTGTTTGGATCTCATAACCATAACTCAATCTGTTAGGCAAGCATAATTTAAAGGTTTGATTTTTTTTCTTTTCCTAAGAAAATTCAAACTGAAAGGACTATTTTAGAGTAAAAATATGAAATCTGAAAAGCAGAGCCTCTCATCCAAGAAAGTTCCTGTTACTTAAATCTTAAAAATTATTGAATAATTCAACAAATTGTTGAAGGTTCTATTTCTTGATTCCCATCCACAAATTTCAAATATATATCTAGTCAAGTTCACCTTTTTTCTTCTGAAATGTTCTTTTGTAAAAACAGTACAAACAAACAAAAACCACGTGCACTTTAGAGTTAAAAAAATTAAGGGAAGCCTTAGGCATGCTTTGTTAGAAATTTGGGTTCAATGTCAAGTCTGACTTCCACTGGGAAACACTGTGAGGATGTGAATGCTGTCTTGTGCTTTTTTGCAGAGGGTTGCAGAGGTTCTGTCTACCTGAAGTCACACCCAAACAACTCCTTAATCCCCTCCTTCTTTTGGCCACACTTTCACCTGTTTTCTAAACTTTTCTGCCTCCTTCCGGTGTCTCAGAGATGGTTTCTTCTGGTGATAAACAGAAAGCTTGGAGGTACAGTTCTATGTTTGTGTCTCTGGAGTTATGCTCAGTATAAGGGTCACTATGTGCCACATAGTGCAATGCTGGCTACTGCCTGGGACATCAGATTATTGCCACAAAACCACCAAGGACATAGATGGGATAAATCCCTCTGTTTTTAACAAGGAAATGTGCATAGTACAGACTGTGATGCCAGTGTTTTGAGATGAGACAGAAGCTTTATTGCTAAATAATTGGCAAAGAGGTAAGAGATAAAGTCTATTATACCACTTGAACTTAGAAAGAGATTGGGGTTATATAGGTTTGAGGTCCAGAGTTGAGAAAAAAAGAAGTTAAATGTTATTGGCTAAGGAATAGGTTAGGAACATAGAAAATTGAGCTTGGCTGAAGGTCATTGGTTACTTACATGGCAGTTCATACATGACGAAGTGTGAAGCTCTTCTTCAAATAACTGGACTTTGAATTCTTATAAGTGGGAATTCTGTATTATACATATATAGAATAGGGAATGCTATTCTATAGAGAGAGAGATACATGTATAGAGAAAGAGACAGTAATTTTTCTCTCACCATTTTCCTTTTCTTTAGTCTTTGCTTTGAGGATCATATGGACTCCCCCCCCCCCCAAGTGTTCTTTCTCTTTTATCGGAGTATTCAAGTNTTGAGGATCATATGGACCCCCCCCCCCCCCCAAGTGTTCTTTCTCTTTTATCGGAGTATTCAAGTACAGGGACATTGCCTTATGCAAAGGTTTCAAAGACACACAACTGTTCACCTGCCTCCTTTGTCCAGCCTGATGTTCAGCATAATTTAGTGCAAGTCAAATATTAGTTAGCAGGAACCAAAGCCTTTATCTCCATCACTTTTGTTGGACTCATTAGGGAGGATAATTTGTCTTGACATCAATTTGTTTTAAAAGTGCTAAGACTCAAATTGCTTCTAACTAGTAAGACTAAAATCAGAATAACCACCTGGATGGACACATCCAATTCTACATGATGTATTCACATGGGTGACCATGAATCCCACTGTGTTAAGATTTTGGTTTTATCAGTCAGAGACTTTGGTATTCATTTGAATGATGACATCTTCAGAAAAGTGGGCCCTGTTCATTTTTATGAAATATTATCTATTGGTAGTTAATGCTGTGCTCCCGACTTCATTCCTCGTGCTTCAAGAACAGGATACAATCAACAAATTGAGTGATTTTCTATTTAACACAGAGTAATCTGTCTGCTCCTATATAAATTGCATTCAATTTTTCTTGGCATAACGGCTTCCTTTTTAGATGAAATGAACCTTTTGTATTTATGAAAAATGTGTATAATTTTGGCTGCTAGCTAAGATAACAACTTTCTGAATTCAGATATTTTTAGAATGCATGTAAAACAGCAGCTAGTAATTAATAGAATATCGATTGGTTCAGCCTCATCTAATCATAGACTGTATAATAAATCATAAGGTAGTTTGCAATTAGGAAAATCCATACTAAATAACAAAGTACTGTTATCTTAGTAACCTTAACAAGCATGGAGTAATGCATCATGGAATAATTGCTACAATACAGGTGTAACTGTGCAGAATGAATCTCTATTTATCACATGCAACAAGCCTCTTGTTTTTGCTGGAACTGCTGTACTGGCTAAAGGTCACTAGTGAAATACTTAGCTACTATCCCAAAAATGCTTGTTCTCCTCTAGGGATTTTCCATAGTCTCTATTTCAAATACTAGCAGAAACTTCTCTCTATGTCTACACAAGTAGTGATTAAAGGTGCTATTATTTCAGTAGTGCAAACCTTTACCATAGTACCGATGGGGCTCTCAGCATTCCCATTACAAATCCTAACAAATGATCAGCTGTCAAGCAAAATTGAACAAGCTGGGGACAAAATTGGCATAAAAAGATTTCAGTCTGAAAGTGGATTTTCTTTTTATGAGGAGATTTTTTCCATTTATTGTTATAATACATAGACTACTTTTATTCCTCATCCATTCATAGGACAAACACAGAAGAGAATTGTGTTGCTCTTTTTATTTTAGCTTATATTACTTCCAAAGTATAAAACACTGGAAATAAATTTTACTTTGTATTATTATTTAGTTATTAGGATTTTGTTTTCTTCCTCAATATGTTTCAACTTGTATGTATGAAAAGTTAAAAGGCTATGAACTTATTATTATTATTTGGTGGAACGATACCTTTAAGGTATTCATTTCAGAGACAAATGGTTCTTCAATTAATTTCTTCCAATAGTCATTAGAGAGATGAAAGAACAGAGGAAATGGGTAAATGAAAATGTCCAAGTCACACCACCTCCAAAATTGTTGCTTTGGCATTTTGATGATCTTGACCTTAAGGCAGCTGGAAAATAGAAGATGCTGGGAGAAGCTTTTCCTGACTCCCTTCATTTGCCTAAGAACAGATCCTCCAAGACAAGAGAAATTTAGGGGTCATCATTCCCTCTGCAGGAGTTTCACCAACCAGGAAGATTGACTCTTGTCACAGGAAGAGATCAGATGTTGACCCCATACCCAGACTTTGTCCCACTGTCACACCTCCCATCTGTTCTCTAAGGGGCTCTTCATTTTCCCTAAAAACCATTTATTCTTCTCTAAAAGGGCTATGCTCCCTCCCTCCCCTTCTCTGTGACCCTTAAAGGTAGTGGCAACCATTGATGGATCACCACTGTCGTCCCCATCACCCTCATTCTAATACCCATTGACCCTGTGCCAGACACTGCATGTACCCTATTCATTCTGGGGGCTTCACTGGGAGGTAAGTACCCCAGATGAGAAAACAGAGTCCCAAGAGCTATCCTGGGTAGCACATTATACAAGCAGGGTGCCTACGCTGGACACCCATGCAGCCCCCAGCCCACAGTTGAGCCTGTATTTCAACCCACTGCTATGGCTGCCCCCAGGCGTTGCCATCCAAGGCCTGATGCAAATATGAAGAGATTCAAATAGAAACATCTGATAAAGTAACAAAGGCCTCCCTGTATATTTCAGGTAAAAGCTCTGGAGAGCATACATTTTTAAAAGATAGTTAGATATTTCTTTCAATAAATGACAGTCTTCAGTCATCATCTCTATTTTTTCTGAAAATTTTCCTTTTGTTACTCTGATTTTGTCACGGAGACCTAGCTTTTGATACTGAAGCTTATATAGAAATATAAGGCATCCAAATTTTTCCTTTATTCAAAACATAGGTATGTATTTTCAACTTTGCATACAACACACTAGTTAATATATTAAAAATGCTATTGACTAGTTGGAATCATAAAGAATTAGTAAAATGTGTCTATAAAGAGGCCTTTTTGGGTGTTTCTAAAAGGCCAATAAAATAAACACTATAGGTCTTCATTATATCTCAATAGTCAGAGAAATAAATTATACTGAAAATGTGTTCATTCACATCTCATTTGCACTAAATTAAAAACTATAAAAATAAAGACATGATAAAAATCAAGTCAATATAGTAAAAAGATTTAAGTGGTTGTATCATACCACTTTTATTGTAAGGGCTTATAGGAAAAATATATGCATATAAAAATATTTTTCTTGGTCTCCAGCACTGTCTAGACATCTTAATTTCTTTTACCTGAAAGGTTAAATAATAATATTATTCTCACCTTATAAATACTAATAACTAGCAGATTGATCTGTGAATATTGGTTAATTATCTTTGTCTGGGCTGGGCAGCAACGACAAAATGTACAAACCAGGAAGCTTGAACAGCAGATATTCCTTTCTCACAATTCTGGAGACTTGGAGTCCAAGATCAAGGTGCTGGCAGATGGGTGTTGTGTTTCATTTTCTAATAACCAGAGGTGAGAAGACACTATGCCCAAGTGATCACGTTCCTTTTGGGTATGTTGACCACAGCAGTAATCCTTACAGTAGTCCATGATTCCTTTGAATCTCCAGAATTCATGAACGCATGGATAATGCCCAAACCCAAATTGCTTGCAGTTGATTTGAAATTATCCCAACCTACAGTACACATGGAGCTTTTCTTAAAGTTTCTTTCCTCAGTTATGGAGCAAGATGGAGAAAAGCCAACCATATCAATGAAGTACTCTCAGTTAATCAAGAATTACTCTACCAAATGCCATTCTTAGGTTGCCACTTTTTGATGAATGAGAATAAGGTAAAACAATGTAACACCAAATCATGTCTTGCCCATTTCAATGTTTTTTTCACAATGGGGTGAAAGAATGTATGTAAGGACGTTTAATAATGTGCTATATACATCTCTGCATATGATTCCAGTAACTTACCATGATATCTTACTATGAAGATTCAGGATGATCTTCATTATCTTTGCACTAGAGATTGATTCACTTTAATGTTCCTGTGTTACTGTACTAATGTGGCAGGTTATTATTTAGTGCATTAATATGTGCAAAGTATTTGTTTCTGGAAACAAATCTAGGAGAATGATTTGACTGTCATTTCCAACCTCTGGATAAGATTTGTTACATCAGATGCATTTCCTATAATTCATGTATAATTCAACAATATGAAAATGCTTCCTTATGCAAATAATAAGGATGTTATACATGTGTAGCCTATGTTGAACTTTTGAAAACAGTTTCACACTTGTTATCTTATTTCATCCTCTTAATGCCCTCTAAGATAAGTATTTTCATCCCAAGATGATTAATAATGAATTACAGTCAAGAGAACTTGAGATACACAAATATTTGGTGCCAGAAACAAAACTAAAACTTACTTGCTTTTCTGGCTCATTGTTTTGTTGTTTTCCTGCTCAGATTCTTTCTCCTCCTGAGACCAGAGATCTAGTAATGCAGCCATCGGGAAATTCATATATGGAAGACTTACATTATCTCTAATTAAAAACTTTGGCAAATTTGGTTGTTTCAAAACTTGAATATCTTAAATTAGTCACTTGGAAGTGAAATCATAAATATATAATAGAACTGGGTAAAAAAAAGAATGTAATGTTCAGCAGCTTATTAGAGTAAGTCTTCACTTAGCATCCTTGCTGTCCATAGGTTCATGGAAATTTCAAGCAAAACAATGAAAGCAGGTCTCCCTAAATCACATCACTTTCTTCAAAGCTCATGGATTCTTTTTTCTCAGCAACATTAGAAGGACATGATATTGAACAAAACAACATTATTCAAGGAACTGCTATGTTGAGAATTTCCTCCCTACTATGCTAAGCACTGTGGAGGACTCACAGATGACCAGATGGTGACAAATAGACACTTGCAATGTGGGTGGGATGGGACCTGGGAAGGAAGGACATCCAGCTGACCAGCAAGTCATAAATCTTCATTCCTATTAATAAAAATACTTACAACCTGTCTTGGTCATTTAATTGAGTAAAAACAGTTTTATTCTTTTTCACAGGTTAAGAAATTAGAAACTAAAGAATACTGCTGACACGACACAGGGTGTTAGTACTGATTTTTGTCTCTCTATTCCAGACTGGAATGGATATTCCATTATCCATTGCATGGTATACATGACTCCTTTTAAAAGTCTTGGGATTCATACATGGGTATTGGAAAGAGTATTTTCTCTCTAGTATTTGTACAGGAAGATCCTCCAGGGAATAATATTTCCTGCAGTTGAGTCATTGTCTTATCAGGAACCAACAAGTCACTCTGCACAGTAATTAAGTAAGCACAACATGCAAATTCAGATTTGAAGACTCTGGGCTTTATGGTTACAGATGTTTTTATCAGCATAGTCTGTTCAGCAGTTCCTTGGGTCATAAATGTTTAATTTTTAATCTATTTTTTTATCAGTTTAGTGTGATATAGAGTGCTAGTATACCAAAAGAACTTTTACTGATGCATTTTGTGTGTGAAGTTTGCAATAATAAAAGCTTTGGTGAAATAAAATAAGGTATGTTCTCTTAAGAAAATCAGTATTGCTTTTAGCTCTAAACACAGGCTAATGTTCTTTTCATAGAATGTGGACTGTGGGGATCTCATTTACAATATTGTTTGTGAGCAACTGTCTATTTGCAGACTTAATATGATCCTGGGAAATCACAAGACTTACTTTGCAGATGTATTAAATGAGCGAACACAGAGTTACATCATCTATTTGCACTGGAAATATCTTTTGAAATGATTCAGGGACTTGAAACAATAGTTGTTTCAGGATATATTTATCTTTTATGACTCAAACAGCTGTCCTATTTTTCAGGAAACCTTGTGATGGAGACAGTATGTGTTGGATGAGAGGTAAACTGCTGTTAAAATACCACAAAGGTAAATTGTTTAAAAAATTAAAACAGTTACATCACTTGCTTACATATTTATCAGTAACCTATAAAGCTAAACTTTAGTTACACTGGAACATAATAATCATTGCAATATCCTCTGGGTGTTAGACTTTGAGATGAAATTTCTTATTGGGTGTTTGATTTGACATACAGTGGAACTCAAGTTCTGATGATTTTTAAATGATTCCTGTATCATCCATGTAACTTGACATATTAATTTTTTTTTTCTTATTTCTCCTTTTGGTAGAATAATCTAATGCACCAATATATAGCGTAAGCTTATCACTCCACTTTGGCAAAGCAGACTTATTAGGAGTGAAAAAGGTAGCAAACTCTTCAGTCTAAATAACTGTAACAAAGGCATTGATGATATTCACTGTGACCAAGAGAGAAAACTTGTCCCCACCAAGGGAGAAAAGAGGAACCAGCCACAGACAGTCCCACTTGCCCTTCCTGGAGGAACCTCACTACATCGTGAGTCGACCAGAACATGGTAAAAGAGTGAAGATACCCTCTTTGGCTGTCATGCCTCCTGATGGAGTCTCCCTATCATTTCCAGACTTGGCTTTGGAAAAATAAACTGAATAATCTTGCTTCAAACCAACAATATCCCACTTTCCCCTGTTTTTCTGAAACCGAAACATTATGCTCTCTAATTACATGACCAAAGTTGATTTTCTACCGTATTTATTCTCTTTACTGGCCAAACTGTGGCAACATGGTCTCCACCCCACAGGAATAACTGAGAAGGAGATGTGGGCTCCCTCAGGGTCTGGTCCTCACTCAGCCTCACATGAGCTTCCAGGGAATTGAAAAAAAATGTGGTCTCTTCCCTTCAGAGTCCTTGCAGGCCTGTGCTTTTCCCTCTGTTCAGAATTCAAAGGGTGGAGTCTGTCACTTTAATTGACTAGCCAATAGAAATTTTAAAGACTATAAATAACAAGTCTTAGCAGACATGTTATAGAACTTTTTCAACTGACAGTTTGCAAATAATTCTCACAGGTATGGTGGTGCTACTGAGCTTCAAAGTTCTCCACTTGAATTCCACTTTGTCATTCATTGACAAGTCAACTGAATTTGTGAGTCTGTCTTCTCTTTTGTGCCCCATGAAAATGGATGTTAAAGTGCTGGATCAGTGGGGAGACTCAGTGAAGGCGTAGTCTGGTATTGTGTCTGCTGCTTCATGACTTGCTTCAAAAGATGACAGTTTATCACTGGGGACTGGGAAGGAAATGGAGGTTCTCCAGGTGAGTCTGGGAGCCCCAGGCATCCCCAAAACATGTTCAAGAGGTTTTTCAGGGAAAACTGCTTTTATGATTATTCTAAAACTCTCTTTTCTTTGTCTTTTTCACTTGTATTCCCTATGAGTGTGTGATGGAATATTCTGAAAGATATGTAATGATACTATTTTATAATGTAGAAATGATTGAATGTAGAAATGGATATGAAAATTCAGTTGTCTTGTATTAAGGCAGACATGAAAGAAATCTGTAAAAACAACACCCTTTTTCTCACTATTTTTGTGGAAAATGCAGTTATTTTTCATGAGAATACTTAATAATAGGGAATGGGTTCATTATGCTGATTTCTTAATAAAGTAATAAATACCTTAAAATCTTCACAGTTTAAATTTCTGATTTGATAAATATACATAAATATACACCACATAAAAAGGAGTCTTGGAAAACTACTTGACTTTTAAGAGCACAGAGGGGTCTGAGATCACAATGTTTAAGAACCACTGGATTTGAGCAATGTGGTTCATGTTTCAATGAGCAAACAAATGACCAAGGGCCTTCTTAAAAGGCAACTCCTAGATGAGCAGGTGGAAGTGGGCCTGGGAATCTGCATTCCACACACTTTTACACACAGTATAATAGCATAAATGTAGTGTTTCATGGGCAACAAATTAAGTAGCAGTAACTGGAAGTTTTCTGCCTTTGGTTCAGCAATTCTCCCTAGAATTTCTTTAAAAAAAAAAAGGATTTCTTCTATCGGTCTCAGTGTCACAAATTTAGCTATTTCCTTCAGCGCTGGTTGTCAGCACCTGGGACAAGCGGGAATTCACACCTCGGCCTGTCTGCTGAGCTTCGCTCAATCCTACAAACACTTTGAAGGGCCCGGCAGTGGCCTCACCATCTGGCCACTCAGTGGAGGCTATGATAGGGTGGCAAACTGAAGCCAGTTCACAAAGACAAAGCTGGTTTCAGGACCAGAGTTTCCTAGTCATCCTAGCAGTCTGAGAGATCGATGGACAACCTGGGAGTAGAGATTTTCAGTTTGGGGGGTGTTTCTTTTATTCCCACTGACTGTTGACTTGGCAGTGTTCTTTTTTACTACTGTTTCTCATAAGACCGTGTCCTTTATAAAGAACTGTTTCCTCCATTTTGGAGGAACTTCTCAACTAAAAATGATCTTCAGTCTTTAAAAAGTAGAGACAAATTACCTCTTTGATATTTATGAACGCTCAGGTAAAGTTGGTCTCTGACAGGGCAGGGTCTTCAAGTCCCAGGGTTCAAGGTGGCCAGGTGAACCCAAATTCAGGTAGTTCCTAGGTAATGGCCAAATAAGTTTTGTCATCCTAAGGCAAGGAGAGAAAGATCTGAACTCACATTACACTCATGTCATGGTGAGTGTCACAGACATTCACAGTGGCAGGATGTTTGGAGTTGGTCACCAGCCTGACACAGGATTCTTGAGAACAAGGGACTGCACTATGCCAAGGGAAATGCTGACGGGACAACCTCACAAGCAGTTACAAGTCAGTGAAGGGACCAGGGCTATTCTTTGAGCACAGTGAGTTCATTTGATTGTGATATATTTGTTCCTTGTGGGATAAATCTCTACTGAACAATTCAGCTCCTATCTCTCATTATTGCTAACAGAGCAAAATCCCTTATTCTTTTGCCTTGATGGTAAAAATTCCTTGTGTTCTACTAAAAAGACCTGTTTGAAATAAGACCTATATTTGAAGAAAGTGATACCTTACAAGAAGTTTTTACTTTCATGACTTGAGTTTTGTAGAACAAAGCCACATCTGCCACTCGAGTCAGACATTCATTGGCACCAGCCTCTCGCTACATATCACTCTTTTTTGGCAATATGTTTGGGCTTCACACTGTAGCCAGAAGCTTCCAGCACTAACTTCAGCATACACCCCTAACAGCAAATCTGTGTAGGCAGAAACATGCATTTCTGTGTGACTAGTCAACTCCAAGTTCATTGTTTTTCTTTTCTTGTAACTTTTTTGGAAGAGTGAAAGAAAGGATTAAATTTAACTAGTAATAACCCCTATTTATCAAATTTATTTTTTTAAGTTTCATTTTTTTAAAGATTCATTTACACATACAAGAGCTGGGGTGCAAGCCAGAAGTGCAGGCGGTGAGAGGATTCACCAGAGAGAGAGTGGGGAACATAACAGGCAGATCTACTGAAATACACTGCTCAGAGGAGTAGGTGGGGGGAGACAGGAGAGGTCTGCTGCATCATGTGGGTCACCATCCTGGCCAGGGATCAAATTCGTGCTGCAATGACTGCAAATAGTTTCATAGTACCAACACTTAACCCCTTGCACCACTGGGGAGAGGGAGGCCTATTTATCAATTTTCAAATAGAAAGAGGGATCATGAGCTGGGAGTTGTCCCGATATCAACCCACCTCCATAAGGAGCCTTCTCAGAGCTAAAGAACAGAGTCAGTGTGAGTACTTTCTGAGGAAAACAATGGACAGTATGTAGAAAGTTTTACCACAATGGCAGCCCAGATATGTCTATATGGAGCCAAGAGTTTATGGATAAGACTACACCAAAGCCTGAACTTTTGGGAAAGAAGCTCTAAGAACAGCACTACAGTTTTCTAGGTGAGACCTTCACCAAAAGAGCCTGCATTCCTCCAACCTCCCAATTCACTGCCAAGGGTTGCTTACTCGGTCCAATACTTTAGGGTGCTAATGTAAGATTAAACTCCATGAGGTGTATGTTTGTCGTTAACGTGTGTCCTTGAAAGACTTTAGTGGACTCTGTGGTTGAAAGGAAATTAAAGTCCAAAGCTAGATAAGCAGAACCCTGGATAAGTGATTCTTTTTCTCCTCCTCCTCTTTTTTCCTTCATACTTTCCCCTCTACTTGGGCAGAGAGTTTGTAGGGAAAGTTTACCATATTCAGCCTATCTCCAGCAATTTGTCACCATCTAGAGTTTATTGCGGGGGGAGGGGGGGCTTAAGTGTAGTTGCCTCAAATGAACACTTACATGATCTTCATTGATGCAATCTGGCAGTACTTTGATAAATGTTCATGTGATTTGGCACTTTATTATGTTTTGTGTTTTGTTATAATTTCTATCACTTTACATGTGTTAATTTTGTCTTCCTGGTGTTCATACACAACCCATAACTGACTCTAGTTGGTCTCTCTTCTGCAGCCCCTGAAACCTGGACAGGATTGAACACAGAACACACTGATCAACTGACTCATTTACTGATGTACCCAGAGATGCACATGCTAATGACCAACTAAGACTTGGACCCAGAACATGCCCTGCGGGGCCACATAAGGGAGAGCTCCAGGGTCCATCAGGAGCAGAGTTGGGGGAACTATGGCAGGAACCTTTATTGTGATTTCTGTGGGAAGGTACAAATAAGGCAGGGTAAGCAAACTTAGGTGTGGCTAGTTTCAATAGCATCAGCAGGTCTGGGGCATTAGACAAGTCCCTAGTGTTCAGTACTTGGCCCTGGATGTTTAGGGCAGAGTGGGAAAGCCCAATAAGGGCGGGGATTAGGAATTAGACTCTAGATTGGTTAGCTTATATTTGAAAAGCATGCACAAGGAGTAGGATCCCTCCCCAGGAGGGGTGGTGATGAGAAGGCAAGAGTCCAAACCAAGGTGACTCAGTGTATCACTGGGCTGTCTAGACAAGTCATGGCCAGTGTATGCAAGTAGGGCAGATGTTAAAGCATCAAGTTTATAAAAACTAGACACATGGTTAATACAGTGGTATTGATGTAACAACTACTAGGGAATACAGAAAAAATGACAAGGGAAGATGACCTTATGAAAATAATCATTTCACCATTAACAGGTCTGGGTATCGTGAACCTGTTAAAATAGCAGAAATCTGCTTCCATTTGGGAATATGACATAAAGGCTGCTGTCTGTGCACCAGCCTGTTCTAGCTTTGTCCTAGATAAAGGAGCCAATTTTCAAAGATAGAGGAAGCTAACAAGTGACCAAAATAGACCTTGATTGTAATTAAATGTAACTACAACATTGAGCCTATAACTGTGGTAGTAAAATAAAATGAAGTGGAAGAAGGCCCACTGTAATAACAATTTAATATTAACCAGATCATAAAGTGAACCTAACAGGAATCATTGCTCATGTAAGAAGAAAATTATCACCCAATATAGTCTGCAATGATATATATTCATGGCCACCAAGAGAACCCCAAACTCTGAATGGTGATTTTCTTTAAAATGATGGTTAGACCCTGGTGGCACTTAATTCACTTCTTCAAGTGATATGCGCCAACCAGTTTGTAGGAAGAGATGGACTTTCTGGCCTCCATCATGGGTCACTCATATTGGAAAGACATCGGTTGAGTGAAGTCCTGGGTTTCAACAGGTGCCCTGCCTGTAGGTAGCTACTTGATCCCGAGCAATTAACTTGACCTCTTCCATCTGCCAACATGGCAGAGGATTACATCTCTCAGAGGTGTGGCAGGATTAAAGGAGCATTAAATGTTTTTCCCACTCAAACAACATATTTGTCTGTGGCAGTTATAACTAGGTATAGGAGAACTCTGTCAGTTCGTAGACTATCACTTCATCCCTTGATTCACTGACCAGAAATGCCTCAAATCGCTCCATCATAAGAACTTTTTCAAAACATTGCTAAGCATCTGGGAAGAGATGTAAGCAAGACCATTATCAGTCAGAAACCTCATTATTGACCATCATTAAGCACAAAAAACTGTGTAGCGGCAGGAAGGGGAGGTGGCACAGGAGGCAGGTTCGGGATGGTTCTGGGCAGACGGGTCAGGGAAGGAGAGTCTTTGGAGCCCTCGGTGGCTTTTCATGCTTTATTTAGTAGAGGTGGCCAGGTACATAGCAGGCAGGGGTTCCAGGGGGCCAGGAGGCTGGCAGGCCTCCCAGCCCCCAGCGCATCTCACCCTCTCGGCTGCTGCTTCTCTCGCTGGTACTGTCAGTCCTGTCGGTTCGTCCCCACAGTTCTCTCTCACAGTTCTGTCTGTTGATCCTCGCAGTTCTGTCGTCCTCATGACGCCGCCCATTTATGCCCGTGTCCAACACAGGTGCGCCCACTTGCACATGCCCACCCTGGAATGCTCGCAGCACCACAGGTGCCCATCATCAGTGGTGGGAGGGTGGAAATACCTGATCAACCTTTACCCTACACAGTGAAAGCATTTTCTGCACTGTTTCCTATTGACCACCCATTAGTCTATTGATAATTCACTTCATGGGGACAACCAGAAGTCCCCCTTTTCTCACCTCATGATCCCTTAAAGTTTTGCTACCTCTCTTATTTCCCCCAGTATTCTAATCCCATGTTGGAAGAGCAACACCAGATATTATAAACACTGACATAATACAGTTCTGAGGACTTTTGATTCTTCAGAATTCCACCCAATTGAAGAATTCTACCTTGATAAAAGTAGGATGGAAGGAGGGAGGAAGAGATGGATAAAGATAGACAGAAAGGGAGGGAGAGGAAGTGGAAGCAAGAAAGAGAGAGGTAGGGAAAAAGGAAGAGAGCCCTTTTCCAAGAATATTTGAATATGAAATTTTCCTAACATTTAGGTTTTCATAACTCAGATTTCTTAAGTAGTTTGGCTGAACTAAGTGTGTGGAATCTGTTCCCTAGCCTAATAGAGGAAGCATGGCTGCAATTCTAGTTTTCTCATAAAGAATCTTCATGTTTTGGGCTCCCACTTTTAGGTTCTAGAAAGTCTGAATTCTTGTTCCTGATGGGTAGGCAAGTGCATTCTTCCCTTTGCAGTGTCTGCATTAGCATTGCCCATTTAGGGTGGTCATTCTTTGAAGAGAGCAAATAAAAGACTGTTTGTCCTTCTTTAGCATTATAATTCCTATTTCAAGTGCTCGTTATTCTATGACTTTGTGCCCTAGACAAATATTACCAGAGAATGTTTTTAGAGTCAAAAGCATTTTCATCTTGAACTTCTGTCTTGTTTCTCACAGATAAAGCTGCTTCTCCACACATAGTTCCTCCCACCTTAAACTGTACCTACTTCTAATCTTCCTGCTTCTTGTCAATTCTGTTCTTCTCCTGACCACACTGATGCTGAAGGAGCCTTGGGTTCTAATTGTTTTTTTCCCCTTCCCACTGCCCCCTTTGTCACTCCTGCTGACACACCCCCCAGACCATCCCACTCTTCACCTTTAGACAGCAGCTCCTGACGCAGCACCTCCAAGCATTTGCAGACTCAAAAGTGGCTTTATTTTCCATACTGAGAAACACATGCTGATAGAGACTGAATTAATATTTATATTCTCCCAAGTGCCCAGTGCTCAGTTGTTTCTAAATAAACATTTATTGAATTCATGCAAATTACCTCTAGAATCTGTAACAGCACCCCGACTGTGTAGACTGTATTTGCAAAACTATGGACAATGTAGTAATCCCTTTCTCTGCACCAATTCTCATCATTCCTGGGGTCAGTATAGGAATCCCTTTAAAAAATAAAAATACAATTCCATATGAGCCAGGAGTCTCACTTCTGGGGATACAGCCAAAAGAACTGAAAGTGGTTTCCATACACCTATGTTCATAGCAGTGTTATTCACAATAATAAGAGGTAAAAACTTCTCATATATTTATCAACAGATGGAAAAGATCAGCAAAATGCGTTATATTCATACAAGGTAATATCATTCAGCCTTACAAAGGAAGAAATTCTGGCACACTTGAAGACATGGATGAATCTTGAGGACATTATGTCCAATGAAGTAAGCCAATCACAGAAGGACAAATATGGTGCCATTTCATTTATAGCAGCTACTCTGAGTAGTCCAATTCAGAGACAAGAAGTACAATAGTGGATGCCAGAGGCTGGGGGGACAGGATGCAGAATTATTACTTAATTGAGCATAGTTACTCTTTGGTAAGATGAGAAAGTTCTGGAGATGATGATGATGATGGTTGTACAATCATGTGAATGTGCTGAATGCCACAAAATGGTACACTTAAGAAAAAAGAAACGGTAAATTATAGGTATGTAACCACAATAAAAATGCCTTCTGAATCTCCTTTCCTGGGAAGGCTCACTGGTAGATAGCCACAGAAGAAAGGCGTCCTGCCACAGCAGCTGGAATTCTCTGGCTGGGAACATATTTTGACCAGACTTTCTGCACATCCTCTTGTTTTGACAGCAGAGACCCGGCATCGTGACAGCTAGAATGTGAGGAATAAAAATAGAGCTTCTGATCTTAGCAGTGTTTTCCTTAAGTTGGAAGCACTGGCACTTTTATGCAAAAGACAATTTTTCCTTCTTTTCTCTCTGAAGAGGTATCACTGGATAAAGAAAAGCCCTTGATGTTTTATCACCCAACCAAGGGACACATGGAGGTGAAAAAGACACATTCAGATTGGATTTCCTAAAATCAGGTTTGTTCCATTTTTGCCATTTTTAAGTGTCCTCTCCAGTGGCATTAAATACTTTCATACAGTGGTGCAAACATCACCACCGTCCACCTCCAGAACATTTTTGTCATCCTGAGTCCCTCATTACATGGCAGCAAGCATATATGCTCCCACATACTTTTCAACCATGATGTGCCCTTTTAAGCATAATGAACAAGCTCAGTAAGTTAGGTGCCACATCCATGTTGCAGACACAACATAGATTTGATGAGTTTTCCAAAGCTGTCAAGAGGTACAAACTCTCCCTCACCCCACAGCAGGATGGAATGTTGAACATGGTTGCTAAGTGTCAACCTATTTGTGCTCCTCAGGTGCAAGGCCATTCCCTATCACGAAGTTTGTAAGATAAAACTCTGGAATCATAACCTACTCATTACAGAAATCACGCATCCATCTGATACTTTGCATAGTCACTAGTTAAATCATATCATAGCTTTTTATATTCAAATATAAATTCCATGAAAGTAGGTGACCTTGCCTCATTTTTCAGGCCTGTGTCACATCACAGCATGCATGAGGCCCTGAGTGCCTGGCTCCCACAGTTCAGGCCTTTCCCTTTGTGGGTCCCTTCCTCCACAGAGCTATTCAAAATTATTATTTTATGACCGAGTTGGTATAAACATGAATATAATCCAAGGTAAATTCATCCTTACTAGATTTTTTTTCTTATTTTAAAAGAAATTAGTGTTTAAACATTTCCATGGTTTCCTAAAAGTACCGTGACCCTTAGGTTCTTGTACATACAGCCACCTGCTCTGCAGCCATGCCTACGCGCTGGGTACTGACACAAAGGTGAGGGCAGAAAACAAGGTACAGACTCTCATTTTAGGGACTTCTAGTCCTCCACCTCTTTATTCCAGTCTGGCACTTGTATCTTTCCAGAATAGCCTCAAATGTTCTTTGCGATTGTGTCCATCTTTTAACTTCTTTCAAAATGAACTCAAATTTTGTGTACTATATGTCATCTTTTCTGAGGCCATTATAATTAGTCTTTCTCTCTTGTCACCTCCCAGATTATTTATGATATTGTGGACATTCTGTTTTGTATTAAAGAAAATTGCAAAGCGTTTATCTTCCCTTTCATATTGCAAATTCCTAGAGACAAGGACTGAATTTAATTAATTAATCAGAGTACCTTGAATTCATTCATTTATCCATCCACTCATGATTTTTTTTCCTTTTCTAATCAAACATTTAATAAGGGTCTGCAATATTTTATGTGTTCAAGGAACAGAAAAAAATAATTACTTTTTCAACTTCAGTGTGTGACTTTTGCATTTCATAAAGCAATGGCTGAAGCTAATGGAGTGAACGAGCTGGTCTCACATTTCTTTGGTGTCATTGCTCCTTCGTATTTCCCATATATAATACTAGACAATACATAAAATAAATACCAACTTTATACAAAAGATGATTTAGCTAGGGTGGAGCCTGAGCCTTGAAAGATGGATTGGATTATGTTCTTCAAAGGGGAAATGGGGTGCAGTAGCTCAGGCAGCAGTGAGATGGGCTGAGTAGAGGGAGACCAGAGGAGTGGGGTTCCTATTGGGAAGTTGTAAAAAATTTGCATGGGTAGGATGAGAAACAGATTTAGGACTTTGAAAGGCATACATCATATATTTTTAAAAAGATTTATTTATTTATGCATAAACTGGGGTACAGGCCAGAGATGCAGGGGCAATGAGAGGGTTCATCAGAGACAGAGTGGGGATCAGAGCAAGCAGATGGACTGAAATATACTATGAGGGGAGCAGGGGGCGAGGCAGGAGAGGTCTGCTGTGCCATGTGGGTCACCCCTGTGGCTGGCAGCAGGGATCGAACTCGTGATGCACTGGCTGCAGTTTGCTTTGCACCATCAGGGAGGCCCCAGACACCACATTTTTACAGAACTCAAGCCCTGAGATAAGATGTTGAATCTTTAAAACTAGAAATTCAACTATAAAGCAACATGTACTTAAAACAATATGGTAGTGGCATAAAAATAGACACATTAATGGGTGGAACAGAACCAAAAACCCAGAAATAAGACCACATACACATCAATACTTTATGATAAAGCAAGCAGCCATGACCATATAATCAGGAAGGAGACTCACTTTCACAAATAGTGCTGGAAAAACTGGAAGGCCACGGGCAAAAAAAGTGAAGTCAATCACTTTCTAACCTCATGCAGTTAGAATGATGATAACAAATATTTGGACATTTACACAGTGGACAATTCAACAAAGTAAAATATTAAAATGACTATTAGTTATTAACAAAATGAGGTTTCTGAGGTCCTGAAGGAGGGGGGGTGAGGAAGGGTGAAAGGGCATGGAAAGGATGTGGTGAGAAATAAATAATAAATTTGCAGGAAAGCAGGACAGGTGATATTAAATGTAGGAGCAACACATAAGTAGGTGAGAGGGAATAGTGCGCTGGTTTCTTCTTCCTCTCTTTTCCTCTTTGTCTTTCTAAAAACACCAGTGAAGGGAAAGGGTCAGTGTAAAGTTTGGAATAAAAAAATAGGTTAGGAGAAAGGAAAATTTTATTTTTCTCAAGTCACTTAAACATAATCACAGGACTGAAGGAACCATGCTTTTTTGATATGGGTAATTTACATATTTTATAGAGTCCAGTTACTCAGAGTGGATTTTCTATTAACATATGAACTTGTGTCACCCAACTTTAAATGCCAAGAGAATCTCCTTTAGAATCGGTATCCGTTGAGATACTTTCAAACTGTGGTGCTACAGGAAGAACTATAATCCAAGAAAAGAAACACAAACTCATTAGAGAAACAGAGAACAAAATGTGATGGAAGAAGAGCCGTAGGTCTCTGCTCTCACTTTCTCTGCTCTCACACTTCCTTGGTCTGAATACCCCAGTTACTCAATTTAAGGTAAGAGAATTAGTCATGCTTTTTATACCACTAGCCTCTGTGGCTTTCACCTCTGGCCTTGATCATGTTAATGCAGAAAGCAGGTGGGTATGGGGCACACGTGCCTGACTATGGACACGTGAGCAAGGGTGTGTGCACGTGTGCAAGTGTCCGCACCTAAGCCTGAGAGGGGATTAAAAGGCGGCATCACACTGAATAAGGGGGGGCTCAAGTTGCTGTCTCCCTGTGGCCTTGTTTCCCTTGCTTACTATCAAAACCTTTGAAGATGGTGCCAAGGGCTCCAAAGTTGTATTTTAAACCATCAGAACCGACAGGGAACCTAGCCAGCCTGGGATGGTTGCACAAAACCCAATAATTGCAAGGTTTCCACTCAGTGATGCTGAACACATGTAACAGACCCACATTTCATGTCTCCAGAAATGTATTATGTCATAAAATAAACATCCAACCGCAGGAGAATGGATTGTGTATTGTAGGGTCAGAGAAATCAGGTCTTTCCACCCTCCCGCCACTGGTATAATGATGGACACCTGCAGTGCTGCGCGCATCCCTAGGTGGGCATGCACAAGTGGGCGCACCTGAGTTTGGACACGGGCTTATATGGGCGGCGTCATGAGGACACCAGTACGAATGAGCAGCAGCGAGAGCAGCGGAACATAGAGCAGCAACAGCAGAGGAGCAACAAGAGCAGCAACAGAACGAGATGAGAGCAGCAAAGCAGCCAAGAGGGTGAGATGTGCTGGAGGCTGGGAGGCCTGCCAGCCTCCTGGCCCCCCGGGACCCCTGCCTGCCATGTACCTGGTCACCTCTGACAATAAAAAGCATAAAAGCCACCAGGGCTCTAAGACTCCTTCCTTTATCCCCCGTCTGCTAGAACCATCCAGAACTTGCTCTGTGCACCTTCCTGGCACTACATGTATCTTTGTAAATATGGATGTATAGGAGTACAAATATCCCTGACATTTAAAATGGAAGCTTTGTCCCTCCCTCACTTGCTGGGTTTGCATTGTACTTCCCAATGAAAGACTTGAAGGCAGTCAGCATGGAGGGTTATAATATTCAAGCCACTTTAAAAAGAGTGTAAATCAAATAGCTCACACGAAGGGAATGGCTATAGACACATAATGAATCACATGTAGCTGTAGTCTCAGGAAATCTGTAAGATTAATTAATCAGCTAACACCAGGTATGAGGTTGACCCTGATTTAATGAACTTTGTTTATGTCAAATGTACCAAAATCCCTGGGATTAACCAAATCTCTGATGATTTAAAGCACCTGGGGTCTCTGCCACCCATATGTTTTCATTTAAGAGCCAAATTTCCCCAGAAGGACTCAAAAGTTCCGAAATATATTGCCGCAACATTGAATTTAACCCATTGGCATGCACTTAAAGTAGTACATAGACATTTCGCGATATGTGTAAATTCTTTATTAACAGTGTCAGCTGTTGACAAATTACAACTAATTCCAGCAGAGCAGGGACCGTGAGCATTGCTGCGCTGACGACATTGATGTTAGCAGGGAGAGCACAGGCTGCAAGGGCTCAGATCAATGAGAACTGCGTGAAAGGATCTCATTTAAATGACAATAGCCTTATATACCCTGCAAACCTCTATTAGGCTCCCAAACTGCCCAGATCTGATTCCTAATCTACAAAGAAATCTTCCAACTGGGTTGAGGATGGCTCCTAAGTGCTCCAGACCTTGTACTTTCAAGTCTCTTAGACACCAGACAAGGAGGAGCTAAGCGCCGTTGCTGGCTGGCATTCTCCCAGCGGTCCACAGGCCTCTATTGGCCTAAAGAAATGTGGCCACAATAGTGCCATTATGGCAATCATGTGCTTACTGTCTTCACACTTCAAATGCTAGATGAGAATGAGCATAACTAATGGAGCCATCAAAGAAATCGGTTGAAAGTCTTGATTTGAAAACACCCACACATTGCACATTCCCCATCAGGGCTTTTCCCAGGGGAAAAGGGTCCGCAAGGCGGATGGGATGCAGCCCCAAGGCCGCAGACTGCTCTGTGCCAGGTTGCCCTCGCTGTGTTTTCGTCTCTCTGAGTTCATCCTAGAGAGTCCAGGGCACTTCGAAGGAGACAGGCAGAGGCTGGGTGTAGGGATTTCTCACAATTCCAGTGAATTCTGGGACTGGGGAACATCTTTCCCTGTGCTTTGTGTCTTCGGAGGGCTGAAAGCAGACATGCAGCCAAGTCCCCACTGAGCCAAGAGAGAGTGCAGGGTGCAGGGACTTTCCAATCAAAGGGTGTGGGTCGGATGAAAGGCGCTCACATTCAAGGGCGGAAACTGCAATTTGGTGTCCAGAGCCAGATTCCCACCCCCTGCAAATGTGTGGAACCGGCCCCTGAAGAAAGGGGCAGTCACCATGGTAGCTGTAGGAACTTTAAAAATCTGGTCTGCAAAATCCACGTCTGAAACGCTCTCAGGAGCGTGATGGTCCTTTGATCCCGAAGGGGTAGCAGAATTCCCATCAGTCCAAGCCAAGAGGCAAAGAGGCTAAAATCCAACTTCAACAAGAACCAGCTGGGTCGGAGTGGATGGCGACAAACCAGTGACTTAGAGTCAAATGGAAAATTACATAAAAGGCAGACACAATGATTTTATCACACTGCTCTGACTTCTTAAGAAGGATGCGAGAGTCTTGATAACAAATCGATCCACTAGCAAACCGTAGGAGTCCCTATGCCAGCACTGCTTGACGACGAACCTACTCCATTAATTACATTAAATGAATTATCAGAGCCCTCTGTGTAAGCTGCAAGTAGTAGATGGCATTCGTGTCACTGCGTAACAATTCTACATAGCGCCACGTTTGCTCTGGTGTTTTACTTGTGGTTTCCCCATGGAGGAGTAGGCATTTTTTTAAAAGAACGTGAAGGAGAAATGCTGATGCCGCACTCTCCAGGTTTTCTCATGCCTTCACTTTCTTTGTCACTCCCCAAGTCATAGGGTGAGGAGGGTGCTCCCGAGATGCTTTCATGGGCCCCTCTCCTTCCTCCTGAGAGAGTCAGGCCCTGTGTCCTAGACCTAGTAGTGGCCTCCAGTCAGGCCCGCTGTGCTCCCTGAGACTATGAGCAATTGCACCGAAGTCAACATCTGTCAGAGCCATCCTGTTCCAGGATGGATTAAGACGAAAACAAGATGTCAGGGTAATCACTTCCAAATACAGACAAAACACAAACAAAAATGGGACCAAATGTCCCATTACACTGACTATTAGGAGAGACTCCTACTTATGCATGAAGATACCCAGTCACAGGATCATCTCATTTCCCCACAGCACCTAGATTCATTCCTACTTTCTTCAACCAATAGAAACCTCCTCATTTAAGTCCAACACTAAGACTCTCTCCAGCACCCTCTACAGAGAGCCCTGTCTTGCCCTGAGGTGCTTTGTCCCTCCTGCGGCTTGATGGACCACAGGTGTGTCCGGACGGTCTTTGACTTTTAGGCATGGACGCCCACACCCTACCATGGATACTGGCACAGCAGGGCTGCTGCTCCTGCTCTGGGTGTAGCTCTCAGCTCTGAGCACCCTGCCCTCAGGCCTCCCATACTGAGCAGTGTTAAGGCCAGGGGGGTAGGGGGTGGGGGCTCTGCTAGACCCACAAAGAGGATTCTTGCTGAAAACAGGCCATGGTGATGTAATAGTGATGTAAACTGAGCTGATGATTCTTACTCACCTGAACCAGCAGGATTCTTGCTATAACTGGCAGGCCAAGGTCAGAGTCAAAGGCAGAGCCTAGTGCAGATGAGGGATCACAGGACCCTGACTCAGGTGTGGGGAGAGGGAGGGTCTTATCTACAGCTTTGTTTGTTCTTAATTCTGTTTTCTCAAGAATTCAAGCAAAAATAGCAAAACAGCTGGTGTTGAAAGTTCAAGAATATGGCAACACAGATGATGCTCTTCATATGTAAAGACTTGCTTTAGGGGAAAAATTGCCCATCGCAGCTATTTTCTTTTAAGCTGGCTCTGTTTAAAATCCTAGGACATGCTGGTTTTGCTTAGTTTATGCTGATCGTTCCTCAGCATTGGCATCCTCCTTCCACTGGTGTAAATGGAAAAAAGTTGGGATTTACTAAAACATTGGTCAAAATGAAGGTGTGAATGCTTTTCTCCCCTCTAACATGCCTGTCTACTGTTACTGTCTGCACAGCTCTGCAAATTCAACATTTAAGAGGGTGTTTTTCCTCTGACTAAGCCAGGTGAAGTAGCCGTCCTTGATAACAGTCTTATGATCTAGATGGATCATTTCTGAAATTGGATTTTCATCAAAATTTCAGCAGAAGTAGTTTCCTTTCCTTTCTTTTCATTACTTTCTTATAAGAAACATTGATCCCAGATCCCAGTATGAACACCCCCAAGATTCTAGTTCAGAATATCTAGGTGGGATAAGCAGGAATTTAAATAAAAGACACAACACAAAGCTAAGCCTTCCTGGGTGATACTGATGACTGGCAAATCTTAGAAATTACCTATTAAACAAAGTGACTTTCATTCTGAATATTGCATTTCTGTTCAATACACGACACTACCTTATTATCCTTTGAAATATGGAAATAAATGTCTTTATATAAAAAGCTATACACCAATATAGTGTCCTTTATCTTTTCAAATAAAGTCAGTGTTTTTCGATTTTTATAAAGATGTTTCACTTATAATATCACACAAAATTTATTTTAAATATGTCTTTTCTTAGAACATCCCTTAAAATCAATTTTTTGTCCTGCTCTGTTCCTAAGCTTCAAGGAAGCCCTCATAAGTAATTTTGGGGTTCTTTCTTTCTTGCCTTATCTTTTCAGCCTTTGCTCAATGAGGGGGCCAAATCTTTATTCAGTGAGGGGGAAGATTTGACCCCCTCTTCCAGGTCCTGCTCTCACCTATGTAGCCAGTTTGAAAGGAAGCACTTACTTTCACCAGATGGAAAGGTCCCCGCCTATCCTTTCATTATCATTGCCCATTGCAGTGAACAGTATTGAACCCCAAGCATGTATCTAACTGTTAAATGAACCTTTAATAAATGGATGGACAAATCCATATTCAAATAAGTGGCCCCTTCTTCATGGCAGCCACGCAAATCACGGTTATCTTTTCTGATGGAATGATGTCCTTTGTTCCCTCTGAAGTAAGAAAACACGCCTACCACCTTGGGAAATGGGAGCACTACTGACATCAATTATAATTTGAAAACTTTATGACAGTGCTATAACATGTGAGATCCTGTGATACCAATAAGTACTGGATCACTAGTAACAAATAAAAATCTGCTGCCTTGGAAAAGGTAGTAAAATGTAAGGAAAAGGGACACTTTTGATTTAATTGTATGAAGTTTACCATTACCTTACCTTTCTACTTTATAGAGTTCAATTTTTCATGTGCAAATACCACAGGGAGTAGTTTAAATTCCCTTTAGCATTTTTTTTTAGCATTTCAGTGATCCTCTTTTAATAGAAAATTTTAAGCCAAATGGCAAAAATGATAACGTAAATCCAGTCTTAAAAAAACAAAACAAAACAGGAAAATGAGACGCCTGGAGTCATCTATTGATTTTACATAAAATGTGCCTCTCTTTCTTTCTGTTACTTTACCTATTCCCATCCTTCTGTGTGCATGTGTGTGTTTTTATCTTTTACTATTTCAGATCTTACAAATGCTTCTTCTATGAGTTATCCATCCCACCTTTCTCCTTCTTTCTTGACTTTAAGATTGAGAAGATTAGACACTGGGCTGCAAGTATTTCTTAACCCTTTTTCTACCAGAATAGCTGATACAGAACTCAGTACAGTGTTTATGACAGATAAATGGAGAAAAAAATGGGAAAAAAAATGAGTGAAGTACTTATTGGTATCACAGGATCTCACATGTTATAGCACTGTCATAAAGTTTTCAAATTATATGTGTTTTCAAACTAAAAACACATGAGTGAAGTAATGGATTATCCACAAGATAAAAAAACAATAAGAATCTTTAGAAACATGACTTTCATATTGTATATTTTCCAATGGAAGTAAAGTACACACAACATAACATTTACTATCTCAACTCTTTTTAAGTGTTCATTTCAGGTACTTGAAGCACATTAAGTGTTGTGCAATCCTCACCATCAAAATCCCCAGAACTTTTCCATCAGCCCCAATTTAAGTTCTATATCACCAAGCACCAGCTCTCCACTTTGCCCACACGCAAGCCTCTGCTACCCACTGGACATCTGGGTCACGTCTACCTTCTGGCTATTGCAAAGGACACTGCTATGGATATAGCTGCTCTAATATTTGTTTGCTTTCAACTCTTTTGGATAAATACCCAAAAGTAGAATTGCTGGATCATATGACAATTGTAGTTAATTTTTTGAGAAATTGCCATGCTGTTTCCCATAGCAAAAATACCATTTTACATTCTCACCAACAATACACAAGCTTCTTATTTCGCCACATCCTCACCAACATTTTTATTTTCTTCTTTTTTTTAATGATTGACACCCTAATGAGTGTGAGGTAGTAATGTATGTTTCTGATTTGCATTTCTCTAGCAATTAGTGATGAGCATTTTTCATTTGCTTATGAGCCATTTATTATAATTTATATTTTTGATGAGGTGTTTACCAGTGTTTGAACTACATGGTTATGCAATTCAGTGGCCATAGGTATGCTCTACATTGCTGTGACTGACACATCTTACCTTGAAAAGCACCCAGCTGAGCCTGGAGATTTGCACCTGCCACCTCATTTGATTCTAAGCAAAACTGGGCATCCTCATTGCCCATGTTCTCATCTTACAGGATTGGCACAAGCTAAGTAACTTCCGAGGTAGCATAATTAGTTCCCAGCCCAAGTGGAAGTCAGACTCTTAGGGTCTGACATCAAAACAGTTTATGTGAATGAGCAAATTGTGTTCACTGTGTTGACATTCTTATAGGTTCTGATCGGCATGAAAAAACAAACCCCCAAATCATTTGAATAGTCTTTCCCATTCAGATTCATCTTAGGTAAAGGGAACCCTGAAAGAGAAATGTTTATCACAGGACACTCTTGCATCCTAAGCCTGACCGAGACCCCAGGGACTTTATTTTCTGCCTGCATGCAGCCAAAAGAGGTTCCTTAAGTTTTAATACAGATGGTCCTTCAGCTTGATTAATACCATTAAGTAAAATGCTGCTATGCATAAAGGAAAAAAAATAAAGGATCTAGCTAAGCACTTTTTTTATTAGCCTCAGGGCAAGTTCATTAACCATGCTGGAAGTGTTTTTGCGTAATTTATGCTTTCTATACATATACGCATAGCACCCCATAACACAGACAATTTACTTAATTAATAATAGTAGCATCACCCTTCTGCTGGGTTCAGGAATCTATCAGAGTTTCTCTGATAAATCGAGTTTTCAGTAGCTTATGCTTGGGAACAACTTTCCATCAAGAATATATTCGATCCAGAAAAGGTCAAAGTGGCTTTTTAAGCAGAAAATGACTGAATCCGGATCATTAGCAGCTTTGAGTAATCTTATTATTCAGTGATTTCCCCCCCCTCTAGCCCTCCCACCCGCCACCTTGGAAGCTGAGTATCTAGGTTTGAAATCAATTTCCTCAGATGCTTCCTTTCCCACATCTGCTGGTTTAGCAGCCTCATTGTATTTCTTCTGGGTCAAAGGTTACTTTTTAAAAAAAAACTTCAGATTCTTTCCAGACTGTCCTAACCCATGAGGTTTTCCTGTGTGTGTGTGTATTAGTAAACTCTCAGATCTCCAGGCCTCTCAAATACATCTCTCTGATTTCTCTTTTTTTTAAGTTGCACTGGATTAATTATACTTAGAAAGCAGCTCATTGCTTTGGAGGCATCTTACTAAATGTATACTCATGACTGAGAAATTTGAGGGTGCACAGTTCTAGGGGATGGAGCACATCAGCCTCCCAATTGGAGAAGCAGCAGCCTCTGGAGGGTATCCACATAAAACACTTTCCTTCTTGGCCCTCCAGGGTGCTCATTTCACCAGATGTCCCTCCACTCTGGGCTTAGTCATTGTTGCCATGGAAATGCAAAATATGAAACACGCCTGAGCAAAGGTGTGGTCCTCCTTTTGCTGCCCATGGTCACCCAACAGAGAAATACAGAAATAGAGAAATAGGATGGAAAGAGAAAACGGCCTCCTGGGACCTTGAGGTGATCAAAGGGGCTTAAAGAGCAAGAGCAGAGGACATAAAATAATGTCAGGTAGACTACACCGTCCATTTGTCTGGCATTTTGTGTCCTTCCTAAAAATGATTTCACTGTTCAGCCAGTTTGGGGAGGCTTTAGTAGGTGTCCAAATTCTAGTGTATCTTTGTGTTGGGAATGGCAGCGATTGCTAAAATCAAACCTTCGTGAAGCGGTTGATGCTAAGCAGTGTAAAACTGGTCTCTGATAAAGGATCACTAACTCTAATAGGATCTGGCCATGCTGGTAATGGAGCCTGTGAATTGTGCCCAGTCAGAATCCAGATGTGCTTAAGTATGAAAATGGACAGCAGATTTCTTAGTGTTAATATGAAGGAATGTAAAATATTTTATGACTATATATATTATTACTGTTGAGGTAATAATTGGTTTACAATACAGTATGTGACTTAGGGAAATATGTTCATACCTCCTCAAATATACATCCCCATCCCACCACCAAAGCACTAGTGATGAGATATTTTATATATATGTATAAATATATGTACATGGATATTTAATGAAGTTCTATTATTATACTTCCTCACTAATTTTTTATTGTATAGGGTGTAAATATATTATAGTACATATTATTAAATTTATTTTACCTGTTATCTTTTTTCCACTTTTTTCCTTGTGATTACAAGAAAATCTTCAGTGATTTTGTGGTTCCCACTGCATTTCTATTGGACAGTGCTGCTACGGACTTTCTCAGAACGTTTAATATGCATTTCTCCAACAAAACTCCATTTTACAAATCTTCCTTGAAATACTACTTTTCCACATTAAACAGTTTCAGAAACCTGTCATGTCATAACAACATTTTCATCTTTGCTTTAGTCTAATTCAGACTCAACTACTTGTCAACATTGTGTCTTCTGAAAAATCCACAATAATTTTCTGTGTATTTGACATGCTTGTTAACTGAGAGGATAGAACTGTGAGGTAGGCCCTGTTGGTGATACCCTTTACAATTTTCTTTTCTTTTTTTTTAAAAAGCATTTATTTACTTATGCATACAAGAGCTGGAGTGAGGCCAGATGTATGGGGGTTAAAGGAGTGAGAAGATTCACCAGAGACAGAGTGGAGAGAAGAACAGGAGACTGACTGAACTACACTGAGGAGAGCAGTGGGTGAGACAGGAGAGGTGTGCTATGCCATGTGGGTCAGCTGCCTGGCTGGGTATTGAACTCGTGCTGTAGTGGCTGTGGACAACTTCATAGTGCTGCTGTTTAACCTCTTGTGTCACCAGGGAGGCCCCACCCTTTACAATTTTCAATTGTTATTAATCATATTAAATAATGAGTATTCTTTAAATATTATACCATCAACACTTCTCTAAATGTGCACATATTTACAGATATTTGAACAATCAGTACAAATTTATGTAATTCATCTCTATAAAAACATCAGCTAGTCTATAAATTATTTTAAATGATTTAGTCATTAAAATACAATATCAAATGAATTCCAAGAGTCGTTATTAGAAACCTGTGATGCAGTTGGTCTGAAAAGTACTAATTTAATTTAAATTAAATTTCTAAAAGAAAATGTTTTTGTACAGATGTTGGATGATCGTAGAGAAGATGTCAGGAGAGTGGAATGAACAAAGACAAATGCCAGAGCTATATGTAGGACATTTTTCACTGGGGTTCAGAGAGGGTCCACTTGGGCTGGGGTTAGAGACAGTACCCCATGTCTGCAAGGTCAGCTCTGGAAGAGCTGGGGCAGTCCCAGCAAGTCTAATAATGTGATTCTGCAGCTTTTATGCTACAGTTCCAATGAAAAGATAGAAAAATGATATATTTGTTTCTTTAGCAGATTAAACATTTTACACCATAAAATATATAAGAAAACTTTCTGCATGTGTTACAGTAAAACTATGCGAACATATAGGAATGACAACTGAGTAATAAGCTGATGAGTTAACTGTAAGTGATCTTGGGGTAGGAAGATTATATTACTCTTTAAATGCACATAACTTTCAGCCATAAAGTGAAAAAGGCATTGGCAACAAAATGCTTTGGATTTTCCTGAACTGACCATATTTGGAAAGTGCTTGAGTAATTTACCTCAAGCCTCTACACTCACCCTGTCTAAGCCATGCTTGAGTAAACTATTTTGAGAATGACTCATCCCATACATAGACTTGTTTTCTTGCAAAACACTAGCACTTTCACAAAACCAGCTACAACAATGATGACTGGAAGATCTAATCTGTCTCATGAACTCATTCTAGATCATTCTCCAGACCCTAGCAGACTAAGAATAACTGTGAATTGACTTGGGTTGGCTTCTGCTCTTGAATCAACTTTTATTCAACTCCATCATCTTTGCAAAGTTCTTCATTAGTCCCTAAGATGAAACCACCAGACTTTGAGACAAGACTAATGGATACAGTTCTCTTACTTGTAGTGGGATCTTCCCAAGTGTGTGCCTGAATTTCTTCATTTGAAAACTTTGGTGATAAATCCACCTTGTCCTATGTTAACAGCTTTGGATGAGTTTATAGTCACACAACACTCACAATGGCGACACATGGCCCCCTCTCCAGAAAGTTGAGTTACACTGGTTTCCTTGGTTAACAAAACAAAGTAATGAGATGCTCAACAGTTGGATGGCCAGATAACCACAGAATGACTAGTTGAAGTGTTGCTTTCTCTTTTTTTTTTTTGCAATAATGTAAGGACAATGAACAATATTTTAGTGTATGTCGCGTGCAATGGTTTTATCCTCCTTTGCTCACCCCACCATGACCCTCTGCTATAGCTGAGTTTCTCAACCTCAGATTCCAGGACCCATAGTCAAATTTTACCCCATCAAACACTTACTCTGGTCCTGCTTTGCAGCCTATGGAACTCACAGGGCCAATGAAAAGTGAAAGTGGAGATTCCCTGGTTCAGGACCAGGTAAGAATCTGTAGCCATTGAGAGAAGAGCATTGCAACAAGTCCCTGGTGTAGGACATGAGTGGTTATTCCTGGAAGATGGACGACCTGCTCTCTGCTCCAGGTTCATAATGGAAAAGTTTAAAAAATTCTGGATTATTTCAACTCTGAGGATCTTGTAAATAGAACATCCTTTGCAATGTCATTCTTCAAAGAAATAGAAAAAAAATTGATGAAATTCATATGGAGACACAAAAGACCTCGAGTAGCCAAAGCTTTCCTAACTGAAAAAAAGGGAAGTGGAGGGATCACACTTCCTGACTTCAAACTTTACTACAAAGTCACAATCATAAAAACGGCATGGTACTGGAACAAAAACAGACACATAGACCAATGGAATAGAATAGAAAGCCCAGAA
>JAGFMF010011715.1:1673131-1720581 GCA_019455555.1 Galemys pyrenaicus | reverse complement strand
GGGGAGGGGAGGGGGAGGGTTGAGGGAAGATGGGAACACGAGGGACTGAGGTGATGGTGCACTGGTGAGATAGTGATGGGGATTACAATATATGGCAAGTATATGTAAATTTTAAAATATTTTGTATTAATAAAAAATAATAATAATAAAAAAATAGAACATCCTTTGGCAAGTGACTTTTTTTCAGTGGCTCCATATAAAGAAATTTGTCTACAACTTTACTAGGTCTTGGAAATTAGAACAATGAAGATAGCTCTCACGTACTGAGCAATACTTCACAATCCACCCACTCTGGGTTTAATCTCTACCGGATTTCCACTCCATGGGTATTTCTCTCTCCTCCCCCATGTATCTTGTCAGGTGCAGAAATTAATCAGATGGGCTTGAGCCCCTGATCAGCAGCTCGGAGTCTTCAGTGATAGGCAGGACTTGAATCCAGTTCTTTGCTATGTCTAAATTCTGCTCTTCACCACTCTGTTATGCTGACTAAGCACTAATTAAAAAGCAATGTGCTCGCTCCAATTCCTTTTCCTCCCACATTTCGTTTTTGTAATGCAAGAACTCGCTCTGGAAATTTTTTATCAAAGATTGACGTAAAGACTGACCCCCTGAAAGAGACATTCAGTGCTCATGGAGAAGAGGTGGCATGAAAACAGTGCACATTTAGCACAAGGCCTGGAGCTGCTCATGCATGGTGCAGGGCTGTCTTGTGCAATTCCAGAATCGCCATCCTTCTTGCAGCTGAAAGGGTCCCTGCCCCTCCTTCCACTGCCCTTGTTAAAATACATGAGACTTTGTTACATCTATAATGCTTTTCATTTTCTAAGCTGGATTGATTCCAGATAAGCATTCCTTTTAATTATTCATTAACACTTAGTGCCTTTCATTATCAAAAAGTAGTGGTGAGCTTTAGACGTTGGTCTTAATTTTGTTTTTTTTTTTTTTCCTGAAGCAGCCTATGGCTCTGCTTTCCACCCAGGCCAACATTTTCATTGCTGGTAAGGTCTTATCCCTGGGGGTGAGGTGGGTGCCTAAATACCCGGCAGTTACTTTGAGAGGAATCTGAAAATTTGGCTAGCCTTCCAAACCTGCTCCTCTACCAGGAGGGTATATATCCTTGTAAACAGCTCTGTCCCCTCAAATCTCCCTAATCAAATGGCCAAATAAAGAGAGGACTAATCTGACCTTTTATTGTTTTATTTTTATTGTGGTAACAGTGGTTTAAAGTAGTTTTGATTTTTAAGTAGTTTTTTTTTAGAAAAGGAAAAAAAATAGCCCTAGTTACGATTACTTAGGTTGACGATTTATCAGGCTAATTAACTTACACTATATAGGAATGGCATTTTCATTACACAACTCTGAGTGCTAATAAACAATTCAGTAAAGTGGGACCATTACACATCAGGTCTAAGTCTATCCTTTATCCACAGAACAATTTATTATCTTGCTTCTCCCTATGTCATTAACCTATACAATAAAGTCTTGATCTTAATCACATTTCTACAAGGTGCATCCCAAGCAGACACTGATTTCATACCCAGATTGCAATCCATGGTCTCCAGGAACAGAATCCTAGATCTACTACATTGACTTTCTCATTTAGATTGATAGGAAGAGTGTACTTTCTCCTATTGGCTGAAAGCATGCCTTACATATTTTATTTTTAATCTCTTGTGACTCCCAGCTAACAAAGTAGTTGTCCAAATTATAGGAACCATCTACAGCTGTAACATTGTAGCTGAGTACCAGAAAACCAAGTCATCACAGCACAGGTCCCATTGCTGAATTCCATCCACTTGCTATATTTACATAACATCCTTTCTTCTGTTTGTTGACATATCACTTTGGTGCCCTGACAGGTACCCTATAAAGCAAGAAGTTGAAGGAAAGGGAAGTGATGCTAACTGAGGCTACTTTGATCGAGTTTGCTCATAGCAATGTGGGGGTTACCTTCAAACTTCAGGAAATTATCAGAGACAAAAAGTGAACAGACTGATATGAAGAATGAGTAAAGACAGCAGACAGGATAATGCTCTGGGTCATTTGCCTCTAGAAGGAAGTGGATGAAGCTGTGATTACTGAAGATTTGAGGAAAGACATGGAAATGAGAGAGGCATGACCCTGGTCTTCAATTTGCTAGCTCTTTGAACAAAACTTCAAGATTCAGTTCCCCTACTTTAAAAATAGGGTTTGCAATAGGGCCTTCCTTAGAAAGGGGCTATAAACATTAAATGGAATATTTTATGTAATATTGTACTTTGTATAGCTTTGGACTTGGGTATTACACAGATGTCACCCTTCTTGTCTCCCCCTCCATTATCCACCCCCACCCCCATACCTCTGCTCCCCGCCCTTGCATCCCCTTCCCCATGAATGGTGTAGAAATCATGGTTTTGTTCTTGGTGTTTCTGGGGAAAATTTTTTTCTATAAATCAGCAATAACCATATGTCTCTTTGGGATTTATATCCACACTAAGAATTAAAAGGAACTATCTTTGCCATCCATCCTGTAGAAAATCAAACATTCAAATTCAAAAATAAGGCAGAAGAATAATAATGAATCAGAAGTTTTATTACACATTGGTAAATATTGAGTCACAAAAAGTATATGAAATAGTACACTGAATAGCCCATAAAACCAACATCGCAAGAGAAAAATAATGAATGAGATAATTTAGCATGCACTGCTAAGTTTAGAAGAATAGTTTCTCTCTAGGAATAGGAGATCCGTGTGGATAGGAATCACCCAGCTAAGTTTTCACATCCAGTTGGATACTGTTTGCTCACTTGCTTGTATTCATCTGTGTAAAGCTTGTGGGAGATACCCTTACCAGTAATGGATCTGAGGTCAGTGGATGAAGCCCTGGGGTGGAGGCATTGGGGTCAGTGTTGACAAGAAGATTATTGCCCAACTCCAGCAAGAACCTCTACTGGGAGAAATCAGAGATAGTGAGATAGCGTAGAAGGACCTGGACATGTGGTCTCGTTCTGCAGGTTCTGAGATAGAGAATGACTGACTTTCTATTGACTTCCATCATGTACCACTGATCATTTATTTTCCTGACGGAGTTATTTTTCCCAAGAAAGACTGAGCAAGGGAGAAGTCCAATATCCCAGGTAAAACTGTCTTCTAATATTAGGAGAAATTCAAAATACTGGAGGAATGATACAGACCACATGTCCCTGTAAAATAAAAAAATCCAAACAAAAAAATCAATTGAAATAAAATGATTACACTACTTATCAAGACTGTACATATAGCTATCATCAGTATGAGCTATAATTTTCTGGAAAAGGGAGGCACCAGAAATCTTGGCAGATTTCAGGTCACTAACCAGACCTAAATCTCACTGTGGCTGTGCTTCTGTTCTGCTTTCTAGAAGCTCAGGCCCAGGAACATGGTGGCTCCTCCCTAGGGTTGCGTGCATAATGTGTCACCATTCTCATCCTGGTCCTTCAGGTCTTCCTCCAGACACCACACTCAGCTTCCACCCCTGTGCTCTGCAATTGTGGATGTCATTAGACCCCATTCACACATGGGGACATCTTGTTTCCATAGCAACTAATGTATTTCAACTAGGGGGAAATGGCGGGTTTTCAACCATAAATAGAATAAAGATTGAAGAAAATGAACAGGAATACCAAATTTGAGATAGTACTATGGCAGGAGACCTAGAAGGCTGGTGCTGAGTATGGGAATGACTATGAGGGGGACTTTTGTGCTAGTCAAGGCCAGGTTGGCCAATTCCAGGTTGGCTTCATTTCTCCCTCACCAGTTCCTAGCCGTGTTCACACTCACCAATACACATCCAAGGAAAACCATTCTCTCCAGATATTGTTTTTATTTATTATATTAAGATAATAATCACTAAAAACTTCAAAATTTTCACATTGTTTTATGTAAATCACCAGTGAGAATCCAATGGAAGTGTTTTATAGGAAAAAGCAAAGAAAAAGAACATCATTATTGATTAGTGACCAGTACAGGCTGGCTTGGGGGTTGTCACAGAATCATGACGTGACCTGAACAAAGACACTCAAACACATAGAACTGGCTCCCTGTCGATCCAAGTCGGAAAATCCCCCATCCCAGTGACGCACATTTCTCCACAGCTGTCTTTATGCACAGTCTACCCTGAAGGGGAAGAATAATTACAATTTAGAGCATCAATTATTCAGACTAATCACAGGTTTGGAGAGACTTTGAAAGGCTGTCCATTTCCCTCTCTGGCCCCCAGGCTGAATTGCATTAGAAACATCCAAGACAGACTATTTCATCCTGATCAATTATGATAAATTATCCATCATCACAATCACTTCCCAACAAAGGTTGCATGGCTCCCTTTAGTTCCACGTAAAATCTTTATTCCACCCTCACTTTTCAAAATTTTGATCCAGTTGTTTCTTGTATCTTAAACATAATCATAGCCTCAGAGAATTCTTTGCCAAAATTGTGTGATCATCTGTCCCATTACTTTTTAACTCAATATCCTCTTCTTTTATTCTCAGCAAGGTGGAGAGTATTTGTTTATTATTTCTTGCCCACCCCTCCCTTCACATATTCACAATTATTATTAAGTCTCCTGGTGCCCATGTGCAATGTTATTTTATAACAAAGAAAAATATTCACAAGATGTCATTAAGTAAAAAAATAAGCTCATATTTCTGAGGGGGGAAGTAATAAAGGAGAAAACAAGGCAATTAGATAATTATGTACTGGTGTAGAGAAAGAAGTCTGGGAGGATGAGACTTGCAAACGTTAATAGTGTCTGTCTTTGGATTCTTGAAAAAAGAGTTCAGTGTATTCTTTGGTCTTTTGTTTTCTTGCACTTTAAAGCTCGCAACATATTTTGGAATGACAATATTAAAGTTGAATAATAAAAATAATATTAAGGTCAAAAATCAAAGAGGTACCAGAGTCTGAGTTCAAACACTGGTAGACAGGTTCCAGATCCTAAGATCTTTCTACACCCCATCATCCTGTCTGGGTCAGGTACTCAGAACCTCCAGGAAGGAGGAGGACAGGGTGGCAGCTTGACTGGTCTCATTGAATCAGTGAATCTTTCCATTGTCAAATCTCTGTAGGGGTCAGAATTATGACCTAAATGACCAAATAGCTCCACATGTGTTAATATTAAGATCTAATTTTAGCGCCAACAGGATTGCATTTGGCAATCAATAGGACTACCATTAAGTTTTTATTTGAAGAGAGAAAGGATGTGTAATTATGGTTACACCTTTATTAGAATGGATGCCCTTTTTCTAATTATGAATGTTTTTAGCAAATTGCCACTTCCAATATATATACAAGTATAAGTCAATTCTTTAACCATGTGAATTCAAGAAATCCTAACTTAAGATACCAGCTACATGGTAGACATGCTATTTGACTCAAATCAACCCAGCATCTGAATCTCAAAGGACTTTCCTTTGAGTGTGAAAAATACTCCAAAAAGTGTATTAACAATTTTTAACAATACCCTCCAAAAAGTAAAAGAATGACAGACAGGCAAATGAAAGAAGGATGGAATAGAAAAGGTAGGCGGGAGGGAGAGAAGTGAGTAAAAGCTCAGTTTGTAACATTTGTCTTCCGTCTATTTGTTCATAATCCATGGCCAATTGCAAGCCACCAAGGTCCCATCACTTGACTTAAGAACTGGGAAGAAATGTACACCATTGACTTTTATGAGTTGCCATGAGTTGGTCCCCATATATAATTGGACATGATTCAAATTTCTGTCCCTTGCTGAGGACTTTGATTTTATTTTTTAAAAAAGACTTATTTATGCATATAGGAACTGGGGTACAGGCCAGAGGCATGGTGGGGTTGCGGTGAGAGGATTCACCAGAGACAGAATGGGGAGCAGAACAGGCAGATCAGCTGAAATACACTGCTGAAAGGAGGAACTGGCAAGGCAGGGGAGGTCTGCTGCACCATGTGGGTCAGCTCCCTGACCGGTGGTGGGGATTGAACTCATGCTGCAGTGGCTGCAGATGCTTCATAGTGTGGTGCTTAAACCCTTGTGCCACCAGGGAGGCCCCCGGATTTTGATTTTCTTAATTTCAATTTGTTTCTAAAAACATAAGAGCTATGTGAAAATCAAATCACATTACAAATCAAAGAAGTATAAATAATGGAAAACTATGCTGTGTTCAAAGATTGGAAGTTGCAAATGACAACCAGTAAAAATGTCATTTTGCACCACACTGGTCTTTGCAGTTCCTATCAAAGTTCCAGCACAGTGCTTCGTAGATACACAGATTTATTCTAAAGTTGAAATGGAAATATAAAGAAACTAGAACAGTTTAGACAATTTTGAGAAAGAATAATAAAATGGAGAGATACATATATGTGATACGAGGACTCATTCGACAGCTGTAATAATCAAGACAGCATGTTGGGCCTCCCTGGTGGTACAGGGGTTCATCTCAGCTCTGTCAAGCTATCGCCGGGTCCTTTCCCATCTGCAGCACTAGTTCCAGGCACCGCCAGGGAGCTGACCCACATGGCGCAGCAGACCTCTCTAGCCTCGCCACTTGCTCCCCTCAGCAGTGTATTTCAGTAGATCTGCCTGTTCTGCTCCCCACTCTGTCTCCGGTGACTCCTCTCACCCCCCATATCTCTGGCGTATACCCCGTTCCTGTATGTATAAATAAATATTAAAAAAAAAAGATAGCCTGTTGTACATGGACAAACTGAACAGTGAATTAGGAATAAACCTGCACAAATCCATCAGGGAACTTTTTGCTAAAGAAGCAAAGCAATGTAATGAACCCAGTGCTCATCACTGGAGCCAGTTTCATGTCTTGGCTATTGTGAATAATGCCACCATGAACTTGGGTGTGCAGATGTCACTTCTGGACCTACTATCAAGTCCTTTGTGTAAACAAACTGTGGTCTATCCATACAGTGGAATATTATTTAGCCTTAAAAAGGGAGGAAGTCTAGATACATGTAAAAGTGAATGGATCTTGAGACATTTTGCTGAGAGTAATCAGTCTGTCACAAAAAGACAAATACTATGTGATTCCTCTTACATGAAGGACTAGAGCAAACAAACTCATAAAAACAGAAAATAGAATGGTGGTGGGGGAAATAGGGAATTACTGATTTTATACAAGTATGTGTATGTGTGTATATACATATATACATACACACACGTATATATGGAAGAGGAAAGTGTGCTGGGGTGGATGATGGTGATGGTTGCACAACAGTGTGAAAGTACCTAATGCCACTGTTTCGACACTTAAAAATATTTAAGAACACACATTTTATATAATATTTTTAACCATAATTACACATATTTTTTAAAAAACTGCACTGGAACTATATTATATACATGGGGATAATACCTTGTCTTCATCTTCTCACTGTCTAAGAAATTAATTAAAATGTGTCAGAGATTTAAATGTGAATATAAAACTAAGATTTCAAGAAATAAAAAAATAATATTCACTATCTAGAGCTGGGCAAAAGATTCTTATATCCAACTACAAAAGCACAAACTATTAAAAAAAAGTGGATTTCATTAAAATTAAAATTGTTTGTGCTGTGAAAATACCCGATAAGAGGATGAAAAGACAAACTGCACACAGAGATATGATATCTGAAAAAGGACGTGTATCTAAAATGCATGAAGTCCTTTCAATCCATCTAGGAATGGACAAAGTTGTGAGTAGACATTCCTACAAAAGATACCAATAGAAACAGACACAGAAAGAGGACAACACCATGAGCCGTTAGGGATATGCGAATCGAAAGCACAATGAGATGTCTCTATAATGTCACTATACCCTCAATGGGACACTTAAAGAAGTAGTTGTGACAACAACTACTAGTGAAGATGCTAAGAAACCTGATGCCTCCTTCATCGCTAGTTGGAATGAGTTAGCACAGCCACTCTGCACAAGTGTGGCAGATTTTTGTAACACAAAACTTGTGCTTCCCTTATAACCCAGCAGTTGTACTTCTGAACATGTATCCCAGAGTAATCAAAATGTACATACCCAGAAAAGCTATCCACAAATGATCATATCAACTTTCTTCATAATAGCAAAATATGCTGAAAACAACCCAAATTTCTTTCAGTGGGTGAAAGTACACAAAGGTGGTTGGTCTGTAGACTGGAAAGCTATTTAGCAATAAAAAGGAGCAAACTAGTGATAAAGCAAGCTGGATGGCCCCTGAGGGCATTTAACTTGGTGAAAAATGACAGCCTCTAAATGTACCATCCTATGTGATACCATTATGGACAAAATGTCCTCAGAGATGGAGAGCAGGTTCGTGGCTTCCAGGGACAAGGATGGGGAAGGGAATAAAAATGCAAGTGCAGCTGTAGGGGGCTCATCTTTGACCATGGAACAGCTTTGGATTCAATAGGGGGGTGGTTACAGAAATTTATTCACAGAACACCACCATAGGGGAACACACATACATGCCCAGGCACACACACACATACACACACATTCACAATGCAGAAAATGGTGAGGCTAAATTAAATCTGGTGGTCTGGTCCCAAAAGTGTGCCCTGTCAGTGTGTTCATTTTGAATCTGTACTGTATTATGTAAGATGACATCATGGGGGAAAGTGGGGGGAGGCACCTGAGACATTCCAAAACTATTTTTATAGTTTCCTTTACTCTATAATTATTTTTAAATACAAAGTATAAAAATTAATCACATCACAAAGCAGAACATGCAAATAGACAATGAACGATACCAACAATCTATAAAGGTTGATTGGACCAACAATAATTATTCCTCTTTTCCCCCCAGCCCTTTTACTTCACAGTTGCCATCTCTCAAAGGTTGAAGAGAAGGAAATTCTACAGTTTGAAACAACATGGATGAACCTTGGGGACATTATGCTAAGTGAAATAAGCCAGATACGGAAAGACTGCCTGATCTCATTTGTATGGAATCTAAAACAGTCTAACTCACTTAAGTGGAAACTGTCAGGGGCTGGGAATGGGAAAGATCTAACTCAAGGTACAAACTTTCAGTTGTGAGACGAATAATTCTGGGGATCTAATATACAGCATTATGACTGTAGTTAATAATACTGTATTGTGTATTTGAAATTTACTAAGATGGTAGATCTAAAATTAAGCCTTCTTCTCCACATACAGTGTCAACCACAACGGGTGATGGATGCATTAATTAACTTGACTGCGGTGGTCATTCCATAATATATGTCAAAATATCACACTTTACACATACTGAAGCGTGAAAAGTTTTTGTGTGCCAGTGATACATCAAGAAGTGTTTTTTAAAGAATAGTAACAAACAAGTTTATATCTGTAAAAAAGACATCTAGTTTAACTTATTTTTAGTAGTGGGGGTCAAAGCTATGAAACCAACCCAAACAACCCCTGAAGTCCCATGAGATTCCTCCGAGCAATTCTTTGACAGAGGGGTTATTCACTGTGCATCTGAAGTAACATTTGAAGAAAGTGTTTTGGTCATTTATTCTGAATTTCCATTTCTTGCTAAACTCAAAGGCTTCCACAGTTTGGACCAAATTATTACCCAAACTGCCCCCACTCTACTTCCCACACCAGGTCAGTCATACCTAGGCCCGGGGGGCTTTGCATGGAGGAAGGGGTGTGAGCTAGGGGTGGCGGAGGAGGGGGCATGAGATGCTCACAGGACCGCTGATCTGGGTTTGGACAGGGTCACCAGAGCCTGAGATTGGGAGGGGATCCAGCGCAAAAGGGTCCTGGAGAGAACATAGCAGCCTTCCCCCTCTGGAGGCCGTTCCTTCCAACCCCTTCTGCTCCTTTTCCTGAGCAGGGGACACGTAGCTCCCGTGCAGGTGATCACTCTGGCCAGTGCCTCCTTCTACTCTTGCTGTGATTGCCCCGCTGCAATTTGCCCTCCCCCTGGCAGCCAACATACAAAATCAGATGAATATATACCTCCTGGTTCAGAATGTGACACACCCACAGGGGGTAAAGGGCACCTTCTCACTAAGTGTGAACATATTATCAGAGCCACCAATATTTTTTGTGTGGAGGCAAGTTGCAGAAATAGCCTACAAATGACTCCTTAAGAATTGCTTGTGAAGGGTATTCTGAGATCCCGGTCTTCCTGCCTATTATGTTTGTTTGTGGTTCTTAAAAATGTATTATTATTGCTGTAACTATGATCTTGTCTGAGAAGTTACTGAGACAGGCCCTCTCGGCTACTGCACAAAGAGAGACCTAGAGATGGGAATATGAATGACAACTTCGTGTCACAGGCAGAATTCCCTTGAGTTTTTGGAAGGATAGGAGTTACAGGACAGACGTCTTAGACCTAAATTTTTAATTCCATGCTGTCTCCAACCCTTCACACGATAATAAGGAAACAGATTCTCTGCCATCTACCGCACTGCACGGTTGACTCCCAGCATCCTCCGCGTTCAGTCCCAGCGCGCATGCAAGGATATAATTACCTTCTGCGCAAGGCGGTCCCTGGAAATTCAGTGACGCCGCGCGTGGAGCACCACCAGACTGCCATATGGCTCTTGCTCTCGCACGGTGGTATTTTTATTCAGAAACTGCTGCGCAGGCCCTGCTTTTTGGCTGCTGGATTCCCAAATTGGCCTTGCGAGGCCTCCTGGCCCTGGGTGCATCCCAGGAGCTGCCTTTGGATACAAGGAAAATGATTCATAATTGAACCAAAGAGATTCACTTAATGATCTTGCTCCGGGGGATATAGGGCTGTTTTTATGAACAAATTTAATGAATCATAATGAATTTCATCCTATGAAATGATGCAGGGACACCAGAAGGAGCCAGGAAGAGAACGAGTGTAGACTCAAGTGGGAGGAAGCCCAGGAAAACTGTCAAGAACACACAGCACGGAATGAAGGAGGTAGTGTCCTGAATGGACTTTAAATATTAACAAAAATATGTGTAAGTACAACACACAGGAGAGCCAAAGGAATTTTCAGGAACGTCATATCTATATGTGTATTTATGCTATGTGCATATAGTATTTTCTATATATCATATAGACTTTATGTACACAATATTTATGGTACTTTTCTAAAAGTGCTCTGAAAGCTTGCTTTCAAACTTTGTTTTTGTTTTGTTTTGTTTTGTTTTTAGAATAAAGGATTTTTTCAGGGCCTCCCTGGTGGTGAAAGGGGTTAAGCACTGCACTATGAGCCACTGCAGCATGAGTTTCATCCCCATCGCTAGCCAGGGAACTGACCCAGATGGCACAGCAGACCTCTCCTGTCTCACCTACTGCTCTCCTCAACAGTGTATTTCAGTAGATCTGCCTGTTCTGTTTCCCACTTCATCTCTAGTGAATCCACTCATCCCCCACAACTCTGGCCGGTACCCCAGTTATTCTATGCATAAGTAAACAAATCTTTTTTAAAAAATTTTCTTTAAGACATGATATACAACCAGTATCCCATACTGAGTCTCAAAATACCTAGGTTCCCATTACTGAGCACCCCACTCTACCATCACTAGAAGAGAAAACCCTAAAGTCAGGAACTTATAATTCAGGAAGAAGATCACAACGAGCAATTACTGAATGTGATTTTATGTTTCAATGAGGAAGTGAGTCCAGAGAGAGCATTTTGCACACCTACTGGATACAGACTAGGCTTTATGGAAACTACACTTGTTCTGAAATGTGACAGGGAATGTTTGCCCAGCAGATGCACTTCCTGTCACCCATTCTCATCTGTGTCCTGGGAAGCTCGGTGCCATGATGGGAGGTAATGGGCCCCCTGAGCAAGTTTCAAAGAAAATACATTTGAGCGTTGCCAGACTAGCAAGTTAAATAAGTGCACTTACATAGATGCCAGTCTTGTTAAAAATGAAAGAAGGGTGAAAACTCATTGAAATTTTTAAGAAATTATTTGAAAAGACAAAATTTTAATTTCAGGAATACTGCTATGGCTCCCTGGGGAGACAGGTATAGATTTGGGTGGGGTGATGAGGACACAGGATGACAAGTTAGGAGCTGTTGTCTTTATCTTAAAGGTGCAGGAAACAGGTGATGGCCACAAAGAACACACAGAGGAAACTGAGGCAGACCCCTTGATGGGACTGGTGACCTACTACTAGTTATGGAAGGTAAAGACATGAAAGTGCCAGTGTCTCCCCAAGTTCTGATCTGAGTAATTGGAGCAATGTCAATGCCAACCCTTTAGGAGAGGTCAAAGTTGCTCAGAGAACTCTGGCACCAAATATTTGGCAATTTGAAACCAGTAATATCAGGGTCGACAACAGAAAAGTAGAGTATTTTCTATTTCTTATTGCAAATGCTTTGATCCCCTGCACATGCTATCTCTGTGTGAACATTTAAGCAGTGAATGGTTATTTTATGTTGCGTCTGCATTCCCATAGTTTTATCCCAGAAGAGAGGAAAGCTGCTAGCATTCTGGGTTACATACCTTCCATGAAAAAAGAAGAAAACAACTGAATGGAACACTTCTTAATAATGGGATTAAAGATGGGAAGCTGCCTTGATCATGGTGAAATAGAGGACAATGGAGCAACAATGAAAAACAGGAAATATCTGGTGGAGACATTAGGACTGTAGGTGCTGCAGGTGCGCCCGTCCGTTGACAAGAAGTGAAGTCAGCTTTGTTGTAGAGAATAACAAATCCCCAAAGCATTGCACACAACGTGCAGCTGCAGAGCCAAAGACAAACAGAGTTTCTGCTATTCTTATTATTCTGGAATACTAGAAACGCAACAGGAACTCAAGGGAGAGGATGTGTGACTCTTCCTACTAGCAACATGGGGTAATTGTTCTCTAAGATCTTTATTTATCTGTCATGTACAATATACAGCTTTGGCGGGGGACAAAGCAAGAGGATTTAAGTTATTCTTTAGGATTAGGTTAGCTTTTCAGTTCATTTGTTTCCTGGGGAAGAGAATTTACTTTTAACTTTTTTTATGATTTAAAAAAGCAAAATTTATCATCTTAACCATTTTCAAGTGTACAGGGCAGTAGGGCTAACTGCATGCACAATATAGTACAAAAGAGCTCCAGAAGTTTCTTCATCTTGCAAAACTAAAGCTTTGTACCCATTATAAATTAACTCTTACCTTCCTCCAACCTTAGGCAACCAACCATTGTATTTTCTGTTTCCATGTATTTGACTACTCAGGTACCTGGTATGAGTGGAATCATATAATACTTGTATTCTTGTGACTACATTATTTCACTCAGCTTCATGTCCTCAGGTTCATTCTTGGGTTGAGAATTTCCCTCCTTTTTAAGGCTAAATAATTTTCTATTACCTATATAGACCATGTTTTCTCATACTATTAACACCTCATATGAGATATTCCATTTACTAAAACTAAGACTTTGAATTTTATACAGTATCCTAAGTCTTAACTCTAGGATGTCATCTGTTTTTCACTTATGTCCATTTGATGAAATAAGCCCAGGCTATTATAAGGCTTTCTTCTTCATGCCTCTTCCGTCTGTGCCACTTCTTATCAGACTGCCCTTGTATTGGTGACCTTCATAGTTTGGGAGAGTAAAATTTTGTAGACCGTCCCTCAGTTTTATAGGATTGGGGGTTTTGTAGGATGTACTTTAGTTGGGTTGATCAACTATCTTCTCATTAGGCTAAGGTTATGATTTGGGGAAAAATCTCTCAGAGGTGAAGATCTTCCTCATCAAGGTGGATTCGGGGTACAGAGAACCCACCAACTTACTGTTGGTGACAATGACCTCATGTGTGGCTCTGGAATGAGAGGTAGTTTTCTTTCCCATGAACTGCCTATTTTTCCTTCCATGTTGTTTTCTTTCCAGTCAGAAATCAACTGCACTAAAGAGGAGTGTCAGGAATTTAAGAACATACGTTTAAATCACCACAGTATTTAATGAATATTTGTGGAGAGGTATTTCTCCTTAAATTTTTTCCTGCTACCTTTAGTGTTCAATTGCTGAGTCTTTCTTGCAGTGGCTATAGCTGTGGTATCTGACAATAATTTGTCTCTTCCATCTAGACCATATTTGCTACTTGTAATTTTTCTATGAGAATGTCTCTCTCTTTTTTCCATTTATTTATTTTTCAGTCATTTATATATTTAAAATATATCTCAGCATTTTCATAGCAAATTAAAACATACACACACACTTGGGTTACAAACTGAAATGTTATACCCTTAAGTTTACACACAATGGACTTACATTGTCAGGTTGCCATTTTAATGTACTGTTTTAAGAACTACAGACTAGTGTACTTTTTTAAAAAAGATTTATTTATTTATGCATACAAGAGCTAGGGTACAGGCCAGAGGTGCGGGGAGGTGAGAGAATCCACCAGACAGACAGAGCAGGGGGCAGAACAGGCAGATGGACCAAAACACACTGCTGAGGGGAGCAGCGGGCCAGGCAGGAAAGGTCTGCCTGCGCCATGTGGGTCCCCAACCTGGCCGGCAGCAGGGATCAAACTCATGCTGAAGTGGCTGCAATTTGCTTCATAGTGCGTTGCTTAACCCACTGCGCCACCAGGGAGACCCAGACTAGTGTACTTCTTTCTCTCTGCTTCTATGTCTGTTTTTGAACTCTTACAGTAGGACACTGATCAGGAAGTTTACGGCCTTTTATCCAGGGTGTGTGTATGCATGTGCATAAGTATTATTCAATTGGATAAGTATTTAAGTAACTACCTACTCATGTGAATCCAGACTGTCTCGATAAAGTGGAAATACAATATACTGAAACAAAATTTGGAAGCTGAAGTTGATATAAGACTATAGCTGTTACAGGGCAACCCTAATATAAAATGGGTTTGCCTGACTGGGTCTTTACCCGCGCGTTCGAATGGCATTTATAATGCCCCAACTGCAGGCATACACAACAAAGGTTAATAAAGGGTTTTATTTACAAGGGAAGGAAAAATAGCGTAGTGAATAACACAAGGGGAAGAGAGGGCTACAGATCTGTAAATATTCTACCAGTTCCTTGGAGCTGGAACCCAATGGTGCGCTGAGAGCTGGCTCCCCAGGAAAAAGCGACTCCCCAAGGCCCACGTATCTGCTTAACTTTACCCTCAGGTCCCAGTGATTCGCTTTTTGATAATGAACTTATGGGATTTGTAGTTTTTGGATTTTGTAGGTCTGGAATGGGGGTTGAAGTTCATAACCTATTTGTGTAATTCATTTAGGAGGTTTTTTTCCCCTAACATAGCTATCATCTATAAATCCTGAAGTCAATGCATAATAAATATCAAAGGAATATTAGAAGTTTGAACATATAAAACAACTTATTCTAGGGCCTCCCTGGTGTTCCAGGGGTTAAGTCTCTGCACTATTGCCAATAGGGACTGAATTTGTTCCCCAATCAGGATGCTAACCCACATAAAGCGCAGCAGGACTCACCTTTCTCATTGCTGCTCTCCCTCGGCAGTTTATTTCAGTAAATCTGCCTGTTGTGCAGATTTCTCTGGTGAATCCTCTCACCCTCTACATCTCTGGCCTACACTCCAGTTCTTCTACACAAAAAAAAATAAAAATTTTAAAACAATTTATTCTAGAACAACTGAAAAAGGAAGAGAGGGACAGTGAGAAGGAGAAATTTCATCTTCTATCTTACCTATGTTTCATGCATTGGTCTACCAATTAAGAACTCACAAAAGGAAAACTTTCCATGGTAAAAACAGATTTGTACACGATCCAGTCTTCTTGATGAAACTTATTTTTATATCTCCTGGCTGAAACACCAATATCTTGTTCTACTTGAATTGCTTTCCAGAATGTTCTTCTCAGAACTACCTTTATTCTGTTTTCTGATTATCTGTTGTTATGCTTTGACCAACCAATTTCCAAGCTTTGCAAACCCCTTTAGTTTGCCAACCTGAACATTTCCGAGGAAAACAATTTAGATTACACTTTAGCAAACCCATTTGTTTTAAGTGAACAGAGGTGTTTGTGCCCGACACTTTTCCTCCGTGTTGCTGAAGAGGTAGTCAATGTTTTAAAAGGTATTTTCCACAAGCACTAAAACTTGATCAAACAAATAACCTAGATCATCTTTTAGCAATTTATGAGAGTCTGAGTTTAAGCATAATTTGTTCTAGAAGATACAAAATGTGGAAATTATCCAAACAAAAGTTATTTCTATGTAATTTATTGGAAAATGCATTTTCCACATTTTTGGCATGAGCTTTTTAGAAGATGAAACAATTACTAAAAATAAACTTACAGTAAACTATGTAGGAATCAATTTGACTTTCAGTAGTTACTTAATTTCCATAAAGGCAGAATCATTTTTATAAAGACTAAAACTAGTGAATTATTTATAGATTCCCTAAGAAGAATGTTAATATTTCTCTTGACCTAACTTTCAAAAACGGGCTTCATGTTTTCTTTGTTAGAAAGAACAGATAATACTATTCTAGAAAGCAATTGAATGTTTTAGTGATTTCAAGATGCTCTGATCGAAATGAAATGCGAATGACTTCTGAATCTGAAATTTAAAAGTCAGAATTCTAGCAACAACAGAAATAAAAACTCAGTCTAGACATTGGATTTTTTTATTTGCCATCAAAACTTGCTTTCTTTTTTTCTTTATATTTAAGCTCAGTAGATTAGACGCACACACAAAGAACTGCTGCTTAGTTGGTTTAAACAAAAAACTGACTCTGACAGTTCATAAACAAGGGTTAACTAAAAAAAAAAAACCTAAAAACAGAAAAAAAATCAAACACTTTATAACTGTGTGTTTGGGGATAAATATATAAATTATTTTAGATGTTTCCTAACTGGTAAAACAGTACTATCAGAAATCATCCCATGGTTTCACCATGAGGATTAAGAGTTATTAAATTTACTATATATCATATTTAAATGTACATACTTTTTAACACTATATAAATATATATTAACTATTATTTAAATTTCTGCCACTGATAATCTTTGGAATATTGCATAATTCTCTAATGGGATTTATTTTTTATCTCTTATTTATGCAATAGGTCTAATTATCTCATTATATGGTCACAAAGTTATCTTATTAAAGGCAGATATGGATGCATTCATTTGCTCATTCATTCAAAAACTATTCAATGGGTAGTTCCAATGTCCCAGGAACTACTAGATATAGGGAGACACACTAGCAAAACAGAGGGAAAAAATCTCTTTTTCACAGCAATCACATGCTAATGGAGGAGACAGCCAATAAATAATAAACATGATAAATATATCTACTATGGCATATGGTAGAGAGTGTTAAATGGCACAGGTGAACATTATTAGAAGGGCTCCTGCCTGCTGGTGATCCTCTCTTCCGGACTGCCTGCATGAGGGACTTCAGTCCCAGCATCATACGAGACACTCAGACTTTCAAAGCCAGCTTCACCAGCTCCCTGAGTGCCAGCCAATGCCCTGGAACTTGTTCTGCTTTTCTGGTTGAACATTGACTGAGGCACCAGGTGAGCCAAGTTCTCAGCTCCGGAGATTCTGAGAGTCTTATGACTTGGACCTTGCTATAGAGTGAATGTTCATTCAGTCTTCAAATTCCTATCTTGGAATTATTATCCCCAATATGATGGAGATGGGAGGTGGGCTTTGGTAAATGATTAGGTCATGAAGGTAGAGGAGCTTCATGGAGGGGGTTAGTGCCTTTTTAACAGACACCTCAGAGAGCTCCCTTTCTCCTTCCATTATTTAAGGGCACAGTGAATCCACTGGTGCTTGACCTTAAATTTCCAGCCTCCAGAAATGTGAGAAGGAAATATTTGTTTGTTTAAGACCCAACCTGTGGTTTTCTTGCTAAAACAGCCTGAATAGGCTAAGACAGTCCTTGACCCCCAAATCATGAAAATCTAAATGGGAGAAGCTTGAAGTCACATCTGTGTGATTTGTCTGCTCAGAGGTGTAGTCTGAACCTTGAAAGCTAGAACAAGAGCCTCTGAAGTACCTTAAAACCAACCGTGTGATCTGCAGAATGTTATAGGACATTCAGCCATTCATGTGCTGTTTTCCCAGGTAAATAACAGCAATTTACCAGCCACACTGGAGTGGGGAGGGGTCTCGCCATAAGGTTTCACTAAGGATGAGCCCCAACAGGTCAGTCCAGGTGGAAGGGACATTTCTGCAGGACATCTTCAGGTGGCTCCTGTGAATGCCTGTGGGCTTCAGATCTACACAGAGCTCACCCCCAGCAGCTGGGACACACCAGTTAATATGCTTAAAGTTCCTCCTGTAAGCAGCTGTACACCAAGAGAAACCCTTGAGAAGGAATAGCACGGCCATGAAGACAGCCTGATGCCTTCCGTTCTCCTCAGACCACACAGCAGCCTTCTCAGGAGCCTCACAGGGAGCCCAGTGCTGCAATCTACTCCTCGTGCAAAAATAGGGCAACATCATCCAGTGAGGGGATTAATTTCCAGAGTCTGCCTATTCTTTTTTGGAGACATAAATTGGGTTCTTTTCAGTCATGTTAACAGGTACCTAATTGCATAATTCATTCCATGCAGACTTTTCTACCTTAACAATTCTGGCCTTGTTGAAAGCAAAAGCCAATTTTATCATGATTGAGCTAATATAGTGTTTTGTGCAAACACAACCCCTTTATCAGAGAAGATCAAAGTCATTATTTCTAATACATTTTCACAACAACCTGCAAAGTAGGTGGGTGTTGAATATTATTATTCATAACAGATGCAAAAGGAAAATCACTGTACAGACAAGAATAGCATTAGTTTTTCGACTCCTAGATCATTCCTTTCCACTTTTTCTCTCCTAATTGCTCTGGTCCCTTCCTCTTCTTGTCTGGTATGTGTGTGTGTTCTGTATAAAAATTACACAGAACTAGTGCAACAAATGAGCAGGTATGTCTGCAAGCCACTCCACTGGTACAGTGTGCTCACCAGAAATATAACCCAAAGATCCTGAGTCCCCCCTTTTTCTGAAGTCCCATTGTGTTGTGAAATATAGGGTAATTCCTTAGAACTCTGCAACAACAATCTTGGAGGGGCTACTAATTATTCTCTCATTGTGCTAGTCCTCAGGGTTGTTACAACAAATGCCATCTGTTGTTCGAAGTTCAAAAATAAGGTGATGTCAGGGTAGATATCTTCACTGGCAAATGACCCCCCCATCTGTGTCTTCACATGAGAGTGATTTGTGGTATCTCTTCTTATATTAAAAGGACACTGACTCCTATCTTAGCAGTCCCACCTCACGAGCTCAGCTAACTCTGATAACTTCTCCATGGCCTCATCTCCAAGTAAGATCAAATTAGAGGGTTATAGCCTAACATTGGGATTTTGAGAGGAGCACAATTCAATTTGTAGCATTCATCTAACTTTAGAAGAAAACATGGTGTTAGGTCCATTTGATTTCACATCTACACTACTAGACTTCACTCCTCTGACCTCATGGAAATACACTACATTTCTGGAAACATGGCTCACAGGTCATTTCCCTTCATAATCTTTCACACCTACTTTCCAGTCCTCTTCCTCCTCCTTTGGCTTAAACTTCCGTTTTGCAATCACGTTCTGTATAGCAGCTGCAGCCATAATTTTGAGTGACCTGAATTTTCACATTTACAATCATCTACAGTTTGACCTCATCCTCGATCTTTCAGTCCATTTACTGTTTTTTCTCATGATCTTGTTCCTACGCTCCCATTGGCACACACCAAGCTGAAATAGGCCTCTATGGAAATTCCATGTTCTGCCCACAACCACCTGTCTGTCTGGATTCTGTGGCAACCAAGTAGCTATTTCCCAGTTTTCTTGGAGATGCCAAAAATATTTTCTTCTCCATTCTTTTATGTCGGTGTCTTTCTCTCTGTTCCACTTCCACCACTCTAGGGCCATATGGCATTACAATATAAGCATGCTCTTGCTAATGTCAGAATTCCCTTGGCCCATTGTGCTTTCATCATATCCACTTGAAATAGCCCACTCTTGAATGAGCCCAAATATCCACTTTGCTTTGCTGACACACATTGGCTGCTCAACTCTGCCAGAGGAATTAAAAAAGCAGACGCACTGGCAGCACTGCCAACATGTGTTTTCTGGCCTCGGTGGGGTCTCCTGACACTTGTTCTAGCACGTTCAATCTTACCTAGAAAATTTAAGCAACTCCACGGCATTCCCTTAACTTTTGCCCATAAGCCGGTGTTTGTCCCATAACCATTTCATTCCATCTCCCATTCATGAGAAAAGTCATTACAAAACATCTCTCTATGCTAACTCTGACATTTCCCAGCTCTCTAATATGTAAGGAAAACAGAAATACAACACCTAATTCCCATACACCGTACATGCACTTTTCCTCAGTTCATTTTCTTGTCCTTTTCCTATACAGTTAACTTTTTATCACACTTTCCCATCAGCATTTAGTTATGCTCTATTTCTTCCACATTTTACAACAAACAAATAAACATCTCCCCCGCCTTGTTCTCTCTGCAACCACTACCCCACCTCACGCCTCCTACCCACACCCATGTATATTCAGAGCGTCTCCCACATGCGCACCTCTATTTCTAGTCTCCCACCATGTGTCTGCATGCTGCAGCTGCTGTGCTGACCCCACATGTGATTTGCTCTCATCAAAGTCAGGACCCACATCCCTGGTCAGCAAACCGGAATCTCATCTTAGCCTCTAGCGCCGGGCTAGCAGCGAGTGCTTGATAAATATTTGCTGAATGAATGTCTGCACGACTCTAAAAAGGTTCACATGTTAAGAAAAGAATAACTTTCATGAATAATTTCAAATGTTCTTTCTTCAAAAAGTTGGGTTCGCATACTTATTCATTTATTCACTCACAAATGCTGATGCCTCTGTTATGTGTCAATCTCTGGTTAGATGTTGGAAAAAGAAAATGAATCAAAACAACCTCTGCTTGGAAGGACAGTTTTCCGGGGGAAAGAAGCAGTTAGAATATAATATAAATATGCTTAACACAGGAGCAAATTTACTCCTAAACACACGGTTCTGCTAAAGTATTATCTTCATCTTGTATAGTATCTATGAAAGCAGTGGATAAAGAGAGAGGATAGAGATGATAATAAAAATTCAAAAAGGACTGTTTCTAGGACCGGGTTCTTGGCATAGTCACCCCACTTCCCAAAAAATGTGAGGGACCCCATAGGCCTCAGTCACACATCAAGATCCTCCAAGGACTAGATATGGACTTCTCATGGACATCTAACTCCAAGGATCCTTGTGTCTCGAACCAGTCAAACCCAATCCACACTTTCCACTTGCTTTAAAGGTAGAACATGACAAAAAGGCAGTCTCAACATTCGCACAGCTGCATAGGGGTACTGATTGCATGCTCTCTGCAAGTCTTTTCATTCTGCCAGTTGACCATAATGAACTTTACCATGCTCTGTAGTGATTTTCTTTTCACAATAAAAAGTCATGTTAAATTCAGAAAAATTCTTTGTCAAGGATGTCGACATTTATCATAACCAAGTTTGGCACCCAAAAGATAGCTTGGTTTAGGAATCTAATCAAAATAAATCATAATAACCTCAAGTTATTTACATCTCAAATCTTTATATCTCAAATTTTCTTCTTTGCCATCTACATTTGGAATGAAATTTCGGTCCTTGTTTATGCAGTAGATTATGGTATCTGAAATTTCAAAGGAGAGAGAAAAATTAAAACAATCTGCACACAGTGTGCTTAAATTAAAAAAAAAAGCAGAAGAAATATTTAACTCATAAAAGAAGTGGCATCATGGAATCAAATAACACTAGTGTGATGTCACTATAAATAGCTGTCAGATGCTAAGGTGAGCGTGCTGTGGTGTAGATGCAAAGAGCACTGGCTTTGGGGTAAGTCAGAGCTACTACTTACTTCCTATGTCACCTTGGGTGAGCCGAACTACCTCCCCCAGTCTCAGTTTCTTTATGTGGAAGTAAATCAACAATAATTTCTACCTCATGGGATTCTTTAAGATGGATTAAATATGACAATACATGTGGTTATGTATGCAATACACCTACGAAGTGTTAGATATTTGGTTGTTTTAATATCCACTAACAAAATATATGAACAAAAACAGGGATGTGGGATCCCCCTCTGACAAGGCATCTTGGGCATCCTTGGTCTCCTGATGTATGAATGTGGCCATGTCAGGACATTCAGGGGCCTGGTTGGCTGCATCCTCTCAGCAAATGGCTGTCCAGACCCAGTCCTATCTGCTGGTGATCCGGGCAATCCAAATGAAGGAGGGATCCAGTCAAAAGGAATAAAAAGGCAACAGATGCCCCAAACAGCTTATAAACAGCTGGCAGAACTGCTGATGGGCACAAGCACAACAGTCTAGAAATGCCTGGGTTGCATTTCATAGGCATCAAGTTTCTGTGTGAAAATATGGATCCAAGAAACCAGTGAATGTGGATACCAAGATGGAACAGACCCTGGAAAATCTGCAATACCACCACTGTTGTGCCATGCAAAGTAACCAGTTCACCCTTGGAAAAGCAACAAAAATGTATCTCAGATTGACTGATTAAAAAATCTGTCAAGAGAACCATGTCATCTGAAACTGCCTCTAGTGTAGGGAGGTCACAGGAGCACAAAATCAGGTGACAGCGTAAGTAGAGAATTTTTTTAAATTTAGTATTTAATTGTTCATGATACACATATCAATAAATGATTACTGAGAACCAGCTCAGCTGAAGGATGACATTTTATCAGTTTTAACAGAAGCTTCTGACCTTGTCCCCATTCCTCTCTTTCCCTCAGTCACCCTCTCTTTGTTTTCTCTATCTGTCCCTGTCTTTCAACTTCTTTCTCAATGCTTCTGTCTCTTAGATTGCTCATTATTTTCTAGTGAATCTTTTAATAAGTTAGTAAAACCTCCCTTTGCTTTCTGCCTTTTATCAGTTGTTAGGAGAAATAACAAGTAAAAGAATGACAGAATTGCATTAGATGAAATTGTTGGTTTACAAACAAATAGAACAATAAAATTTCAAAAAAATTGAAAATACATACATTACTTAGGGAAATCGTCTCTTTTACAATCCTGCTCACACAACACTGATAATAGGAAGCAATAATCAGTAAAATTTAATTTGAAAAAAGTCAATCAACAAGTCAAGCTTAAATAAATATTCAAATGGAGGAAAACACAAATGTAATAATTTCATGAGAAATGTTTGATTTAAGTGCTCTGCAAAGTTTAGAAATGAATTTGATTAATGGAACTTATTTTCTCAATGAAAAATTGTCAGTCTTGCCAAAAACATAATCTGAATGGTTTTACATAAATGAATACAGGAATATCTTAGAGATTATATACTTATATGCATAGAGTATATGCCATAGTTTTCTCTTCTAACACTACTTTTGGCCTTTACACATTCACACACACATGAACTTTTTTTCATTAAAATAGAATTAAATCATTTAGAGGGTTAAAACTAACAGCCCCTTTGCATTTCAAGTTAGAGACTCATCCCTCCAATAACGGTAATGTTCAAGAATAAAACATGTCTTCTTCAAGCTCATTTGTTGGAATTTAACACACAGTATCTCAGATTTGACTTAACTTGCAGATAGGGCTTTTAAGGAAATTATGTTAAAATATGGTCATTAGCATAGATATTAATCCAGTATGACTGGTTCTCTTAGAAGTACAGAAAATTTAAAAACCAAAATGCTACTAGGGAAACACTCACCCAGTGGATGGACCAGGTAAGGTCCGAGCAAGAAGATGTCCACCTGCAAGCTGAGAAGAGGGACCTTAAGAGAAACCAACTTTGCCTTTGCCTTCACCTTCACCTTAGACTTACAACCTTCAGAACATGAGAAAAATGAATGTTGTTTATACCATCTAGTCTGATGCACTTCATCACAATAGCCCTAGCACACTATACCACTAGTGCACAAAGTCTCTCATCCAGAATGACTGAAAAATGAGAAAGAAATATACTCAGTGGATTTTAAATCATTGAGAGGTATGATCCAGGAGAATATAAATCCATATCGTTGAGCCTGATCCTGAGGCTTTGTCACCCAAGGTTTGTGCCGATTCATAATGAAACAAAATGTTTAGATACTAGTCAGTCTATGCCAGCCTCATAACATTGGGAGAAAACATTTGAATCCACTGTCTATAAGGAGCAAAACCCTGAAAACCACACTGTGTAATGATGATAAACCAAAAAGAGATCAGCATTCACAGAATCCGAAGCTCAGTTTAAATACTTGCTAACTCCATAAACAGATCAGGTCATTCCAAAGTTTTACTGCCCCTGACCACTTGGAAAAAGCAGCATGTTTGCTTTAGAGAAAGAAAACTAGCCTAGGGATTAAATTAGGTTGTTTTTTTTTTTTTTATAGTCAATGTCAAGCACTCATGCAAAAATAATAAATCACAAATGTAGAAAAATGGATGATAGAAATATACAGACATGAGATTCAAATGAAGGTGTTATCAGCTATAATTAAAATGATTAAGAAGCTAAAAGAATAAAAATTAGAATCTGTCAAGAAAGAATCAAGTGGAATTTTAAGAACAAAAAAGCACAACCAACATTGATAACTCAGGGGGTGAGTTTAATGGCAGCTGAAATGTGAGGAGAGAATTAGTGAACTAAGAGTTAGGTCAGGGGAAAATATTTACAGCATGGCACAAAGAAGAAAGGGTATAAATCAGATCTGAGAAATCTGTAGAACAAAGGACACTGAGTCACAGTGTCAGTATCATATAAAGTCCAACCAGATTAGATTGAAGGGAAACCACACCCAACTGCAGATTGGCCCCAGGACAGGGAGCATTTATCCACTAACTTGTATGCCATCAGTTGAAGGTTCATCTAGAAGTGAACCTCTCTTACTCTTAGTAACTCATGTGAGATCAATGCTGTCACTGATGTTATGCTATGTGCTGGAGAAGAAGCTGAAGCAACAAAGAAAGACATATAGTATGTGCTAGAGGGGGGGTACCCTTCATTGTGGTTGAGCTCATGGTATCTGGGTGACCAAACAGAACTGATAATGCGGGCCAAAGAGATATGACACAGGGAAACAGAGATGCTTGCTAAGTCATTAAAATTGTAATTAATACTCAACAACATCACACTGGTCTTCTGTACAGAGTTTCAACCTCCCCTCCAATTCATGACCTCCATTGCTTCATTTGCATAATCATTGTTATAATCAATCATAACAATCCACTGCCCACTCTAACAAGAATATTGTATTGGACAAAGGATCAACACATTCTGAACATGACCAAAAACATCAAGAAAGGAAGTTTGACTTACTCTCTTTATAATGAGATGTTCTGTCACTATAGGAACCAAATGCACTCACTCTTGGAGTCAGGCTAATCAGCACCAAAAAATGTTTTCTGAGTTGTGTGGAACATTTTGGAGAACAGATGAAGGCTTAATTCTTACCCACTGGGAGCTTATGATCTGTGACTTAAATTATTCCCGTTTGTTTGGCTACTGACAGTTTCTCTGACTTTTGCCAAATACGGCTAAACATGAAATGAATTGAAAAAGTGGAGTTTCAAGCAATTTTTAAATAGCTAGGGAAAAATCTGGAACAGGAAACCTTGGATCAGGTGCCATCCCTGAACTTACTGTCCTGACCTGCTGTGGATGGTGACAAGCTCACGCCAAGATTTCCATCTACGTCTGGCAAGTGCTCACAGCCACCTGTTTTTTTTTTTTTTTCTTTCTTTCTTTCTTATAACATAACTTGCCAAACTGATTCAAAGTTATTAATAAAATCAAAAGGTTTGCAAACCAGGCACCTCCCAGGCAAGATGTCTCTCCAAGTCCCCTATCATTTTGCACTCCTCCTCAGTTTCCCACAACTTGTTTTGAACTGCTGGTTCATATATATGTCACATTTATAAAGAGAAAAATTCAGGAAAGTGAGTCATTTTTGGAGTAAATTTTGCTCAAGAGGCAAGTTGTCATATAAAGTCTGTTCATATCAAAGACAGATTCATAGCAAGTCATTGTTCATCATTGCTGCTGGTGGTACCAGCCAGAAGGATGTTTTATGTGCTACCTTTTTGTGGTTTTGTGACTGGACTGTCTATATCTTTCTTGCAGGTATCAATCGCACTGTACTGAATATCCCAATACTTAGCTCATGGAAAGTTCCTTTTATATTGTGAACTATTTCAAGCATCATAAAAAATGGAGAACAAAATAGTGAACACTCACAATGTTCAGCATGATGAAAATATTATTTAGCATCATGACTTTACTCCTTATCATTGCCAAGAAATAAATTAGTGTTGTTCAGTTTCAGTCTTCCTATGTGTGTTTTGATTTTTTTCTATTTTGTCCCTTCTGAAAGATAACTATGATCATGATTTTAGTGTTTAATTAGGCTCAATAACTGTTTGCTGTTTTTACTACATAGTAGGGTATATACTCGTAAATACTATATTAAAATTTACAAATGTAGCATAATACTATAAATCTTAGTTTCTGTCTTATTTTTTATTCAATATTTTCTGTGACTTTGAGACATTGTTCTAATTCACTCACTTTAACAACTAAAAAATTTCATTGTATGAATATACCAAGGTACAAACATTCTTTCTTCCACCCATAGGCATAGAAAGTCATTTCCGGTTTCCTTCCAGGACAAGTGAAGCTATGGCAAATATTCTTAGGCAAGCCACATTGTTACATGTGTAAGAGTTTCTCTAGAGAGAACACTTAAAAGTACTAATTTTTATTCAAAAAATGCATCTCCATTGTATTAAATATTTCAGACTTCTTTCCAAGGGAATGGCACAATCTCACAGTGAAACCTCAATGAATACTTGTTAGCCTCAATTGGTGTGTCAAGGAGAAACAGTCACCTCCAATTCCAGCCTAATCAGATCATACTGGGCAGGTGACAATCTTAACTTAATCAATAATTGGCATTAGAGTGAGCTGACCTCTACCCCTAAAAGACTCTGACATGAAGCTAGAATGTACCCAGGATTTTGTATGATGAAAGGTTTAATCCCAGTTTACATGACGTGGCAGACAGGTGATTAACCAGCTAATGCATACCCCAAACTCATCTGTCTGAAAGTCAACCTACTTTGTTACATAATTGAACTACATTCTATAAAGTTTAATTAGATTGTCACTGGCCAGCCTCTAGAGTTTTATTAATTTAATGGCATCGAAATTAAATGATCCCAAGCTTGTTGTAAAAACACTTCTGGTTGTCTTTGAACAAGAGCGTGCATGCTCTTGAATGGCCCCTTACTATAATAGCATTCTCAAGGGGCCAGGCATCCCATTGCAAGCTGGAGCCCCCAAGAAAGGTGGACAGGTGCTCATAGGGAGTGACAATAGGAAGCTAGAAGAACCCCTAAATTGTAAGTATCAGCTCAGAGCTCTGTGATATTCTGGTAATTTCAACTCCTATGTCACAAATACGAACCCCGCACCTACTACTGTCTGTGCCTTTAGGGCAGACTGAAAGTTCCTGGGCCTCAGTTTCCTCATCTGTAAAAGGGAGATCATAATTATACTGACTTTAAGGGTGTGTTGTAAGAACTGAATGAGTCAAGAGCTCATGGTAGCGCCAGTATATGGTGAGCACCGTCCACTGCGGGCTCTGACAATCCCTGAATCACAGGGGAAAAAGGAGGTATGTGATAGCGCAGCCCACTCCTCCCTTGGGCCAACCTGAAGTTGGGTCTCTACTATGTAGAAAGAAGTGAGCACTCTTGAATGAGTCACACTTTCCTCCTGCGTGCTAGTCTTCTTGTCTGTAAGTCAGGCTGATACCACATCACTCCTGTCCAGCGTGGGATGCTGTTGGACAATGACACACCTTCCTCCTGCAAGGGTTTGCACTGACTTATCTAACCACAGCTCATGCGTGACTCACAAGCCAACATTAAGAGGTACAAACCATGCAAAACTTCAGAGACGTGGGACTGGAGCACATGGGGTAGAACAGGATTGACATTTTCCTGCACTGTTTCTCTCACTAAAGGACAATAACCTCACTGCCTTCCTCAAGTCAGACGGAGACATTGACCCATTTGGCAGATTCCTCTGAGAACGTAGTGTTTCCAAATGCCTTTGCATATGACACCTCATAGTTCCGAACTCCTCCATAGTTGCATAGGACACATACATAGTTCCTAACAACCCTCATCCTAACCTTGGCTTCTAGATAGAGGAGAAGCCATGCTCTTCCAGAGCCTGGAAACAGGAAAGTCCTTTCTATATTTGATGCCTGATCTCTTTCCCCTGCTGTTATAGCATGATAACCCATCTCAAGTTTTCTTTTTGAAGGATGTCAGGTATCAATTGTCTATCACATTAATGAGCAATCCTACTTCTTATTCTCACTTCTGCCACCTAGAGGAGCGGTGTTTTGGATGGAAGTATGTTGAATATATTATGATGCTTTAACATCTTGAAAATCCTTTCTGGCCTAGTGAGAGACCATCCTTCCTGAGAGCCAGTTCTGAGGACAGCAAAGCACCCCTGCAGAGTATGCTTGGGAAAGCAAACTGACCACTCAGAGCCACCTCCTCTTTCTACCCTGCACCCAAGGCAACATTCCTCTGCCCTCCTTGCCCAGAATCTCGGACCAGGAAACTCAGGATGACCCCTACAGCCCATCAGAAGTATTCAAACCAGCCAATCCTGAACTGTTCACCTGCCATCCCTTCCCAGGGGCTCCCCTCTTCTGCTTCCTGACCACCCGGTGATGGACTGGTCCTGCATCCACGCTTCCTGTCACTACGGCCTGGGAGGATCATAAGCTCTGTTTTCACTTGAGTCCCTCTTCTGTCTCTTTCTGCAGTTGCACTGTATCCCACAAAAGAATACAAAGCGGAGGGTCAGAGTGGACCAGAGGAAATTAATCCTGCAAGCTTAGCACTGTTCACAGCCTTAGTGAAACATGAGACATTTGAAAAGTAGGAGTTGCATACCAATGGCCTCCTCCTAGATCACCCCTGCTTCCACATGGACTTTCTCCTCCTTTTTAGAAATATCACCACTGAGTACTCCAGGCTGCCTCTCAGTGCAGCCTGATGTGCGGTCCCTGCTCAGGGAGAGGTGCACTCTGCACGAACCCTGCACACCCAACCCACCCCTTTGCAATGGCTCATCACCCCAGAGGCTGTGTAATTACTGTTTATTGTCAGACAGTTGGCATTTTAATTAGTCGGGTAACTTTTAATTATTGCTACTATGTTGTTAGCATATTGTAGAGTCTGTTTCTGCTTCCAAATGCTATCCTCTCTGTTTGTTTTTGCAAAGTGAAAATTCTTCCCAATTTTCCACCACATACTAAGAAAAGACAAAAGACAGAAAGCAATTTTTGGCAATCTATTTCTCTGTCATTGTAATCCTTATTGTAATTTGGTGATGATGATGATGATGATAATGTAGAAGAAGGAGAAGGAGAAAGAGACAGAATTCTCTAACTGCAACATCTCCTACCCCGTGCCCCATAGAAGGGGGATGACATCCAGAGCACCTGCCTTATGGACATTAAACTCAGTATCTTCAAAACTTCCGCCTCCCTCACTCTGAGATCCTCTCCTCCATGCTAGAGACGACACTTGACCCTCTTACTCCTGAGGGCAGACACCTAAATTGGTGATTTCTAAATGCTGAACTCAAATACTAAAACAGAGAGGGGGCGGCAAGATAGCCAGTATGGTTTGGTAAAATTCAAAAGCCACTTCTCAACCTCAGTTCTGCGCTCTCCCCCTCCCCCCACTTTTCTTTAAACAGCGGTTTAATGTCCCATCAAGGAACATAGTGGTATTTGAATGGGATCTTCCTGGAGAAAATATACAAAACTGATACTGTTGATGGAAACATCCATTTTGGCAGCAAGATAGGAGATGAGATTAGGATTTTAAAGTTAATACAGTGACTGGGGAAAACATGTGCCCTTTCTTGTTTCCTAATTTCCTCAACTGGACACACGCATGCATAACCTCAGGGAAGTTCTCCCAATTAATACCCATGAAGGATGAAAGGGAAATTCTTGTTTTGTTGTTATCTTGTTATCTTATGGCTGGTCCTTTCAGATTCCTTTGTTAGAGATTCAAGGTAGACAGACGAGAACACATTTGCTGGGCTTCTGAAATGCTGATTTAATTTGTGCTCATGGCACCAAGTGTCCTGACTAAACTCTGTTCTCCTGACGATCTGTCCCCTGATGGCAGCTCCATGGTTATTTACCGCACTTATGTTTCAAGTGAGCACATGGGTAATGGAGCAGAGACTCATGCTCATCCCCTGTTCAGGCGAGGCATTTGAAGATGGATGTTGCATTCTAGAAAATATAGAGTGGGGGAGTGGAAGAGCAGGCATACAGGTTTTGAAGAATGTCCATGTGCAATCTTGACATGTTGAGAGTCTCATTTTTATATGATGGCAAAGACACCTCCTTCCAAGTGATTCCAGAAGCCTCCAATACCTCATCTTCATCTATGCTGTATTGGCTCAGAGCAGTTCCCTGGCTTCCACCGATGGTCAGTGCCCCCTGTGAACACTCCAAGAATCCATGGGCTCTTTGCATTAGTCACTCAGATATTTCATGAACTGAACAAATAAATAGGCACAGTTCAAAGCTCCTTCCATTTTCTTAGTGAATTGTGGAAAACCCTATTTTAAAGTGAACTGTTGTGCTAACACTTGGTGTGGAATAAATGAGACTGCCTGTTTGTTTTTTGGCGGCCCAAAAGGTGATTTCACTGGCCTTGATTGTCTTTTTAAAGAGTTGGCTCCAGTGTTTTATCATGAAAAGGCAGAATACTGACCTTGAGTCGAGGCCCTTTGACATCACCTTGCGCTCCCTAAAGTTTGTTGTGAGACCCACCCAATAACTTGGAGAGGGGCTTTTCCCTGTGGAATTGCTCTTTCATTTGACAATGCACCCCCATTCAAATGTTCTTCCATATAAAAACTAGAACAAATGTGTTCCCTCTGTTGGACCCCTAAGAAACATCAGATAAAGAACCCCATTTCTCTAACATCCTGTGTGTTGAGCCACTTTATAACCAATTCTGGACACTCAGGACAGAGGCCAGCAGTGTCATTGCTTTACCACCAGCTGCTCAGGTGGGTGGTGGCCTCTCCTTTCTCCTTTTTGGAAACATTATTGGCCAGTTTCGTGGTAGAAAACTTGACCTTGTCATTAGCAACTGAAAGTTTAGGTCCACTGAGTACCTATGTTGAAACCTAACCCCCAAGGTGTTAGTATTAGGAGATGGGGACTTTGGGGGGTTAAGTTATTAGGGTGGGGTCCCCAGAATGGGATTCCTAACCTTATAAAAGAGATCCTGGAGAGCTCCCTGCCCTGCCCCAGGGTGCAGAAACGGGAGAAGACAATCTATGAACTAGGAGGTAGGTCCTCACTAGATATGGAGTTTACTTGCGTCTTAAACTTGACCTCCAGCCTCTGGAGCAGTGAGAGGTATGCTTGTTTATAAGCCCCCAGTCTCTGGTGTCCAGTGATACCAGTCCCAAGTGGACATAAGACAACAGTTCTGAACCAGTTGAGGATTTAGGAGAATTAATTGGTAAGGATTTAAAGACCATAATAATAAAAGATATTACTTGGATGCCATCAAAACTTATCTTTTTGTAAGCAACATTGAAACTGTGTTCCTTTACTACTGCTGTTAGCTCTTCAATCTCTGTCTACTACCATCCAAAACAGCAAAAAAAAAAATTTATTCTTGAAAAATATCTTTTCTTTCTGATTGTTTTCCCCAACTAAAATAAGAGAAACACTCATTCCTTATTCTCACCTGCAATGTCCCCAAGGAAAAATAAACACAGCAAAATGCAATCTCTCCACTTGATGTCACTTATCTGTATCTGGGAAAATTGATGTAGCTGAGATGTCAAACGGTCTGTCAATTGGGCTGCTGGTGTAGCTCTGAGAGCATGGCCGTGAGTCTATTGCGCAGCTTGGCGTGGGAAGGCCCAAGATGCCTGAGCTGCAGTTTTCTCTCAAGCACATTGCATCTCCAATGTCCCCAGGGACAATCTCACCTGCTCCCACAGGCACACGGTGGGGAAGGGAGGAGGAGGACGGCAGGTGCAGCCTAGGCCCAGCATGGCTTGATCACATCACCTGTCTCCACACCCCAACTTCACACCTGACTGGCATCGTTTTCTACTGATGATAAAAATTAGTCTTCCCTCACTGGGGAGAAAGTGAGAATACATTAAAAAGGAATTCCTTATATTGCTGGCATCAGGTGATGCCTCTGCATCCCAGAGGCTGGGACTCCCAACTCTGACAAGCTAGGTCCATCTTTATCTCACATCTGCAGGAGGATTCCAAACCACATTTGGTAGAATGCATTTGGTAGACAGAGACTGTGAGTTTCTTTTGCTATGTCTCCCTTTAAAAATTATGTCACAGGGCTCCCTGGTGGTGCAGCAGATTAAGCAATGCACTATGAAGCAAACCGCAGCCATTGCAGCACGAGTTCGATCCCTGCCACTGGCCCGGGAGGGGACCCACATGGCGCAGCAGACCTCTCCTGACTCGCCTGCTGCTCCCTCAGCAGTGTGTTTCAGTCAGTCTACCTGTTCTGCTCCCCATTCTGTCTCTGGTGAATACTCTCACCTCCCTGGACTCTGGCCTGTACCCCAGCTCTTGTATGCATAAATAAATAAAAATCTTTATTAAAAAAATTATGTCACAAATATCACCAATGAAGAAAACTTTGGGAAAACACTAGTATTTCTTCTTAAATACTCTTTCACCAGCACACAGAGATCTCTTATTTTTTTTATTTTCTCCCATTTTATTATTTGACTTTTTAAACATCTATGAATTGGGGTGTTTATTTGAGTCAGCTGTTTCTAGGGAATGATGATTATTCTGCTAGCACCTAGGAGAAAAGGAAGAGGATTTTTTTAAGAGGTAAAAGACACCCAATTTTTAGAAGATTTTGCTGATTAATTTTCTCAGTACTTCCACTCAGGATGCTTGCTTGATCTGAAAATGGGTTTCTAAAAGGGAAAAAAGGAGCACAAATAATGACAGTAAAAGGCAGCATCTTGCAGCACAACAGCCATTTCCAAATATTCCCTCTCCAAGGAGAACACCTCCTACCCTCTGCCCCTCAACTCCTTACCTGTGAAAATGTTTCCATCTTCACCCTACTCGCACATCCTCAACAGTAAATGAGAGGTTAATGTGTGTCAAGGAAAGTGCATTGAGAAATGCCTTTGCTCCAGATTACAGAGTAAAGAAGCAGTAACTGTTATTTATGTTGCTATTGCTCACAGCTTGCTCACTGCTTACAGTTAATTGCACAGAAACAACCCATCATTTACCATGGAAGCTTATAAAATCCATTCATCTATAGCAATGTTACTTAAAAATAACCTACCCACCCACTGCTACACACACACACACACACACACACGCACGCACATGCACACACTGATTCAAAAGGTAACACAGAGCCTTGACAACAGAATGAATAGCGTCCTCTTCAGTCTGGAATAGCATCTGTAGCTTGAGATACTCAGTTTTTCTCTGTGTGTGTTCTCAATTCAAACATTGCATGGATCTTAAAATTTTCTTGGGACAATGGAAGGACACTTACCTGGGGAATGACTGTCTATATTTGTGCAAAACTCTTTCTGGAAGCTGGGTTTTTCATGTATACACTAAGATTTTATAGTACCCATACCAATTACTCTAGAATATTCTCTTAGAGATTCAGTGGGATAAGTTTTCCTCTACTTTAGAAAAGGAAAACAAATTAAAAAAATTAAGTCGTTTGTACTAAGAGATCAACTAATAAAATCCCTAAGATTAAAAGTTATGGTCATTGAGTCACTGATGCTCTAATGTTTTGACTGTCATAATGACCTATGAAATGGTCGGATATGGGCCTTGTTTTTCTAAGGACTAGACAGAAAATCAGGACTCAGGGGTTGGGGACCTGGATGAGCACATGCTTAGCCCCAGGCTCTTTCCTATGACAGTATGTACTGAGGAAACCTGGTGTTTGGAAGAGGAAGAGGCTTGAATAGGATATCAGAGCATCAGAGAGCTCACCCCAGAGGTCCAGGAAGGCCTGTCAGAATCTTGACATGTAAAGGCCACCTGAAGCTAGTTTAAGCTCAGGATGCATTATGGCCTTGAGCAGATGCCCTGAGTGTACCTGTCCAAACTCACACCTATCCATGGTGTCATAATTGCCATTTTTTTCTTTGGCCTGGAATGACCCTGAAAGCAGGGTCATTTTAGAGTCTGGAAAAGAAGCTTCCAGACTCTTTATTTCAGATGGTTTAGAAGAGTAAGATAGAGGTGGCCTGAGCATCAATCAACTGTGACTCACAAGGTAGATGGAGGTGTGCAGAGAGGACTTGGATCCACCTTCAGAGAGTCCAACCCTGCTGACTGATATGAGCACTCAGCAGGAGCACGGCTTCTCCTTGGTTAGTCCTCCCATAGCAGCTCATCCGTCACACCCAGCACAGGCCTTGCACACAGGTACCCCACCCCAAGTAGGGCATTATAGATACTTTCAAAAACCCTAAATGGGTTCTTTTTAATAAAAGAGCAATAATTGGAAATAAACACAACAGCAGCTCATGAAAACATACTTACACATACACACACACAGCCTTCTTCACTTTAGATTCAACATTCTATGGTTGCAATTAACATAGATGACTATTTATTGTGTGCTTTCTAAATGCCAGGCAAGTTTGTAAGCATTGAGGATGCAGTAGAGAAATGTGTCCTAAAATTTAAGAAGTTAAATATCTACTGGAAGAAGTTGATAACAGGCAAATCAGAATATAAAAATGAAGAGGGGTTATGCACTAAGGGATATGAACCAGGAGAATGAGGAAGTGATGCGATATGTTACCCAGAAGGTCAGGTGACTGGGAACAACCTGGTAAAACCAGAAGTCCTTTTTCCCTCAACTATGCTGAAATCAGAGTGCCAGAAAGAGCAGCAGCATTTTATTTATTTTTTTTTAAAGATTTATTATTTATTTATGCATACAAGCACTGGGGTACAGGCCAGAGGTCTGGGGGGTGAGAGGATTCACCACAGAGAGCTGGGAGCAGAACAGGCAGAGCAACTGAAGTACACTGCTGAGGGGAGCAGCGGGCACAGCAGGAGAGGTCTGCTGCACCATGTGGGTCCCCTCCCTGGCCGGTGGCAGGGATCGAACTCGTGCTGCAGTGTCTGCGGTTTGCTTCATAGCGCATTGCTTAACCCACTGCGCCACCAGGGAGGCCCCAGCAGCAGCATTTTAAAGAGAATTTTAACTTACTTTAAGTTATCCAAGAGGAAACTTTGGTGTTTTCATTAATAGCGTGTACACCTTATGCTGTTGTCATGTGATAACAATAGGTCTACCTACAGCTGGAAACAGCTGTTGAATGGTGCACAGATGCTTTTAAAAGCACGTGTTCCCCTAGCTATCTGGAGGGGTGAGGCAGAATTCGCTAACTAAATACAGATGTGGGGCTTGGTGGCTGGCACTGCATACTCAAACAATTTTGGTTTGTCTCCATACTGCCAATCTGTCTGCGGGGCAATGAGAAAGAAACTGTATGTATTCTGGAATTCCAGCATAATATGTCACAGGCCCCAAGGGCAGAACGAGCACCAATAAAACTGAAATTTCAAAAACAGACAGATGTATGTGGAGAGCTAAAAATAATAATAATGAAAACTATGAAGCAGGTATAGAATCACAGGTGTGTATCATATCCACAGATTTAACACCACATGTGTCAAAATGCACATGCACATATAAGAAATATACATACATAAAGCTTGACTGTATTTGCCAGCTTTTTTCTGTCCTACTGGGACTTTTCTAATAATAAACTGCCCTCCAGCACAGCATCACTAGATTCCTATAAATATTTATGCTGACATTTCTCCCCAAAAGGCAGCCCCTTGTGCCAGGTGATACTGTGCTCAGAGAAGTAAAAGGCAGGTCCCAGGCTGCCTTTTCAGTCTGACATGGCAGCAGCCCTGGTACATCTCAGGGGACAAGCTGTGCCCTGTGCTCTTGTGTGGAGTGGGGTCCTGTGTGTTGCTCACAAACACAATCTGCTCTCCGACCTTCTTTTGCAGGCATTGCACTGGAGGAGCTAAACAAAATGAACATTTCCAATTTATCTGGTATGCAATGCACTAAATCACACTTGGAAAATGCTAAATTGAAATAGCATGCAGGAGAAGGAAGGGAAAGGGGAAGTCTGTACTTTCTGTTCAATTTTTCTGTAAACCTAAAACTACTCTAAAGGATAAAATTTTTTAAATTTAAAAAAAAAATTCTATATGAGAAATGGATTGCATTTTGGGTTTGTACTTCTACCTCCTAGAAATTCCGTGGAGACCTTCATTTCATTGGCCTGTTCACCAGGGCAGGACTATGGCCCTTTAGTTCACAGAGCAACTTTATACCCACCAGACCATCCACAGTGGCCAGGGCCCTGCTGAGTGACCCAAAGGGCACTGACCAGAGTGCTTGTGCTCCCGGACTTGAAGGTCATCTGAGAGGGAACTTACATTTGCTGTTGTATTTTCTGGCTTTACTTTTTATTCACAAGCTTGCACGTTCACTAAGGTTTTAGAAATTCAGCTAGATCATTGAATGAAATAAAAATAGTTATTCAATCACTTTTGAGATAAGCGTAATAGGATGGTCCCCAGGAAAGGGGAAAGTTCCAGAATCCCAGTTCTGCCCTAAGTGGGTGAAGCTGAGAAGAAAAAAAAAAAATTCTGCAGAGAGGAGGACAGAAGGAAGGAAGAAGGAAACAGGAAGGAAAGCAGCAAGGAGACCTGGAGGAGGCATGTAAAGCAAAGCAACATGTGAAGAAACTGAGCTTGCTTTTTAGTCTTAAACAGGTTAAAACAAATGTGGGCGAGAGACCCGTGGGGAGGTTAACAATGGCAGCTTTCATCTTGATTTTAATTTTGCTTTTCTCCTCCCTGATTTGTCTGACTCTTTCTGACCCTTTTCTATGGGTCTCTACTGAAAGGTCCTTTGGACATGTGGCACGCTTTTGGGTCTTGCTTTGGGCCAATCCTATTTGGCTGGACTTTTACCCTCAAGGAGGTGGGTAACTTTAAATGTTTAAATTAATCACTATGTTCTTTGTCCTTTCTGTATTGTACCTTAATTGTATTAAAGTTCCTTTCCATTAAAGGTTTTTTATGTTTGTCTTAATGCGGCGAATGGCAGAACCCATTCAGAGAGGGCAGGTTTGGGGGTTCTGGGGTGCTCCTCTCCCTGCCCTGTAACATAAGCATTCTCAAGTTTGGGTGTCCTTTGTTATACAGTATATTATGGGTACCAGTTGATGTTTTTTTATAGTTACTATGCCTCCAATTTTGCAGTTGGAATGTTTTCTCTCTTGGCCTTTAGCATCATAGGACAATCATCTCCCATAGTACAAAATGTTACTGAAGTTACAGATTTGAATGATGCATTTGGAGTCCTCAGGTGTATTAAAATGTAAGTTCCCCATCTTTATAAATACATAAGTTACTTTCAGCATTGAAATTGTTATGAATTATCCTGCAATAAATGTTTAAAAGGACTGATGCAGACACTTCCGTGTTCTAAATTTCGTGTTCTAAATTTCTAAATCCTCAAAGGATTTCTAGAATTATATAATCAACAATCTGATAGAACATTTACATTTAAGGATAGATATTTTAAATGTATTTACCAATTTAGTAAGTTACCATTGATGTATCACCTTTCTTTAATTTTCAATGTCTTTGATTATTATGGCGGTTTAACATATTTCCATTGGTTGGCTAATATTTGCAATTATTTTACTAATTCCCTGTTATGATAATCATTGACAATTTTCCACATAATTCTACTGAAATGTTATTTTTTTTTCTTTTGACTTGGCAATAGCTTTCTATACACATGCTAAATTTTATCCTTTCTCCCTACTCTTATATTAATTGCCCTGGCACTCTGTCTATAAATTTGCAAATACAACCAGAAAAGACATGAACTCAAGAAAGAAACCTTACAGAACATCTAATCTCTTCATTTCACAAGTAAAAGCATTTTATTTTAGAGACTTCATACTATGTGTTCAAAATTTGAGACCCAAGTAGTAACAAACCGAACTAGAACTCAGAGTTCTTGGCTACAAAACCGTGTTCTTTTATTTTGTTACATTGCTTAGCATTCCCATAAAGTATATGATTGTCATAAATTGTGTAAAATTGTGATTACTCAATGTAACCCAGCAGCCTGGATGTCCACATTTCCCAGTTTTGAGACAATCCTTGCTTCCTGAAACTGAAATTAAATGACTCAATGCTCACATCCCAAAGGTGGTTCAAAAAAACCTGACAAACAAAACCTACCCAGTCACCACCACCACTGTCTATAATTGTTGAAACGTGTTTAAATTCTTTTATTTTTAAATTTTATAGAAGAACTAGGGTATAGGCCAGAAGTATGAGAGGTAAGAGGATTCAGCGGAGGCCGGTTGGGGAGCAGAACAGGCGAATTTACTGAAATACACTGCTGAGTGGAGTAATGTGTAAGGCAGGAGAGGTCTGCTGTGCCATATAGGTTAGCTCCCTGGCTTGGATGGAACTCAGCAGGAGGAGTAATAGCGCTGAGACTTAACTCCTAGACCACCTGGGAGGGTGAAACATTTTAAGAACTCTAATTTCTGTTGAATTTTAACATGTATTTTAGCTGTCCCTTTTTTGCTCTGCATTAACTGAAATATTGATTACACCGATTTTCTGTTATTTCCATCTAAGATCACTTACACGATGTAGTTGCTGTGCAGTGTCAGTCCTCACATAAAAAGCCAGAAAAACAAACCAGAAAATGAAACCCTGAGCTCTTTCCAAGTATCCAACAAATATTTGTGGAGAATCCACCACATGCCAGCTACTCTGCTAGGCATAGAGGTAGCGAAGGAAAGGAAGCAATTTGCTTTCTTGTTTGGTAAGAAAAAAATCCAGTGCTGTGAGGAATAGAAAGACATACAATTAAAAAGAATGTGCGTCCTTCTGCTATTGGGTGGAAAACTCGATGTGTGTCTGTTAAGTCCATTTGGTCTAATGTATAGTTCCAGGCCAAGTTTTTCGTTTTGATTTTCTGTCTGGATGATCTATCTATTGTTGACAGTGGGATATTAAAGTCCCCTATTATTATTGTTTGTTATCTATTTCTCCCTTCAGATCTGTTTGTATTGCTCAATATATTTAGGTGCTGTGATGTTGAGTGTGTACGTATTTATGATTGTCATTTTCTCTTAATGAGGTGACTCCTTTTTCATTATATAAGGCCTTTACTGCCTCTTGTTACTGTTTTTGGTTGAGTCTATTTTGTCTGATGTAAATATAGCTCTCTTGGTTTCTCCTTGCAAGGAATTATTTTCTTCCCATCCCTTCATTTTGAGCCTATGTGTGTCTTAAAGCTGAAAAGTGTTTCTTATATAAGCATATGGTTGAGTCTTGTATTTTTATTCATCCAGTCATTCTGATTTTTGATTGCAAAATTCAATGCACTTCTCTTTAGAGTGACTGTCAATATGTAAAGATCCGCTAAGGTCGTCTAACTGTTTTATTTCTGATTGTTTTGTCATTTTGTTGTCCCTTTTGCCCTCCCTGTCTGCCTACCATTGTGAATTGGAGGAAACTGACTTTCACGGAGTCGCTCAGATTGTAGTAAAACTCTTAAGAAAGATTGTGGGATCATATCGGAGAGTTTGATTGGAGCATTACAAAAACTTAATACTACAATAGTTGACAGTTTCTAAAGATCCTTTCCACTCTGCTCCCTAGGAACTCCTCACAGTCCCTCCTCTTCTCAGGGCCAACTTCAGTCAGCTTAAGTTGCCTCCTCTTTAGTCTCATTTCCTCTTTCTTCACCTTCTCCCAGCTTGCCCCCCGCACACTCACTAACTACACCCCATGCACCTACAAAAGAGAGTGACTTTGGAACACACCACATGTACCTACACTTTTCTTGTCCATTTGGACCTGCCTGGTAAAAACCTAGATAACTTAAAATGACCTAAAAAGCTAATTTCCCACAATTATAAGTCAATCTGTTTTCATCAACAATCAATTGATTTGCTATCTAAAAAATTCAGTGGCAATTCTTAATGTAATATTTTTTCCTTCTGTTAAGCTACATGATTCAAATTTTCTCTCTTAATCCATAAATGATATGTTTGGTGGTATATCCTGAATGCTGATTACTCACTAAGCACCATGCTAAGTAATTAAAAGGCACCATCTTATTCAGCTGAAATTCATGTGAGATAGATATTATTATTCTGTTTTATAGAAAAGATAAAATAAATTGCCTTCAGTTTCACACACAATAACTTTCACTAATAATATTTAAAGCCACTGTGTCCCATGGTAAGCCTTTACTCTTAACAAATATTCCCATGAACATTTACAGAATTCTAAGAGGTTATTTCTTCGTATTTCTAAACCTCAAATAATTTTCTTAACTAAAAGATACACAATAAAATAGAATGATATATAGCATTATCAGATGTGTGTATGTATGCCTGTGTGTGTGTGTGTGTGTATGCAAAGTTGGCTGCCAGAAACATGTGCCTCCTACAAATGAGTACAACTCCTCCTATCAGGACTAGTCTATTCTCCTCTCCTGGAATCTAGATCACCTGTGACTTGGTTTGAGCAAAGAATGCAGTATCAATGACCCTGTGACACTTCATGTCCAGCCCATAAAAGATTTGCCCTCTTAGAGCCCTGACCACCATAGAAGAGAGCCATCTGGTCTCTCTGCAAGAGCAAGGACACGCAAAGGAGAACTGAGGGACCCAGCTGGGGCTCCAACATAGGAAGGAGGACTTCTCAGACCTTGCAGCCATCCCCAGCTGCCACGTGAACATAGCCACATGAGAGAATCCCAAAAGACTGGCAGGAGGACTGTCAGTCCGCCCACACATGAGCAAGAATGGATAACTCTTGCTGAAAGTCCTTATGTTTGGGGATTTTTGTGTGTGCATGTTACATGCCTATAGACATTTTGCCTGATGGCTAAGAGCAGATGTCCAATGACTGGAAATGTCATTCACATCCCCTTCCTTCCCATTCTTAGGACAGACTAGACCAGGCTCACCAGGAGGGCATGAAATGTGTCTGTTGTTTTCCCCATTCTATTCCCAGTGCTTAGCATTGCATCTGCCATCATAAGACGTTAGAATAAAAGTAATTCTGCTCTCTGTAAAAAAGGAATAACCCGTAAGATATATTTAAACTTCCAGACTAGCCTTCAATCATCTTAAGTTGCAAAAATCATGGCAACACAACAGACATGTACAAGCATTACTTGAAGTATTACTTGTCCACTGATTACATTGTACATGTAGTATAAAATTTTATATGTTGCTTGTCATAACTATTTTTTTTATTTGGGCTAATAGAAAGCTATTCTTAAGCAAATCCTAGGCTAATCTCTATATCTGTGGTGTCAAATGCTTTTATATATTCCTTTGTCACTTATGTATTATGTTGCATTATTTGAAAGCTTTTTTATTTTTCCACTTGAATGCTTACATGTTTATCAAGGACTAACTCCTTGAGAACAATGCATCATAATTTATTGAACCCATCATAGTACTTAGCAGAGTCTTTGGCAAGTATAATGTGTTAAGGGCCAGAGATTTTTAAATAATATTTACTTATGATCAAAAGTTATCACAGGTTATTTCAAATAGACAAAGAAACATAAGATTTACTGTAAGTTCATTAAAAATATTTTTAATGAGAGCAGATTTTATAACTTTATTTAAAAAAGAGAAAGCAGGTGTGTGTGTGTATATGTGCATGTGGAGAAACAGAGAGAAAGAGAGAGAAATTGCTTGTCTGATGGTATTATTTATGAACATATGCATGACCTTGAGCTGGAATTGGAGAGTTAAGTATTGCCAACAGTGAAAGACAACAACTATATTGAAATTTTTGATGTCAAAATGTTCCCCCTTTATTTATTGCAGGCTAATACAACAGTCCTTATTATGCTCCATAAACAACAACAAAAACCCATAAAAATTAAATTGTGAAATCTAAATTATTTATGTGATTTCATTTGTTGGATGTATTTTGTGCCATTGAGCCTAGCGTCTTTCTAATGTCATAAGACTATTAGGAACTGTAATAATCTTCAGGGGATGTAAGATTTATCAACCCTTGCAGAATGGGATGAGAGCCAAGGAAGGAGATTAAGGGATACTGGTGATATTAATCAAATTTCTCTCTGTGTATTGGCCAAGAGAATGCAGTAAGTTATTATTCAAGCATTTTACACAGTAGGAACACAATTTGACCACTACCATATGTTGAATTTAGAATTACATGTTAGTATTTTCCAAAAACAATCCCATAAAAATGTCAATACTTTTGTTGGCTAATAGCTTTCTTTGCTAAAAAGGGCGTTTACATACAAAAGAGAAAGAGTGTTGATACTCACTCACTTGCTGGGAGACATTACATTTTAATCCTGCCATGGAAGCCAGGCTGGTTGATCTACAACCAAGAAGACTGATGGAAAGACGTGGGTGAAGAGACGCTAATACATCACTGTTTTCTTTACCATAAAAGGAATCAGCATATGTTCCCTTGTGAAATGTGAATGGGCTACAGTCGGTGGCCTTGAAATATGAGCTTTTCCTTTTTCACTTGAGGCAATGTTGCAGTTTTCTGGAATAGATAGAAGCCTTCATTCAGTCCTAACACAAAATGAAAACATCACTGAGGGAGCAATTTTGAAAATGTATGAACTTCATAAAATGTTCCACTTTCCACATTGTGAGTTTGGCTGCACAATCAGGTCATCAAAGCTTGGGAAGCGCACCTATTAAGGTCTAACCTATTATACCTACTTGTATGATACTAATAGAGAATAAGGTATTTGTCACATTCCATGTTTATCAACAACGAGACAGGAGATAAACACATTCCCTTAAATGGCCTGCAAAACCAAAAAACGAGGTAGCCAGTAATTTCAGAGATACTTCTCAGTGAAGTTGTTACAGTTTTATCACTACAACCATATCATCAATTTACACATGATGAGGCTTAAAAAGACTCTTCATTAGGCCTACATTAAAATTGACTGCCTCATCATAGGAGGAAAACTTTTGAAATATAAATGTGTTGGTTACCTTTTTGTCTCCAAAATGAACCAGCAGCTCCAGTTCATGCCAAAAGAACATAGAAGTCAGACACAGACAGTCGCTACATTGATTGTGAGTACCTTGAGAGTCAGCTTTTCAGACTTTCCTTTAGGTTTCTAAATAAAACAAGACAAGCTTTTCTTGAAAGACTCTGACTTTGGGTCACCAAGAACTTTACAATTTCTCTCCTCACAGATAAAGAGAATCTTAATGGCTCTTGATTGAAAATTCAGTAACCAGTAACCAGGATTTGACCAGATGAATGACTTCTGGCCTACTGACCAGGTGTTAGAGAAAATAAGATATATGAGGATCAATGAAAGACTGAAAATGGGGTTCCAACTTTGTGAAATCATTTGGAATTATTCTCCAATTGATGTTCACTGTCTCCTCAAAGAACGTGGATTTTTCTGACCGGCTAAACTAAGTTTTTCTTTGATAGAGATACCCGTATATCCCAAAATCAAGTTTACCCTCAAATAACGTAGATATGAAATGTTTTGCTTATATGTGGGAGGAGTGAATATTCTGTGTGAGTGTTTGTGTATGAGTGTGTCTCCCACACAGCACATAACCGAATTCAACTTGTGGGTGCAGGAGGATGGGAAAGGTAGAAGGAAGATGTGTTTGTTTATATTCTTTTTTAAATTAGGGCACACTGGGCCCTAAATCCAATGACTAGTATCTTCATAAAAAGAGGAGAAAAAGCACAGACACATAAGTAAAAGACCATATGAAGATGAGAACAGTTTGGAAAGATGTATCTGCAAGCCAAGGGATGCCACAGATTGCCAGCAAGTACCAGATACTAGCAGAAGCAAGGAGGATCCAAGTCTCCCTTATAGACATCGGGGTGGGGGGGGGGGAGCATATTCCTGCCCACATCATGTTTTTGGACTCCCAGCCTCCAGAACTGAGAGAATAAATTCCTGTTATTTAAACCACCGAGTCTGTGGTAATTTATTATGGAAGCCATAGAAAACAAATGAATACCTCTTTATACTCACACCCACCTCCCATGCACCCTTCCTGACATTTGTAACTATCAGCGGGCATAATCTATTTTCCATTTCTCTAATAATGTCATTTTGATAATGTCATCAAATAGAATTAGAAGTAAGGGAGATTTTTCAGACTGGAGTTTTTGTACTCATGCCACATGTATCCATAGTCCGTTACCTTTTCTTTACTGCATAATATTCCCTGGTATAGTTGTACCACAGTCTGTTTAATTATTCATCTACTGAGGGGCATTTTGGTTGTTTACAGTTTTTAGTTATTATAAACTAAGATGCTCCAAACAATTATATACCCTTATTTATGCAAACTTAACTTTTCATTTCTCTGAAATAAATGCCCACAATAGCATTTTCTGGGACATGTTGTGTGTTTTAGTTTTTTAGGAACTCTACCTTATTTTATAGTCCCACCAGCAATGTTTGAGGGAATTCAGGTTCTCCTTGTTCTTGCCAGCATTTGGTATTGATTCTTTTATTTTAGTTGTTCTAACAGGTCACACCTGTTAGATAGTAACTCCTAAGACCTCTAAACCTGTTTTTACTAAAGAGCTAGAGATGTTGAACATTTTTCCATATGATTTTTTTTGCCATTTATCTATCCTTTTCAATGAGATGTCTCTACTTTTTTTTTTCATTTTCTAAATGAATTGTTTATTTTAATGTTGAACTTAAGAGTTCTTTATATATTATAGATACTAGTCTGTATTAGTAGCTTGTCTTAGAGTCCCTCACTAAGCAAAAGTTTTTAATTTGATGACTGTTCCAATTAATCATTTTTTTTTCTGTTGTGGGTTATGTTATTGATGTCATATCTAAGAAGCCTTCACCAAATCCTAGGTCCTGAGAACTCACCCCTATGTTATTTTCTAAATATTATATAGTTTTTAATTGTACATTTAAATCTATGAGTCATACCTATCAGTCACGTTTAGTATAAAGTGTGAACTTGGAGTTCTTTTATTTTTTAGATAATTCTACTTTTTTGTTTATTTATGTCTACTCAAAAATCAAAATAAATTATCTTTTTTTATTTCCCTCATTTTTGAGATATACAATATTTTGCATGATAATACATAAGGGCTAGTGACAATTGGGCATCCAAGAAATAAATACCTGTTGGAGCTTTGGATTATTTTTAACTTTTATTTAATAACTTTGACCACTTCAGAAACCCACACCAATAGATGACATACTAACAAAATTCTGATTCCTAGGAGTTGATCTGATGCAATCCTGGAAAGCAAAAAACTCTCACCAGAACAGGTATGCATTAATAAAAATGGTCATGCATTTTTATGGGCCAAGTATGCTTCCACTGTGCAACTCTGTTAATCATACATTTTTAAATCAGAAAATGACTTCTGTAAAAATAGCAAAATGTAAAAAGGGATTTTTTTTAAAAAAGAGCGAGAGGTTAATATGACATCCAGGTAGTAGTTAGACCATAGTTAAGAGTAATCAGAACAGTAGAACTTGGGATAAAGGCCCAAGTAAGTACAGAGGGAACATGGCTGAATTGCCAGATAGAGTCACCTCTAACAGTTAAGCCATTTATCTCCATTGGATTCTTAAATATCTTATCTGTTAGAACCCCCTTTTAGAATCACTCTTATTTGAAAAACTACCAATAATTGTATTTCTTTAAAGTCACACATACACATACTACTATCAGAATTGTTAACATGCTAAGTGGACATTCCTTCTTTGACATACATGACTGATTCTGACTTGTTTTGTTTTCAGAATATCAACTCTACTTTCATTGGATACATTGATAAGTTTAAATTAAAAAAAAAATAACTGTAATTACAAGGGACAGAAAGAAAGAAGGAAGAAAAATGAAGGAAGAGCAGAAAGAAGGGAAGAGGGTGAGGGAAGGATGAACTATAAAAACATTTTTTGTAATCCAGGACACCTTATTTTGGAAGTATGAACTCTTCCAGAGGGATTATCCGGAAGGATACGACCATTTTCTCAAGTATAAATTTGGTTATGGGGCCTCCCTGGTGGCATAACGGGTTAAGTTGCATCTCTTTGAAGCACTGACAACCACTGCAGCATGAATTCAATACCAGGCCAGGAAACTGACCCACATGTCACAGCAGACCTCTCCTGCCTCGCCCACTGCTTCCCTCAACAGTGTATCTCAGTCAGTCTGCCTGTTCTGCTGCCCACTCTGTCTCTGGTGAGTCCTCTTACCGCTCACACCTCTGGCTTGTCCTCTAGATCTTGTATGCATAAATAAATCTTTAAAAATAAATAAATTTGAGTATGTTTCTTTAAAATCCATAAACACTTGCTTTATTTTATTTTTTCTGGAAAAGTGGTAATATTTAAAAAAACATACTTGGGGAACTATACCTAATTTTTCTTTTTTAAAAATACCTTCTTTCCAGGTTTCAGTTTAGTTTGATACCTCCCCTCCCCAATATTATTTTTGGAACTTCATATGTTTCCCGTGGCCAGAAGAAGAACACTGTGGTTGAGGAAAAAACACGGGCTGGACTTTCATAGAGAGAAAGGATAACATCCACATTTATTTTGGCCCTTTTTTGAACTCCCACTGTAAAGTATGGAAAAAGATTTTTGTAAGATATAAACTCACACTAATCTTTAAAAGAGAATAAGAACAAAAACCAACTATATTTAGTACTAAGCAGGAAAAGTTCTGTTTCTAGAAATAAGGCACACCAAGTTATTCAGATCACTGTCCCCCTTGAAAGTGAAAAAAATGACTGAACCCTAAAGAAACTCCCTTTTGTTCACCCCCCTGTATAAATAAATCCTCTTATTGTTGTTTCTCATTACATTTTTGAGTTGTATCTTACAGTTCTAAGTGTGTGGGTGACCATCCCTCAGCACCGCAAGTTTGTACTGTTTCAGGGATCTGTAGACCATACAGGAACGAGGAAGCTCCTAAAGTGTTGGGGTTCACAACAAGAGTGCAAGGTGCAATGGCAAGCCCCATGATTTTGAAGGGGGGGTTTAAGGATTAATTCTGGGTAGAGCCGTCCTTCCAGGTGCAACTATCTGAGGTCAGCACAACTGAGGAAGCCTGTTGCAGTATTGCAGCAAGAATATAAGGGAACCAAATAAGGATCAAGGAAAGGAATAAGAACAATAATAATAATAACAATAACAATAAAGACACAATAAAAACCAAAAATGAAAAGACAAGGACAAAGTGGGGACACTTGGTGGGGAGGGGAGAGGGGGAGGGTTGAGGGCAGACAGGAGCATGGGGGACTGAGGTGATGGTGCACTGGTGATATGGTGATGGGGAATACATGGGGATTACAATTGATGT
>JAGFMF010011715.1:1635830-1673081 GCA_019455555.1 Galemys pyrenaicus | reverse complement strand
AGAAAAGAAAAGAAAAGAAAAGAAAAGAAAAGAAAAGAAAAGAAAAGAAAAGAAAAGAAAAGAAAAGAAAAGAAAAGAAAAGAAAAGAAAAGAAAAGCAGGTGTGCTCAGTGCTGCCTGCAAGGAGCAGTGGGAGCTTCATGACCTGGAGTTGTTCTCAGTCATCCTGAAGACAGCATTTATTATTAGAATCCTCACTCTACCAGGATTGCATAAACAGAGGAGTAGCTCTTGGAGGTTCCTGGATTAGTTCTTCATTATCATGGACCTTATTCATGATCATTCATTTCATTCATCATTTATATCATTACCTTTTTGTTTATTATACTTCCTCTTTTCATTTCTTATACCCTCAACCCTGTTCTCCTTCTTGAAGATTAATTTTATGTGTCAACATAACTGGCCACAGGGTTCCCATATTAAACATTGATTGGGGTGTGACTCTGAGGGTATTTATGGAAGAGATTAGCATTTGAATACATGCATTTAGTAAAGCAGATGGCCCTTCCCATTGTGGGTGGACACCATCTAACCTATTGAGACCTGAAAAAACAAAAGGAGGAAGAGGAATTCACCCTTTTTATCCTGGCTAGTTGTTTGAACTGGGACACCTCATTTCATCTTTTCCTTCCCCCAGACTGATATCTATACTATGGGCTCTCCTAGTTCTCAGGCCCTCATACCCAGATAAAATTATACCACTGACTTTCCTGAGTTATTGATGGCAGATCATGAACTTTCAGTGATCACATGGATGATCGCTCTGGTCACATGAATGATACATATAATCTTTTTCTATATATACATATACACGTATATTTATGTGCATATCTATGTATGTACACATATAGATACATGTGTATCTATCTGCAACATTTTTGTGTATATAAATTTAGATGTCATATATATCAATTATATGTATTTATGCATATAAGCTATGTACATATACACACGTGCATGTCCATGTGAGAGACATCTTGCATGTCCATATAGAGACATCTTGCAAATATATACACACACACATATATATGTAATTGATATATATGACACATCTAAATTTGTTTATATATAAATGTTTCAGAGAGCTAGATAGAAAATATATCTCCTATTGGTTCTGTCTCTGGAGAACCTTGATTTGTACATCTTTCATCACCTTCTCTGCTTCTCTTCCAATAAAGAAAAGGTACCAGAGATGTCAAGAGTAACTTTCTAACTCCAGAATCTTATACTGTGATCTGAGGCAGCCTCCCATTGGGTTTCACTGTCTTCATTTGTAAATTAGGATTAATAATGCCCTAAACTATGTTAGATGATTTATTATAAAATCAAAATTAAAAAAAAGCAATAAAAAGAGCATTAGCAAAGTTTGGGCACTATACACAGTTAAGATATTATGAATGTTGCTATTGTCCCTGAGACAATTTTGTGTTTAGACATTCATAGAGCAGAGCAAGTAAAATCATACCATTGATTTTGTAGCAATCACCAGCTCCCCATATAGTTTATTCACTCTGCAATTTTGCTTTTTGTATTTATTGAAAATAATAAGCCTGCTGTAAAGTCGATGTTTCTACTGAAGAGTTAATGCAAAATTATTCCCTTAAATTTATTTAATAAAAAGCTGATTCCAAAGAGAATTGAACAGATAAATTACTGGAAATAAGAACATGGAGGATGCAAAAGAATGGATTCCTCTGTGTACTAATCTTTGGGATAGTTATATCTCCTTTCTGTAAAACTGAAGATTCCTCAGGTATCTAAACTAAGCCTGCAAAAGATACTTCTCAGAAATATTGAGGTAATGTGTAATAAGCTCACTGTAATGCTGTTACAGGGTACGGAGAAGAACACCCTAGAACCCCCAAACCTGCCCTTTCTAAATGGGTTCTGTCGTCTGCTGCATTAAGATAAACATATAAGGCCTTTAATGGAAAGGAACTAATACAATTGGGGAACAATACAAAAAGGACAAAGAACATAGTTATTAAGTTAAATATCTAAAGTTACCCATCTCCTTGAGGGTAAAAGTTCAGCCAAATAGGATTAGTCCAAAGCAAGGCCCAAAAGCCTGCCACATGTCCAAAGGACCTTTCAGTAGAGACCCATAGAAAAGCACCATTTGCAATGTTTTAGGGAAGAGTCAGACAAATCGGGGCGGAAAAGAGCAAAATTAAAATTAAGATGAATTATTATTCATCTGCCATTATTAAGCTCCCCACGGTTTTCTCACCCACATCTGTTCTAACCAGTCCAAGACTAAAAAGAAAGTGTAGTTTTTTTACACGTTCCTTTGCTCCACATGCCTCCTCCAAGCCTCCTCGCTGCTGCTTTCCATCCTGCTTCCTTCTTCCCTTCCTTTTGTCCTCCAGTCCTGTATTTTCTCTCTCCAGCATCTTCTTATCCCTGCTCAGCTTTACCCACTTAGGGCGGAAAGGGGATTCTGGAACTTCCCCCTTTCCTGGGGACCACCCTGTTATGTTGCCACAAAATAAGTCAAAACTTTGTTTAGGTTTAAAGACTCTAACAAAAGAGATTTAAATTGGTGAAGTTCCAGAAGGATCTTATCACACCTATGATCACCCCCCAAGGCCAACTTGAAGCAAAAGACTTTATAGGTGCTTTACATCAAAGCAAAGCTTTTATCAGCTTTATATAGTTTCAATTTAACTTGCAATAATGATTGTATTTTTCTCAGACACTCAGATTTTTCATGTGTGTGAGAGAAAGGAAAAGAGGGGGAGATGAAGGTAGGAATAGATCATCAAAATGCAATAGAGATGAGATTTATGAATTGTTTTATTTTATAACAATCTTTAAAATTAATAATATTTAAGTGCGTTGTGTCTCCCATGTTTATTTTTAACGATAATTCTTTTAAATAGGAATTCATTACACGCAAATATCACACTTGTAACTATTCTTTAGATACCACATACACATTAAGCTAAGAACATCCATTAATAATTCAAAAGACTTCAGTTTCATTCCCTCTCATCCTATTGTCTAGTACTAAAGATGTTAATGTGAACAGAATAGAAATTGTGCAAATAGCATTCTAAGTTACAATATTAAAATAACAGAGGAATATGGACTATCAACCCTTTTAGATAATCATGAGCAATAAAGCTGGAAGTGAAAGCAGTGTCAATCAAGTGAGAATAATCCCTCTGATTAATTCTGGTCTCTTATCAACTGTTCATTTCTGCACAGAATGGTCCTCTCCAGCTTGTACCTTCTTTCTCCCTTCCTTGCAGCCTGCCCCTAGCCGCCCATAAACAGTGATGTCTGCATGGCTGGCCAAGAAACCTTCCCTAAAACATTGCAAATGGTGCAGTTATTGGCCCCAATTCTATTCACAAGGACCTCTCCATTCACAAGTGCCAACATTTCAATTCCCTATTCATGAAATTGTTTGGTCATTAGTGAAATCTGTGTGAGATGTAACAACAAATGACTGTAACAAGAAATTATCTGATTTACATTGTAATTCATATGCCAGGAAGGCTTTGTTGATTGGCTCCTCTCTCTATCTTTCTATAAGCTGCAGTATTATTAATGGTATGAAGTATCATTCACACATGAAAGAATCAAAGAGAAAAAAATTCACTCCACTTAAATAATATGATGTTCCACTTGACCAATTCAAATACCGTGGGATTTAGATAGGTGCTTCTCTTTCCTCCCTTTTTCAAGCAGATAATAAAATCTACTTGAGCCTCTAAAACCAGAATGGGCAACATTACATGGCTAAATGAAAATCTGACAGGTTTAGAAGTCAGTTTGCTTATTATTCACCAAAACCTCTGTCCTTATTTACTGTGGCCCATGAGGGCTCTGAATATTTAAATCCATGTAGATGGCCATTGTACTCCAGAGAGAGTAGCATATGCAATGCATGCCAAATTGCTGCTTTTATGCAAATGAAAGACCCTTCACTTTACCCCAACTATTAGCTTAATTAGCCAAATTTCTCTGAACGCTACTTTGCCCGCAACAAGCTAATGAAAACTGGCCACATTCTTTCTTTCCTCACTTGTGCTAATAAACCAAAAGTGGGGAAGAAAAAGAATCAGAAGCAACCACAGCAAAAACAGGAATTAGAGAGAACCTGTGTTCCCCATTCAGCAGAGATGTCACCTTTCATTTAATCACAGAACGAGGGCATTTAGGAAGAGTTTGTGAATTTTGCTTTAAACTAAAGAAGCTCTACTGATTTAGAAAGCCCTCACACTGCAATGGATGACCAAGGTTGCATTATAAGACAATGGTGGTCAGTACCTTGTACTATGTTTAGTGTGGCGTATAAGGCAAAGTGTAAAGTGATCCTCTTACCTCCTAAGGGTCTTGTTAAGATGAGATGTTTCCCTCCAGAGGTTAACTCAGCAAGCAATGTTTAAATTTCTTAATCAGACTACACTGAGTTGCCATAGAAGAAATCGTTGTGAAAACAAATCCTTCTGACAGACTGTGGCTTGCACCATAACAGTAAAATCACACTGCCTTAAAATATACCAAGGAAATCGTCTTTGAATGAAACATGTTTAGAATTTTCAGTTTCTAATTAAGAAATAAGAAGGTATCTATTCAGCTAGAAAGTAACCATTGCATCAAGTTATACTCTCTTTTGCATAAACCAATATCAGCTTAATAGTATTTTACCCTATAATGAAGCAGTGGATATTAATCCTCAATTTGAACCTAGAGTATTATCTGTATCAAATAAATAAAAAAAACTGGGATTCTGAGAAATAGGCCAGTTTTAAATTAGTCAAAATTGTTTTTTATAACTGACAAATAGGCAAACCTGTGATAAAATGCTATTTCACCTCATGCTATTTCAATATCCTGTGTAATTTTTCATCACTGAAAGCATTCCCAGAGTCTACTCATGAATAAGTTGCTGAAATACCATATAAATAACAATCATTCTATGATGAATGGTAATATTCCATTTCCCACAGTTGAAATGCAAATTATTTTATCTAAATGTGGCAAGGTGAGGTTCTTGTCCCATCTGCCCATCTGCATTGTCCATAGTTCTTTCCATTCTGGAGTAAACCTGGAAGCTCCATTTCTTGGCAGATGAAGAAGATGACACACTTTTGGGCCCAGGACTTACAAATCAAGTCCTGATCAAGACAGTGGCCAAGACCTAAGTGCAGAGACATTGGTGTTCACATATGGTGGTGCACTGGACATCAAGCTGCCAAGATTTTTCTGTAATTCCTAATAGTCTACCCCAACAAATCGTTTGAGTTGGCTAAGATGCTACCCTTTCTTCTGCAGATATCTTTAAAACCAGTGACTTTTCAGTTGGTCCAATTTTTAGAAAACTGTCTTGAATAATCAGTAGGTGCCCAGTAGACATGATTATCAGTGGAGTGATCTGAATCAACAGATATATTGGGAAATTTTTCATGAGCCCAATTTGATGTAGACTTTGAAAGAAACCATGGGTCTGACTTATGAATTAATGAACCACTTTGAGTCAGAATTGCCCGTGAATTCTCCAAATGGGTTAGTAGTGACACCAGATTATTGTCATAACAATGATTTAGTGAGAAAGGTGGTCTCTTTGGGAATAAATTATTTCAGAGCAGAAATGATACTTAATGATTTTCAAACTGAACTGAGTCCTAGTCCCAATAAACTGCAAACCCAGAAAAGCACACCAGAAATCCTCAAATTATGTATGCCCAGGTCAACCTGGGCTCCACTTAGTGACATGATTCAAATAAAGTTTAACCAAGAAGAAACATACCAGTCACAGGGCACCCATGGACATTTGACTAGGACACATTCAAAGATCATTTTCCTATTTTTCATGTGCACTTCTGCTTTCTCACTTCCATTTTTATAAGGAAATATAATGTGTGTGTATATTCTAATGTCAAAACGTGTATATACCTATTCGGGATGCTTTGAAGAGTCAGACCAGATTATTTCACTCATTCAACAAAGGTGGTTGCTTCCAACTATGCAGCAGTTCCCGGAACAAGATGCAAGATATCAATGTTGACATATTCCTTATCAAAACATCTCCCAATGTCCCAGGCTTCTGAATACTGGGTAGGTGCAGACTGGATTGATTTGATAATCATGTTTCTATCTTTGCCCCTGTGCACTATTCCTCCCACTCTCAATGAATAGAGAGGAGACAGAAAGCCGGTGTGGGTGGTCAAGTCACCACCTCATGTAAAATCTGGGTCAGCCTGAAGCCCAGTGTTTGGATCAAGAACCAGACTGACCATAACCCAGGGATAAACACGGATGTACACACATCTGTCATTCAGCAATATCTAACTGTCCTAAGAAATAAAATAAGCTCAGAAATTTAGACTAGAAATATATTACCCTAAATTACCAAATTGACTTTAAAGTAGACCACAAAGTCTAGGTCTAAGTCTCTTCTTACACAAAGGAAGGAAATTGTGTCTTCTTAAGGTCATAGAGGTGACATGAGGGTATGATTGAAATAATAATAATAATAAAAGGATTTAACATAAATGAGAAAGACTGCGTGTATGAGATATTATACATATCCGGCAAGTTCTCACTTGGAATCTTAGTATTTCATTAATTCTAATCCTTTTTTGCAGCCCCACCAACTCTAGAGTTGTTGAATCTCTTTTTGTATACTCTATTGGTAGTTCTTTGGTATCCACAGGATGGGCTTCCCAGTTCTAAGATTTTGCATTATTTATACTTGTCAACCTCCTTGCATGGTTCCCAGGCCTGCCTGCTGAGCATTAACTACAGTTTCAAGTACTACTGATGCAGCACCTTAGCCTGGTCTAGCTGCTAGAGCAGAATACCACACACCAATGGGGCTTAAGCAACAGAAATGTGTCTCTCACAGTTCTGGAGAGAAGCAGTCCAAGATCAAGGCATCAGTACTCCCTATTTATTAAAGGACACTTCTCTCTGTGTCCTCACATGCAGAGGGGCAAGGGAGTTCTCTAGGGCCTCCTTTATGTGGGTACTAAACCCTGTCATAGTAGTAAACTGATCCCAGTTCACTGGACTTTCAGGACATCCTGAATATGTGCACACAACCAGATGCTAATGGCACTGTGAGGTGAAAGGATTTGCCACATGTCAGGGCTGAAGCAGGCATTCCTGGCAGGTAAAGGCTCTTTCATTTATGTGATGAAGGATAGCTGTCCATAAAAAGGCAGCGTGAAAAACTCTTGCTGTGTATTGTTCACATGGATCAATTTTTATTTATGCTCTGTCCAGAAAACTGATTTTGCTTTATTGTGAAGAACTAGGTTTTATGAGTTGGTTCTGTTGGGAAAAGCTTTGTAAGGGAAGAAGAGTTGAAATATTAAACAAAGAAAAGGTTCTGAGAAAGGTCAATACTCCATATCCTGTTATTGTTCTGTGACCCCTCCAAAAACAACACTTTGTGAAGGGCCGTGCTGGAGACCAGAGTGTGTGTTCATGAGTTGCCAGAGGAAGCAATTAAACTAGTGGGTCAGAAGGAGCTGGTAACACCAGACCTATAAGTCAGGTGTAACAGCCACAAGTTGAAAAATAGAAAGAAAAAGAGTGAGGGACATGTGGCAGAGAGAAAGCAAAAGTCATCCTCTCCTGCATGAAAGGCAATAAAATAAATGGCCACTGGGAACTAAGAGTCTCTGTGATTTGTAGGAATCAATCTGGAAAACAAAACAGAAACAAAAACCTTGGCAAGTCTGGAGTTCCAGGACTCCGTAAATGGCATGATACTTACCAGAAGTGAGTCCACAATGTTCTCAAAAGCCTGATTTTGCCAGAATTGATACATGAAAACTGAGCCCCACCATTCTCTGCCAGCCCAGAGCTTCCTGGTAATGACTAAGACGGACTATCTGTAAGTTGGCCCTCTCTTGTGTCCAAGTTCATAATTTTGAAGAACTAACAGCCCACCCATTCCACCAAAACTCATGGGCACAATTACCTACCTGCCAAGGACCAGAAATGTTCCAGGATTGCTGTTATTCCTCCCTTCACCAGTGAATTTTCATGCCGTTTAGAAAGCTGTTCTCTTTTCCAGAGTAGACTATGGAAATATCCAGAACAGTCAACAGGCAAGGGCAGTGCACTGGAACATATAACACACACAGAGAGAACATTAACCAGGGGGCATAGACACCACTGTAACTACCAGAAACCTCTCCCAACCAGGATCAGTACAACAGACCAGAATCAACACTACAAACCAGAGTCAATACCACAAGCCAGGATCAATACTATATACCAGGATCGATACACAGACCAGGAATAAAACCACAGACAAAAATCAATACCACAAAGCAAGATCAATATCACAGACTAGGAACAACACTATATATCAATAATCAATACTACATACAGGATCAATATTATACAACAGAATACACAGTGCAGACCAGGAACAATACTATATTAATACCACAGACCCTTGTCACAACACTTGAGTTGCTGATGATCACAACCTGACCTTCCCACCCCCTTGATACTCTACCTGTTTTCATCTGGGCACAACCTGATGTCCCATGTGCAGTAGGGCAGCAATGGTTTATTTCTCCCCCTCTCTGATGACCTCTCCCACTTGCCAGTACACTTCCCTCCCTCATGGGGGCAGGGAAATATGGGGTGTGTGTATTCCTCTGGAAGCCAACTCCTTCATGCATTTGATAGCTTGGCGCTACTGTAAAATCACAGGGCATGTATCTGTGTACCAAACACCAGCATCGTGTGGTGGATGCCAAGGTAAATACTCCTTCCATCTGCTCTTCAGTGGTTCTTCCACCTAGAATCAGACACTCATGTGCTTTCAACTAACTCTTTCCCTCATTAGCTTATTCCCCAAATGATTAAATTTATGAGATCACTAAATTTATAAGAAAACCATGTTTTCCTGAAAATAATTTCCTGTATCCCCAATGTATGTGGCCAGCAGACCTTGTGATTTTCAGATCACCCCATAGAAGATAATTCAAACAACTGTTACCATTAATATGATTGTGGTTTGGACTGGTAATCACTTAGCACTAATCTCTAAAATATCAAGAGGATTACCTGTCAAACAGGTGGCAAAGCCAACCTCATAGCAAAGTCCTCTAAGTCAAGGCCAGGAAGAGGATCAGATGGAGATCTGGAGAGAAATTGAGTTCTGAGAGGGTAAAGGATGTGGCTGTTTGTAAGTAGGAAAGTCATGACTTACCAGTGTCTTCACCCTCTAGACATGAAGTCTTTATGTTTCAGCTGTGGCAGGTTGTGACCTTGTGGTAAATACATGTTTCTTCTTAGTCCACATTCCTGTCAGAGTGAGCTGAAAACCCTTGGCTTCCCAGCTGATAAGAGAAAAGAGAGAAAGTTGGCGGGTGCATCCTTTGCTCTTCACACACCCCTTCAACCACACCTAAGTTCTGTGACTGTAGGAAAGACTCCAAGGGCTGGAGCCGGTACCAGAGAACTGACCACATGGTAGGAGGGTTCAACCCCACCTGCACATCAAAGACTCCTTACTCTACTTTGCCTTTCTTCTCCTCTTCTTTCTTCTCTTCATTCTCCTTCTAACAATATGCTTAGGAAGCTTAAAGTCTCTCCTTGTCTCTTGAACTCTGATATCTTTTAAAGGTGATAGACTGCAGTATTCTAGATAGTAATAAGTCATGGTTAAATAAATGTCAGGGATTATTCATACTCACTTGCCAAAGTCTTTGTAAAATGGAGCTTATTCTCCATTGCCTATATCAATAAGCAGAAGTCAGTGAACCTAATCGAACATTCCTTACTGACTAGAGAGTATTCTATACTTTGATCATTGTTGCTAATATAAATCTCATCTATCTTTAAATTAAATGTACAGTAATAGTTTATTCTAGAAAGGACCAACGTGATCCACCTATAACATGACCTATTTTCCTTGTGATTTAGCTCTTTTATCTAAATATGGAATATAACAAACAAGCAAACTTGTGGACCAATTGATCATTCTGATAAGTTGAGTTCTGTTTTTCCTGAACAGATATCCATTTCATTTCAGCCCCTATAAGGCACATGAGTTAGCCACTTGCTGGAGTTCAATTACTCAGAGTGAGATAATTTGTGTGTGGCTTTTTATCGAGTCGATGCCAAAGGAAGATGCAAGACAGGCAGCTACTTTTAGTCACTGCCTCTCTCTTTAGATAATTATAAGTAGTCTCTAAATAACCCTTCCACTGCAGGGAGTTTTGATCGACATCTTTTGTATTTGCAAACAGTTGTTTGAACAGTCAAAATCACTACCTCAGCAAGTCTCCAGGTATGGGCCCACAGCTGTGTGCATCTGATACAGAATAAGCTTGGGTTATCACCATGCACCTGTAAATTGGCATCTAAGCAATGACATTTGGAGCAAAGATGAACAATCCCCTGAGCAGGCATCTAATGATGGCTATGATAAAACTCTGGAACCTTCCCTCCCTCTCTGAGTACAGAAATATTTGTGTAAAATCAGATCAAATAAAAGGTCTCTCCCTGGTCCCTTGACCAAATCATATTTCACTTAGTGCAGTTAGACAAATATTGGCCTGGCTATGTAGGTTTTAACCTTTTTAAATGTGCAGTGTGAGCTTATCTAGTCTCTGCTTTATGTTTTTTTTAAAGCGTGTTTAAAAACATGACTTTGCCTCTAAAGAACTGACTCCCAGCCAATCCTCATAAGAACCACCATCCTATTGTTGTAGGTTGGATGGAAAACTAGCCACAGAGAAATAGACCATGTTGTCTGATAACATTCCGATATGTATTGCCTCTCACACAGACAGAAGCCGCAGAAATGCTAATTTGGGACTGAATCAAAACTTGCCAGAAGAGACCTTACCAACATCCCAATCAGGAATCCATGAGTTGGGGGTAAACCTGGCTCCCAGCCCCCCGGGCTGCCAACTGAATAGTCACCGAATGGTTGCAAATGTTCTAGTCTCAGCTTTCTTAACAGGGAGGTAAGGATGGTAACAGTATCCGCTCATGAAGCGGCTGTGAAAATTAAATAAGATAATGTACATGATGTATTTATACCATGCTGGGAACACTGTAAGCATTGGACTTTCACATTATCATTTTAGAATCAAGTGAATGAGATGCAAAGAGGAGGTGCCTGGTCTGTAATTGCAGTTCATCTCGGGGGTTAGGGCTAGGAGTTGGACTCCTTAGGTACCATCCTACACCTGAGATGTGAAGGACATCAGAATAGGATACCCCAAAGAGGTCATTTGGAACATGTATCATTTTGCATTGAAGGCAATTGAGAATGAGCACTCTCCTTGCCAAAGCCTTCAGTCATGCTATTTCCAGTGGCTAGAACACCTCTCTTTTACAGCCCTTGGTTTTATCTGTCCCCTCCAGATATGGTTTAAAAGGCATTTTCATAGTCACCTTCTCATCTAGATCAGAACCTTATCAAACAGCAGTGTAGTAACCTGTGCTTTTCTGTTACACCCAATTATAGACTTGAATATTTTCATGCATCAAAAAAAAGTAACTTAACTGCAAATACTGTAGAATGCCGCTTATATTAGGTCCTAAAATAGTCAAATTCATCAAGGCAGAGAGTAGGACAGAGGTAATCAGGGGCTGAGGGAGCAGGTATGGGCATTATTGGTTAATGGGGACACAGTTTTAGTCTGGGATTTTGGGGAAATTTTGGGGTACGTGGTACTGCTGGTTGCACAGAAGTGTGAATGTATTTACTGCCACTGAATTTAGTGCCTCTCAGAGAAGCTTAAGATGATAGATTTTATGTTTTATATATTACCACAATAAGAAAAATGCTTTTTTGATTTACTAAAGGGTCTTTCTCCTCACTAGATGGGAAGGCTGTGAGGAGGATGCTGTAAGGCTGGCTTACCACAGAGAGCACAGAAGCTGTTCGATGCATGTGTAATGGGAATTAATAAAGACTATTTAATTATTTAGACACCTTCTCAATTTAATTATCTGAAACCTTCTCAACATAAGGGCTCCCTCCCCACTGACAGAAGAAGATGCATCTCTCCATGCTCAGGTCACTCCTCGGGCTTCAGCTCAAGGAGGCATCCAAGTCTGAGGGGGCACACTTAGAAAGGAAGTTCTCGCTAAAGCAAAGCTCCAAAAATCTACTCTGCCATTGCCCAAGTCTTTCTGGAAATACCTGGAATCACCATGGTCACCACCTTCCATCTCTCCAAAGCTTGCTGAGGACCCAGCACACATGGACAGGGAGTTCTGCTTACTCTGGTCCACAGCATAACCAGCTTAGGAGCACCCCTGAGGTTCTGCTTTTGGTGTCCCTCAGTTCACGACTTATAAAATGTCTCAAGCTTTTATATGGACAGGGTTCATACACATCACCCCAAAATAGCAAGTATTTTAAGGTAATGGAATTTGAGGAATGGCAGGTACAGAAAGGATTCTCTGACCACCCTGGAGCAGGTCAGAAGACCCTCAAGTGAGCACCACCCCCCCCCAATCACCCCAGAGTATGTCTTCCTGTCCTAGAGGGAGGAACTCCAAGAGAGACCGAACAGGCCTTGCTCACTTTCTCTCCCACTCATGGCTTTCTGTCCTATCATATTTTCCCACAGATTTCCCCTCTTCATCAAGTCAAACATAAAAACACTCTGTTTAACTGTTTCTTGGGGTTTTCATTTCCTCACGAGGGCTCTCGGGTCACGTAAAACTTACGTTAAATAAATTGGTATGTTTCTTCCATTGTTAATCTGTCTTTTGTCAGCCTGATTTACATGGTGGTCCCAGTCAGAGAACACAGAGGACAGCAAGAAAAACAATTTTCTCCTAGATATAACGTGAAAAACAGGATGCCCTGTGTAAGTGACTATCGTGAGAACTGGAATATGGTAAATGTGCTAGTTACCATTCTTGGTAGTTACAAATTAGAAAAGAAAAACTCAAGCACTGTAGAGGAGTGGATGCTTGTGGACTGCATGCTGGGGTGAGTTCAGCTTCCCTCCTCCTGCCTTTGTGTGTGTTCTAGACATCCACAAGCCCCAAGAAAGAGTGGAGGATGCTGGGCTAGGTTCAGCCGCCTGGGCCGGGGTCTGTTATAATGCTGACAGCTCCAGGCCTCACAGGCAGCTCTCTCAAAGGGCAGCTGGAGGAGGTAATGAAATGATGTCCGTGAACCCTGAGCACACATTTGGAGCTAGGTCTAATGAGAAATGAAAGCAGAGACCAGCTGCTAGTCTTTAAGGGGAGCGGAGGAAGCCTCAGCAGCCCACCATAAGCAGCCCTGCCCTGCAGATGCCTGCTCAAAGTGTGTACTTCACTCAGAGAGATAGAAGAACAATGATAAAAGCTCCTCCTCAAAAAAGTCTACTACATTGGCACAGCCAGCCATGAATTTCCTGTAAGATATGACTGCTATAAGGGGCCTACCTGGTGGCACAGAGGTTAAAATCTCAGCACTATCAAGCTATCACCAGCCTCTACAGCATGAGTTTGATCTCTGGCCAGGGAGTTGGCGCACATGGTGCAGTAGACCTCTCTGGTGTTGCCTGCTGCTCCCCTCAGCAGTGTATTTCAGTTGGTCTGCCTGTTCTGCTCCCCACTCTGTCTCTGGAGAACCCTCTCAATTCCCACACTTTTGGCCTATCCCCCAGATCTTGTATGCATAATTAAATAAATTTCTTTTTTTTAAAAAAAAAGACATGACTGTTGTTGATGGTGAATTTCAAATTTCACATGACTTGCTTTGTTGGCACCAACTTTAACCTGTTGTTTAAAACTCTACCGTCCTTTTGCAATGGCAGAGAATGGGAAACTGAAATCTATGGGAGGATTCAAGCAAGGTAAGAGGCCCTTTGAATGCTCTCTTGTCCAAAGTCCCCTTCACCTGGGCTGACATACAACAAGGAAGCTCAAGGTTTCTCCTGACTTGAAGCCTGTAATGATGTTGAGAAGTGGGAAGCCCAAGACCTTTTCCTCTGGCTGTTCAAGATTACATAGTGGTATGGATAGCTCGCTAAAGGAGAAACATCATCTGAGACACAATAACGGAGCCTCGTGTCTTGGGATGGAACTGGTTCATTCTAGATGAGAACACAGCCATTTAGCTAGCACTCAATAAAATAGTACCCCCAGGACTCCATCAAGATCCCAATGGACCTCACACAGTGACAAAGCTCAAGTCTCTTGCCATGTTCCATTTTCTAGGAGAATTTCTATAGCTAGACTTTTAAAAATACAATTGCTAAAGGCATACTAAGAGAGAGGTGTAGGTTGAGTCCCTGTTAATTACTGAATAGGAATAGATAGCTCACAAAAAATAGAATGAAATAGAACTTGAGACATCCAGAGGGAGGAAGAGGGAAGAAGATTTTATTCTGACTAATATTCTGGTGTCTGTGGTTACTACATAATTTGTACTGATGGCCTTAGATCCTCCCAGGTCTGCTCGCTGTGTGACGTACATGCTCATGGCCAGCAATGCTGTTCTTTCCAGAGTTCCTCCCTGGGTCCCTCCCTGGGTTGCTCTAATTGGAGAGTTAAACCATAAGGTCTCCATGTCCTGTCATTCTGTGTGGATTCCCCAGCCTCCCTCATTCTCATGCCCACAGTCCCCAGCAAACTGAGACCCACTGAGTTGCTAGTTATTATAATTGAATGATAAAGGCATTGAATATGAATTAATTTAACAATCAGGTAAGGCTAAGGAAGGATCATACAAAGAAGTCTTTTTAGTGCAAATTTATGATCCACTCAAGACAATATTTAATAACAGGACTCGACAGGTAACCTCAGCTGAGGGGCTTTTGTCTGAAACTGTAGACCACCACCCCTCCCCCAACCTGCCCCCACCCTTCACTGGCTCCCAAAACAGGGATTTTCCTGAACATTAACAGATTGTAGATTGGGACATAAGCTCAGCCTCAGAGCTGACACTCTCACAGACTTGCTTTGCAATTCACAGGAATCATTGCCTTCACTACTCTGTTACTCTTACCATAAAATAGGGTTGGGGTAGGTTGTTTATCTCAAAAGGGAGAGAAAAAGAGAGAGAGAGCGAACCCCTTTGACTTCTAAGAGGAGAGATTATACTTTTTCTCCTTGGAATGTTAACCAAAGTGGGGTGTGGAGTGTGTGGAGAGGAAAAGCATGTTGAAACAGAGGGGCTAAGCCTCAGCAAGCTTGGGAGTTGGTGAAATGTGTTTCTATTTGGCTGCCACTTGCCAAGGCTCTTGCCTCCATCCCTTCCTTTGCTGTGTGCTGGAATTCAGGTCAAGGGAGAAAACCACGTCTGTAGAGGGAACTCAGGCTTTCCTTGAATAACCTGCACAGGAGAGGGGACCTAACCAAGGAATTTAATAACTATGCAGACTTCAGGTCCTCCTGGCCAGAGAAGGTTGCAGATCCCGGCCCACCAGGGAGGCACTCTGCCACCCAAAGGCAAACTGGTATTTCGCAAATGGACAAAAAGTTAACTTGTAAAAGTCATTTCACAATTGGTTAATGTCACTCTCTCCCATACATGTTTATTTTTAACATTATTCTGGCAAACACCAAGCAGCAGATAGCTCTCCCCCCTCCCACTTGGCTCCAGAGATGGAACTGGAAAGGACATATTTCAACCCCCTTGAACTGGGTTCACTCTTGTCACAGAACCCCCACTTCCAACACAGCTTCCCAACTCCAAGAAGGTGCGGTTCAGTTGGTGACAATGAAGGAAGGTCACTTCATTAATATGGGAAATGAGACGAAACCGAAATTAAAATTTTCTCTCACATCTCCCCTTGCCACCAGAAAAGGCGTAACCATAGCAACAGGATGCCTAAAAAAATAGGAGTGAAGAAGACCAGGAAAGAGATCCCCCCTCACCCTGAAACCACGGATGTCACAGCCCACTCCAGAACTAGTGTCCATGCTGCTAACTCTCTAAACCCCCTCTCCCCACAGGATTTTGGTGGAAGATATTTTCCTCTTTCTCCCAAAATTTTAGGAAGAGGATGAGACCTAGAAACCACCTGACAGACAGAGAAAATGGAGAAAAAAAGAAGAAAATGAAGAAAAGTGCAAAACACACACACACACATATGCACACACAAATCACATGAAAGAATAACCTCAGTTTTGAAAATAGAACTAAAGTTTACTAAAAATAGCATTGGCTGCAAACGCTTCCAATGAGATCAGAAATAAAAATCAGAGCGCTGGAGTCATTTCAAACAAAGCATCTCTCCTCAGCACTGATGCTGGTGTCAGTCCCCTGAACCAGTACTGTTAAGCCACCAGCGTCCTGGGGGCGCAGCAGGGGCCTGGCCTTGCGCCCAGCTGCCCTACATTCCGGGCTGGATGAAAGCATTCCTGGGAGAAGGCTAAAGAAACCTGCTCTTCCCAAGTGCCCCTTAGAAAATGGGTCTTTTACAAACTGCAAAATATTGTGAAATAAAATCACTGGAGAAGAGCGATGTTCAGTTTGTGGGAAATGAATCTGCTCCTCACAGCTACTTGTGGAAGGACATGAGGTGGAACCCAGGTGGAGTATGGGGATGATTTTCTGGGGTGCAGGAACGCTATTGCAAAGGCTCCGATTCCCCATGGGCCAATCTTTCCCCTCCCAGGCCCTGCCTGAGCAGCTCTCAAATTTAAGAAAGCAAAAACCATAGATTATCAGCACTCACTTAAGCACAAGCAAATATACTTGCTGTAGATTATTTTCCTGGATGGTTCAGTGAGATCTACGCATTTTCGCCACCAGAACTGAGGTCAGATTTGGCCTGTCCTCTTGTGTGTGGATTGAGGGAAGCAATGATTCTGTACGTCTGAATTCTGAGGTCACGGGAAGCTGCCTAGAAATAGGCGGCATCTGTTCCTGTCAGCAGGGTCAGACCTCTTTTGTAAATATTTGGCGTCTTTTGGCTAATTACATGCAATATTAATCTAGTCTCTCGGTGTGGGAGCTCTGAGTGTTTGTTGACTCTGCTGCCAATCTGTAGGCAACATAAAATGTTGCAAAATCATTTTTAAGTAAGTAAGGATAAAATGTAATGAAAATTGTTACTTAAGAACAAAGTTGCTAAATAACTGTTGACCCCTTTAAGAAATAATACAAGTAACTCAAGAGTATAAAAAAAAAACAAGAAAGATTGTTCTGTGTGACCAGCAATGAGTCAATAGGCTATTGATGATGAAAACACATGCCTGGGACAACTGAAGATTCTGTTCTTTTAGCATTTTTTAAATTTTCTAAATGTGAACAGCTAAATAAACATTGTTTCCCCATTCCACACCTTATTCTTTTAATATGGAAAGAGGATTTATAAACTTATCTGCAAGTAACTTACTAAAAATCGAATTTTTGTTTGAGAAAGACAGGCGTGCTCAAATTATTGTATTAGACTTGATGAAAAGTGGTATAATTGAGTTCAGAGATCTTATGTCTAACTCTGGTGGTGTAACCATCACCATTTCTATTACTTCTCTTTTGGATTCTGTTTCCTTGTTGTATATAAAGATATCAGGAAACCATAGGACAGGAAAGTGGGAGAGTTGGGAGGGTGTGTAGAGTTATAAATAGGAAAATGATAGATACATACATACATACATACATACATAAGAAGGTAGGTAGATAGGTGATAAACAGACAAATATGTTCAGTGAGTTAAGTCTATCCCTGATCCACAGTGATAACACATAATGTTACGTATTTAGGAGGAAACATGTCAGCAACCCTTCAAAAAAATGTTAAAGCTACTATCCCTAATTATAAACAGATACAAAAAATATGATAATTCTCTTTAAAATATCTTTTTTTTTAAAAGAAAATACTGCAGACATTTTAACTGTCATTGAGATTTAAACATATTAATTTTGTCAGAAAAATCACTATGCATGTGTGAGCATCTCTACTGCATTTTCATCATTTTAGGTAAGACCATGTTTTTTTCTTGTTTTTATTCATTTACCACCAGCTTTTAATACTTATAATCAGTTTCAGGAGTATAGCTTCATACCTGCATAAATGTGTATCATACACACCCACTACCAAAATTCTAGTGCCATTCACTAATATCACATTGAGCCCTCTACCTGTTCTTCCCACCCTCCTTCCCCTCTGGTGATCAACATTTGTTGTCAGAAAACCTAATAGTATTCATTGTATTTGTCATTTTATTTTTTTTCCGTCTAGTCCATATAAGAAAGAAATCATTTTTCTTTTTTGTTCTGACTTATTTCAGTCAAATTCTTGCAAAAAGGAAGATTTTACTTTTTTTATAGCTCAGTGGGATGGATGGACAGATGGACAGACATATAGATGGATAGATAGATGGATGGAAGGATGGATGGATCACAAAATGTCTTTAATCAATCATGTTATTTAAGCTATTTCCATGTCTTGGTTGTTATGAATGGTGCTGCAGTGAGCACATTGTTGCTTATGTCTTTTTGAATTAGTGTTTTCATATTCTTTGGATAAATACTTAGAAGTAAAGTTGCTGGATCATATGTTGCTTTTATTTTTAATTTTTTTGAGGCACCTCCACACCATTTACCATAGAAGTGTTACTAATATGAATCCCCACCAATGGGGCATAAGGATTTCCCTTCCTTCACAACATCTAAACACTTGTTTTTTAATCTTTTCAATTTAGGACATTCTTAATGGTGGGAGGTGACATCTCATTACAGTTTTGATCTGTATTTCCCTAATAATAAGTGATACTAAATACTTTTTTTTTAATCAGGGGAGAGCGTGAACGCAGTCCCCCACTACCACAAATTATGCAGTTGAGTTTCCCACATTTGGGGAAATTGCAGGGGTCAGCACATCCGGAGTGCAATGGATAAGCCTCGCTCTGGGAAAACCACCTTCGTGATCATGGTATCTCCCCTGCCAGGTAAGTATATTAAATACTTTTTTATTTGCCTGTTGGTCACCTGTTTTTCCTCTTCAGAGAAGTGTGTATTCAGAACTACCCATCTACCCATTTTTTTTATTGGAATGTTTGTTACTTTGTTGTTGAGTTGCATTCTTTATATATATATTTTGGATACTAACCCCTTATGAGACATGTGATGTGTACAAATACCTTCTTCCAATTAATGGGTATTTCAATAATAATATTTGAAGGGTTTAAGGTAGTTAGCATAAATGGAACTCCTTAAACAGAGAAAAATATATACTTTGCATCAAAGTGATTTCCTGGCTTTGTAAATTATTATATTGTAAAGTGAATGCCAGCAAACCAAAAAGCAGTGAAGAACCATAACTTAGTGATGCAAACAGGATTCTAATACACTAGAAAGAAAATAAAGAGGGTCATACTAGATCACGTTTTTATATTTCTTTCATTTACAGTTGGGATTCTACACTATATGATCTATTTTGCTACTTTTTGAATATGTGGAACACAAGCACATACAAAGATGAAATTATGAATTGACAAATGGGATTTCATTATTTAAAAGAAATACAAGCTTCAAATTCTATGAACACATTAAGATCAATTTAATTTGTATAATCAAGAGATAATACACATTTGAATTGATACACTTTAAGACTTTGTAAATACCCATGTCAAATCAAATTTCACAACTTAAGAAAACTTAAAGTTGAGCAAAGCAGGAATGAAACAATCACTCTGAACAGCAACAAGTTCTCAAATAAGAGGCAAAAAAAAAAAAGTCCCAAACAACCCAGAGTTGGAGGTACAATGTGTAAAGCAGGGAGCACCCACCCTTAGCATCACTTGCAATGTGGGGACAACGTGATAGCCAATTTTATGATGCTATCCAAGCAGAAACGTACATCTCTGGGAAGTGGGATTTGAATTGCAGATGCAGTGGCCACCAGAGAGAGAATGCATTATATAAAAATCTGCAGAAGAAAGGGGGGGAAATGTTGGCATCCCTACGCTTTAGACACCGTTTCAGTTGGTGGCATCTTTTCTCAGCTGATTTTGTATCCGGCAGAAACAGACTGAGATCCATCGTCGTCCCTGCCAACCACTTCTCTTTGATACTTAGCAGGATTAAGAAATGACTAATTGCTTCCAAACTTTCCCAAGAAGGCTGTGAGACCATCCATTCTCAAGAGTTTTCATGTCCATCATGGTTTGACAAAGGTGGTGGGATGCTGTGAGCAATGGAGACCACAGCCAAAACTAGGATGAGTCTGCAGGGGTGAGAGAGCAGATCTGGGGAGCGTCACTCCTTTGGAGGACATGAGCGAAATGGAACATTAGCACAAAATGCCTGGGGGAAGCTTTGAAAGCATTGAAAATGGGTATCAATAAGTTTGGGTGGGAAATAATAGTGTGCTACGTTTGTTCTTTTCTTTTTTTTCTTTTTTTTTTTCATGTATCCCTAGCCCCAATTACATGCAAGTCACAAGCACTTGAGTGGAAGTGTTCAGTGAGACCACTGCATTGAGGAGACACCCTCCGTAGTTAAGGTCCTGTGCTGGACTGTGAGGCAGCTTTTCCTCAGGAGCTTCACGTGGGCCTGCATATGTGGCCAAGCCAGAGCCAGGACGTGCCATGGAAAGCCTCAGAACAGCTCCGGCTCCATCTATAGCTGTTGACAGAATCTTAGACCTCTGTCCTCCAGTCTCCTCATCTGTGAAATGGGAATCTGTGCCTGCACTGCCCCTCTCAGGGGAGTTAGTGAAGATCAAGTAAGGCAAAACACAAAACATTTAGTGAATCGTGTGGCTCTAAGTTAAGTACAATGCAAAGTTTTGGGATGATTATTTCCCGGATAGATTTTCAGTCTGGTGGATATGTCTGTCCATTATGTCTGTTACCCAAGTGCTTGATGTTTGAGGGTTCAGCTCTTCCCCAGCGTCGAGCAGAAAATGAGCGAGTCCTGAGTCTTGCCTATGAGCTTGTCCTCTGGGACAGTTTCCAGGTGATAGTCATGGAACATCCATGCATAGTGCATAAAATTTGATCTTTGCTTCAATGCAAGAACCAAGTATTCTGTTTAAATATGGACACATACCATAAATAACAGAATATAGAATATAAATCATTGATATTAGTTATTGTGTTCACATGTTCCTAGCCTCATATCAATTAAATTGTCAACATCTGCAATCAGACATGTACCACTAGATTTGTAAAATACTAAAATAAGTTGCTTGTGTTATTTCCAAACTCAACCAATAACTTAATCGTTGTTGATCACCATACAAGTCCTAGGACTTATACCAAATATAGACTGACTCCTGGAAGGGGTTTTTAATTAAAAATAACTACAAAGAGAAAGAATTCAATTTCACTTTCTAACCTAATTTCTCTAGGAAACATTTGCCTGGAAATGAAATCTCGCCTGTAAAAGCCAGCAGTTTTATAGGTTTATCAAAACTTATACCATGTTTAACCCTAGGAATTGCTTTTGTACTTGTCATTTATAGCGCTTGGGTTTATTCCTAAACCAGTTTATTCTTGTATGTCATAGGGCATTCTATTTTTTAAAAAGATTTATTTATTTATGCATACAAGAACTGGGGTACAGGCCAGAGATGTAGGGGGTGAGAGGAGTCACCAGAGACAGAGTGGGGAGCAGAACAGGCAGATCTACTGAAATACACTGCTGAAGGGAGCAGCGGGCAAGGCAGGAGTGGTCTGCTGCGCCATGTGGGACCCCTTCCTGGCCGGGGATTGAACTCATGCTACAGTGGCTGCAGATGCTTCATAGTGCAGTGCTTAACTCCTTGCACTGCTGGGAAGGCCCGGCATTCTATTTTTTATATGCAAAAATAATTCACAAAAGACTGGGCATGTTAGAATGAACCTTTTAAAATATATGTCTTTTTGAGAAGTTTCAGTGCAAACATGTTATATTTTACATATAACATGTAAAATAGTTGGGTGATTATCTTAGGCAACCTGCTTTGAACCCATCATCATGTCCTTATATTCCACTATGAAACTGTATCTTTTACAAATTTTATAATTGCCACTGCAAACCTGATTTTGCCTTTATTTTTTATTTATGTATTTATTTTTAGTGAAGTATTTGGCCTTGACACAAAAACTGAACTAAAGAATCATATCAGAAAATATTTATTGCTGCAGCCACTTCTTAATTTTTAAACTAAACTGAATCTTGGGCGAAAAAGAAAAATTTTATCACTCAAGGTACCATTAAAGTACAATCACCCTAAACCAAAACTGAAATGCACATCTTGGGGTGGGAAGACCATGCCCGCCCTGTCACTTTTTCCAGGGCCTCCAGTGGTTTCTATGAAAACAACCAGACACCCGGCCAATTACGGAACACAAACCACAGCAAAGACGACTGAGTCAGTGTCCTGGGCTAGAGCTCCGCCCCGGGGTGCTGCTTCCCTCAGGAAAAATCAAGGAGAGCAAAGCTTTGCAAACTGCTCTAATCACAGGCCCACATTCAGAGAATTGTGAGATGGGTTATTGCCCAAAATAAGAATACATTTATAGCACATCCCTAGAGTGAAAAAAACACAAAGGGAAGTACAGAGCAGAAAGGTTGTTCATTCCCTCTGTACTAACTCATGATCCAGACAATGGAAATCAAAACCCAAGATCCTCCCAGCAGAGCCAGGCTTACCTCTCTCTCTGGTGCATCATCCACTTCATCTTAGGTTGGCACATGCCTGTTTGAGTCCTCCCCAGGAAAAAGCTCACTGCCTGGGCACAACGCTAACTGAGTATATGCTATTAAAAACGTTACTCTTATTAGATGATAAATATTTCATATTTTCTCCAAAAAAAAAAAAAAAAAAGAAAGATAGGGAGGAGGGAGAAAAGAAGGAAAGAAATTGATGAAAAAAGATGTGTTCAGTGTTTTAAAAAGAAATTCAAATATAAATTTTGACCCATGCTAGTGCCAATTTTTTCTTACAATATTTGTGATTCAATCCCTTCTTAATTAAATGGGAAATATTCAGATGAAGGAACCTATGTACATATTGCTTGAAAAAATATTGTATTATACCAATGACTGTTCAATGATCTTAATTAGACTTTATGCCCCGAATCAGCACACACACAAATAAACACATACAACTGTACAGAAGTTCACGAGAAGTTTATTACATGCATTGTGCTTAAATTTCTTTTCTATTCTACGCCCTTCATCTCTTCCTTTCATTTTCTTTCCTTTCCTAGTTCTCCTAGAGGCTCACTAAATCGATTCATGAACCTAAAAAGGATCACAATCCACACTTGGAAAAGCTCACTCCAGACCACACATAGATTATTTGTGATGTGGGCCTCAGTATTGTATGCCCCCAGCTGGCGCAAGCCTCCTCTTACTTTGTACCAAGGCACTTTGGTTAAATCTTAAATGACCAAGTATGTTCATGTGAGAAGGGAGAAGGACTGGAACAGAGAGGCTGTCGGGACATTTACTAGGTTCTCTGTGGCTTATGAGACACCTGGAAGTTCTGTGGTATAGACCCGTGTCTTTGTGAACAAGCCTGGAAAGTGGGCCATTGGAATCCCAGTGGGACATGTCCCTGGAAGCCAGCATCCACGTCGCCTTCCTCCTGGAATGCGTTGGATTTGTCTAGCCTCAGCAGCCCTGCATTTTCAGGCAACTGTAATCAGTGAATCTTTGCTTTATTTATAGGACATTCAGAAGTCAGTGATGTACTTTTCAGAAAGGCCACATCAGAGCCTGGAGACATCCATTTCTGCATGAAAGCTGCCCTGTGCCTCACCAGCCTGCAAGGACTTGAGAAGCGCTTTTCACCTGCCATAGGAAGTCGATATAGAGACCCCAGACACCGAAGACCGTGTCCTTGCCCTGACCCCATGGGCCTCACCATTTTGAACAAGGGATCTCTCTCAGTGAGGATATGAGATGAGGACACAATTCACACATTTCCTCTTGCCAAAGCCCAAGGGCACATACAGACACCCCATCACAGAACTTTCCATGGAACAAAAACATAAAAGTGAAAGAGCTTTTCTAAAACATTTATTTCTGCATGGACGAACCTGGAGGATGTTATGGTAAGTGAAATAAGCCAGACGCAGAAAGACAAATACTGCGTGCTCTCACTCAGATGTGGAATCTGAAACAGTCAGACTCATTAAACAGTAGAATGGTGGTTACCAGGTGTTGGGGGTTGGGAAAGGGGGGTGTTGGTCAATGCTTCCTGTTACCAGGTAAGTAAGTCCAGCACATGAGTATAGTTAACACCACCATTCTGTGCACTTAGGTGCAAGAGTAAATCTTAAATGCTCTCTCTCTCTCTCTCTCTCTCACACACACACACACACACACACACACACACACATAAGCATGTGAAGTGATGGATGTTTTCATTGACTAGTTTTGGTGATCATTTCACAATATATGTCTGTAACACATCATCACATTATACACTTCAAATGTACACAGTTTTACTTATCAATTATTTCTCAATAAAACTGAAGGAGAAAATACTTCTGCCTCCTTATGATTCAGATGGTCCAAAAGAAAGCAAGTTGATATATTTTGCATTTTGGATTACTGTGCAAATGACATGGAGACGATGTTTTATGATGTGTTAGAGATCTTCACATTTTATTCACCGGGAATTCAGACAGGGTTGGGGGGGATGCTCTTGGGTTTCATAGGACCCCAACTTAGGGGCTATGGTCAGAGCTAACCTGAGTGAAAAGGATCTGAAAGGTAAACAGTGCTCTTCACAGCAAGGAAATGTGTTTGCTCCCAAGTCTTCTCCGAGAGGCCCGGTCAACCCCACATTCTAAGAGAGTTGCTGCATCACTCAGTGCATCCTGTGCATCTGTCCACTACTCCTGAAACACCAAAGTCAGGGACAGGCAGCATTTGTCAGAGGTCACCTTCAGGGAAAGGAGTGAAACTGGGGATGTCTAATTCTCTCCTAGGCCAGTCTTTGGACTTCTGAACTTTATGTATTGTGTTTACTGGACACCCAGAGGACAACAAAATGTTCTTGCACATTTGAAAGGTCTCATCTTGATGAAGCCAGTGAGGAATATTCCCCTAAAGCTCACAACAATGTACTTGTGTGGATTTGCTTTTCTTCTCTGTGAATTGAGACATGGCTAATAAAGCCCGGCCATTGGTATCTTTATTAAATAATGAATTCATTCAAAATGATGCCACTATCTCTAAACATCAGCCTCTCACTGTGCTGTAGTGTGATATTGTAGATCCACCTTTCTTTTGTCATAAAATTTTAACATATTTGAGGGTTCATTTTATGTATCAACTTGACTGGACCAAGGGATACTCAAGTGACCAAGAAAACACTATTTCCAGTTGTGTCTGTTATGGTGTTTCTTCAAGAGATTAGCACTTGATTCAGTGGACTCAGTAAAGCAAATCACCTTCGCCAGTGTGGGTGGGCCCTGTGTAATCCACAGAAGGCCTGAGCAGAACAAAAAGGAGGAGGAAAGACAGAGTCACTCTCTGGCTGAGACATGCCCCTTCTGCCCTTGGACATGGGCATTCCTGGTGCTCAGGCCTTCAGGTTTAGAGGAACCACACATACCATGACTCTTCTGGGTCTAGCTTGCAGTCAGCAGACTGTGGGCTTTAGGCCTTCTTAAATGCAAGGGCCAATTCCTTTCATCTGTCTCCTCTTATAGCTGTCTTTGTGTATGTTCCTGGGTCCTGTTTCTCCACAGACCTCTGCCTAGCATACATGAGTACACATCCGATATGATGTATATCCTCCTGCTGGGAAAGAAGAATCATCTGTTTATCCCTCCATTCTCCATGATACTGCTTTCCATATAACCGGGACCCAACACATATTCTATAAAATGAATTTTTAAAATGTTTTAAAGCAACAGGCTACATTTTCCCAACTCTTTCACAAAATGTTTTATTTAATCTTTTCATCTGATGTCAGGTAGATATCTACATAAACTTAAAACATATTTAGGAGAATAGTTGATTTGGGCTCTTGCTTTTTGGAGAGCGATGGCTTTCATTAATGGATGAACCTCAAAATCAAAATTCTTCATGGTCCTGATCTCTATGAGCCAAGAGACTCTCCAGAATTACCAACGAGGGTTAACTGGACTGATCATTTAGCAAAGAGAATGTCTGAAGCGATCAGCCCAAGTAGCTGTCACACACCCTCCTTTATGCCCTTACTGAAGAACTGATCTGAGCAATGGTGAGCTCGTGCCTGACAGTTGTCACCTCCCCATACATGGCCTTATTGCCTTTAGCACTTTCTCATAACTGCTTTTTTGGGTCAGGACTCATTTGGTGTTACTGACATGTCTGTCATGGGCTGGCATTCTTAGGTTCACCTGTGCATGCTGCATTTATCCTGTCTATTGTAGCAATGTGAGGACTTGAGAAGTTAACAGAGCAAACTAGGTTGGCCTTGACCCCTTCCTCCTATCAATGTTCTATGTACTAAAGCCTTCTGGAAGCCCTTCCCAAGGCTCTGTAATTTCTGAGCTGGGCCTGAACTCTCCAAACTGACTCTCCCCAGTCCAGGCCCCACGATCACCCACTCACACACCAAGACAGTTGACTGCTCATATTATTGACCACTGTCATCCCCCATGCTATGAATTTAATCCCCAACTGCCCAGTTTTGATAACTTCCTCTATCTTTTTTCTCTAGTGACCTATCCCTGGGTGTCTTCACTATAGTTTTTGATCATCAGATTGCCAACTCCCTCCCCCCACCCCCAACCCTCTATGAGTCAAAGTTCCATGGGTTTGGGTGCTGGATATTCCTAGGTTTTCACACCACACATACCCAGCCTCCATACCACAGCATCCCAGCCCTCAGCTGGTACCCAGGAGGAGGAGCACATCATCATCAGCCTGGTGTTATTATTTAGTAAGTAATTTGTGCCATAGATGGTACTTTCTAGTAGTTCAATGTTTGGGTTCAAAGAACTAAATGAACTGGTGGAAATGTCTGGCAAATATTTGCAAAGAGATTTTCAGCACCTCTCAAAGTTGATTCTGAGGTTCACTCTACAAAGGCCAATCCTTCTGAAGTTAAAGTCCATCTTTAAAAAAAAAATGGGGGAGGTATAAGAAGTAGGTCAGCTAATATAAAATCTTCACAAAACCCAGTGGTTGAGAATGACCTATTTCTAGACATCACAACACACAAGATTATAAGGTCAAAATAAGTTACTCTCTTTAAGCGCTTAGAGACCAACACTTCATCAAGATTTTTTTAGCCAAAGATTTCATTTATCATGAAAGTTGAGGAACACATAATTGACTTGACAGCAGATTAAGGCTATTAAGAAAATTTGCTAAAATAAACAACAAACTTGCTCCCTGCAGTAACGGTGAAATTGCCAGTCATCACTAAGTAAAAACAACTGGAGAACAGGATGAAGCCAGTAATCACGCACTTACGGGAAGTTCCCTGCAGGTAATGACCTAACCAAATAGAGAGTAGACACAGTTTTAATTTGCAGATATTAAAAGAAGTAATAACAAGGATGTGTGACTATAAAACCCAGCTAAACAAAGAGAGATGATTAACCCAGGAGTTGTACCCATATGTATTATTTCAAAGGGCCTTTGTTATATCCTCAAGGAACCTGGGGGAGCTCCCTAAGAACCCCACAGGTCCGGAACAGGAAAGTTGTGTGATCTTGCCACAAAGGAACCTCCTTATTCACCAACCAGGGGAGCCTGAGAGAAACCCTCCAGGGACCTTCTCAGTCAAGAGTCAGACATTTACAGAGACCAGAATTACCTCTTATCCTACTCCAAAACAAGCATCACTTAAAGGATGATTTATGACAGGACCAACTGTAAGGATCACATAGTTAATCCACAAAGGTGGGGTGTGTTTCCAGTGCAAGATCATGCATATGACACAAAGCCCCACATCAAGAACAGATTTGGGGCACGTGTTGGGGGGCACGTGACTCTCCCTCAGGCTGACTTCCTAGGGAAGAGAAGGCACTGAGGCTAATCTTCTGACACTAAATATTGAGATGTTTGGCATTCTAGAAACAAAACATGAACAGTTGGAAAGTGACTTTTTTGTTTTCATTCAAAATATTACTGGTAGCTGTGATCATTAATTATTTAATTTTTTCAGCTTTCCCTTTCACATATTTTCCCCTCTTAGTGTATCCACTGAGATGTCAGTTCTCTACATGACTCAGTGTAACTTGTATACAAGTTAGATGTTTTATCAGTTTCTTCATGCTTTGGAGTCACCTGGGATAAAATCAACTGCCTTTTTATTGATTGATTTAATGAGAGTATAGTGTCACTAGAGCTTTTCCTGTGTTAGAGGTATATCAAAAAGTAATAAGTATTATTTTAAACTACAAGAGAAAACTGTCTGCTGTTAGTTTGCTACTTCAAAGTGCACCGTGTCCCAATTATTTTTCAGTGACGTTTACAGTCCGTGGTGAGGAAGAGCTCACGTTACTTGGCTTCCTCAGGTGAAGGCACTTATTGCGGGCCTCGGCAGGTCTTCAGCACTAGGCTGCACCTGTCAGACTCCCCTCTGCACAGCCCCCGAGTGATCTGGGGTTGATGGGAAGGTCTCTGGGTGGGGGTGGGGCATATCAAGACCATCGCTTGATGTGTCCAGCCATGTCCCAGCTGGGGCACTCAGGGTCCCTGGCGTCTTTCTGATCAACCACAACTGAAACTGAGGGAATGTCAGTAAGTAAAGTTTGGAGCTTTGGGTTCAAAATGAGATTGGGTTGTTACATAGCTCGGCCACAATGGAAGATGAGTGGCTTAGGAAGACGTGGTCTAGATATACAATGGGATACTACTCACAAAAGATAAACTCTTGCCTCTTGCAACAACATGGATAGAAGTGGGAGAAGAGCAAAGTGAGAAGGGAGCACTACGGACCATGATAGGGGACTTGGTGCTGTTGTGGTATAGTAATAAGACCAGCGGGTGTGATTCTATACTTCTAAACCATTTCCAATATTGTAATCAGAAGTTTTATCAATAAAAAATATTTAAGTGAGATTTAGAGTCTTGATAGAATAGAGAAGGGGAGCACTGGCTCCCTCAGGCCTGCTGTGGGTGATCCCTAGTGTCACTGTGATGTCCTCCTACCACCAGACCATCCCACTCCTCCTCCTCTTCCTGTCTCCTGTCTCTCCTCCCTCCCTCCTGTCCCCTCACCCCACACAGACACATAGAGCATATACATCACACACAATCTACACAACACGCACACCTGTAACACACACCACACACAATATACACAATACCTGTAACACATACCACACACCATAGACACAACACACACAACACCTATAACACACATCACATATATTATACACATCATGCACAACACCTGTGACATACGGCACACTATGCAGCATACTCAACACACACACAAAACATGCACAACACATATACAACTCACACATGCTGTCTAGCTCTCTTCACCAGGCCACATGGATTTTAGAGACTGCTAGGATGGATGGACGGACACAGGAAAAACAGAGAAGCAACCCACACTAGAGAGGCTCTGGGCTGTGCTCTCCAAGTGCCTCTTCCTCCTCCACTGAACTCTCCACTTCTCTTTGCCAAGATAACAAGAGAGTGTCTCACAGTGTTTAGGGCCAGTTTATGTAAGCTAAATCACCCTCTCACGGCCTGTGTGCATGTGCATGCGTGTGCACTCCCTGTATGCATGTGCATGGGAGCCTCGCCCCTGGGGTTACTGGCTGAGTTTGCAGAACGTGGAGCTCTCACAAGTACTCTGAATATGAAAGAAGAAATGTGTGCACATAGGTGCATTAGTCATTTGCAGCTCACTAATTGTCTATTTTATTTCAATTCGAATGCTTCATGAATGTGCAGTAAATTGACATAATAACAGAGTCGAAGGCATTCTCAGCACACATGCCATGTGTAGCCCTAACAAGGCTGATTTTATTCAGCTCACATCAGCGTGGGCTCTTAGGGTCTCCAAAGTAAATGAGGAGTTCATGGAGATCCAGTGGCTCTCAGAATACCCAGGACAACCTAGCTGCCATACTATTGTTGCCATGGTAACGTGAATATCACCACCAGCATCACCACACTCCATCACCAATTTAGTGCTCTACTAAACACAAAATAATACCTCCTTTAATGATGGTGGGCTGCGGTTCCTAGAAATATGGGGCGCCCTGTAGTAAACAGAATAAAACTGCGGAAAGAATCTCCACCATCAGGCAGAAGCACTGGGGGAAGCCACAACACAACACAAGTCAGTCAGTCCACAATGATTTGTACCACTCTTAATAAGAAACTCCAGCAAATTGCATCTTCAGCCTTCAGTTACAAGTCTCCAAACCTGGAGGTGGGTGTCTCCACCATGAGCTGATGGAAGGTCAGCCTGAATCCAAGAATTAAGACTGGGAATGACACAGGCAAGTCCTCTTCCACGCCACGGTGAGTCACCACCTCTGCACATGACCGCGCAAGAGGGCAAGGCTCTCGTGGGACTGACCTGACAGTCCTTCGGGGCAGAGCTTGGAGACAATAGCAGAGCACTATCAGGCTTCACTTATTTCTGCATCTTTGACTCATGCTGGGCTGTGAGGAAACACGCCACTTTCCTCCTGCTCCAGCCATTTGTCCCAAACACATTCTCATTTTTTCTTGATTGGTTCAGAAAACATCTGAATTGGTAAAATTGTCACAGTTGTCTTCTACCATCCACAAGGGAGCAGGTCTGTGGGAAGAATTCTCTTGAACCCCATGCCCTGCGCTGTGGGTTTCCTGCCGAGCACCCTTCTGCCTTGTCAGCGGCGCCGTCACCTGTTCCTGCATCACTAGCCTGGAGACCCAGGATCAGAGGCACCCAATTGTATTTCAAAGAGCCTGGGTTTCAAACAGACCTGAGGCTTGAACCGCACATTGTCTTGGAACTTAAGACAGAAATCCCTCTGAGTCTTCATTTCCTCATCAGTAAAACAGAGTCGAGCTGTTTGAGAAGTAACCAGAGGACCAGAGGAAAGCGCGTGACCTCCTAACCACCCGAGGAGGGGCCCGGTCTCGTGTGTGCCCCTCGCTCCTCCTGGGTCTGCCCCTGTAAGTCTGGTTTGTTCTGTGTGTTGTCTTATTGATTCTTTGAAAGTACCCCCAGGCTTCCCTCGAGTCTTGGGAATGGAGAAGCAGGGGTTGCTTGGGAGAGTGAGACCGCTTACCTCTGACCATGTGAATGACGGGGATAAAGAAGACGAGGAGACGAGGGGAAATCACAGGCATGGCTGCAAAGCCAAGCAGGGTCTGCCGGCAGGGACTATGCACATGCTTGCTGAGTGAACTTTCAAAAGGGCATTTTTCTGCGGTTTAAAATCATGTTTTCACCAAATGATGAAATAATTTCATGCCATTTCCATTACTAATTACCATCTCGTTGTTAGAAAGGATGCTTCCTTGAAATCTAGTACATTTCGCTCTCAATGTCACGGTGCAGCAGGAGGGGCTGGTTTCCATTCCAAGGAAGATGGCGACCCCTCGTGGCCTTTCTAGAAAAGCTTCACACCTGTGTGGCCTGATGCAAGCCTCAGGGAGGCTGCTGTTCTGGTTCTGTGGCTACCTCCGGTGCACAGAACATTGTTCAGTTGTGGGAGGTTAACATCTGGATGCAGATGTGTATGTCAGAAAGGAAATAAGCCCCCGGGTCTCTGGAACTTTTGGGCTCCCTGATGCCAAGGAGTATATCAGTAGATCCTGGAGGGATCCTAATGTGACCTCGTGGGCATCTTCAGGCACCAAAGTGAGGTGAAAGTCACGCCCTCCCAGCTTTCTGAGGCTCCGATTGCTCAACTGAATACCCTTGTCAGGACATCCTCGCTGCTGGCACAAGCTGGCTAGCAGACGGACGTGCTTCAGAGACTCCCTCCCCCCCTCATTTTCTGCAGCCCTCACCACATACCTTGCATCACAGCCTCTCACGTTTCCATTTCCCCTCTGTCCTGGATGAGATGTTCACACAGCTTCTTCAGCAGAAAGGAAACCTCCCCTGTTTCGTCCTCATGTTCTGAAATGGGAAAGGATTTTTTTCTGCTGCTCTGGAAACCTCACTGTAGAGAACAGGATTAATCTTGACTGTGTTTCCAACATCTCCCCAAATGAGAAGCGTTGATTTGCTGACTACATTTTTCTTCCATCCAACAAAAAGGAGAAATACATCGCTATCTTGAGATGAGCATGAGGAGGGTGTCCAGGTGGGATATTAAGCCCCAGGTTGGGGACCCCTGTGGCAGCCTGAGGAGACTACAGACAGGACCACAGGGCAGGCGATGTGTTTGCAGGGGGCGACAAGAGTTCAGGGACCCTAAGCATAGAAAGCTGTTTCTTACCATTCATCCTGGGCTCGACCTGGTTTTTCAGGCGTGGGCATTTGCTTTGCTGTAAGGAAGAGCTCCTGACGGTCACTTACCCATCACCCTCACCTCACCCTCTACCTGCAGGATGGGGAAGCGGGTCTCAAGCCACCTGCTCGGACAGACACTCGCCAGAACGCTGTGCCCTAAGCACACTGGGCTCCTGCCCCACGGAACTGTCTCACTGGCCTCGTTCACAGGACCCTGTAGGGACCCTCTGCGGTGATGGGAGCCGCAGCTGCACTGGGCTACACTCTGCTGCAAATCCACCAGGGGCCCTGCCCACACGAACGGCGCTGTCACAGGGATGGACTAGACTGGGCCCAGCCCTCTGACCTGCCTGTCCCTGGAAAGCAGCCGCTGCTGGCACAGAGGGAAGGTCGGAGCAGGAAGCCACTTTTGCAAAAGCACATTTCTATCCCGAGGCTACTGTTCCACTTCCAGACCAGAGAAGGGCTTTCTCCGTAATGGCCGCAGCCTGGCAGTTCAGCAATGGTGATATCAGTTCCGAGCCTGACCCAGTCACAGCCAACGTGTCGCTGACGCCCCTGGACTGTGCACTCACTTCTGCACTTCTGCCAGCCCCAGACAGAACAGTGCCCTGTCTCCCCTGCTTCCTGAGCCTTCGTGCTCTCGAGGTAGGTGTTGCTGAGAGCCCCGGACAGGACTGGCTCTGGCCAGCACTGAGGTTGGGGGCACCAACTGGAGACACCTCCTTATCTTCCGTGAAATTCATAATTATGAGATCACTGATTCTACTGCAAAAATGGGTGGTTGCCTTTGTGCCTATGGGCAACTGTCTGCGGGGAAATAGAGGTTTTCCTAATTAGTGCTCATTTTTAATGAATTATACAGCTTTTCTGCTCAGAACCCACATTGGCCACACCATCCCAGGTCCCCTGCACCCTCTGCTGTGGATTGCCACCGAGGGCAGCTGCCTGGACCAGTTCTCAGCTTGGTGCTCAGCACGGGTGCTCGGGGCCACCTTTCAGACCCAAGTCAAGCTCCCACCTGCCCCGCTCCAGCTTTGCCCCATCTGTGAGACCAGCCAGGGCTCCATTTACACAGCTGTACCTGCATGTGGTGGTGTGCTGTGGGGGAGTCAGGGGCCCTGGCCGCAGCTGTCCACGCCTGGCCGACTCTAACTCGCCCTGATCTGTTGGTGACTGAATCTGTCCACCAATAGAGTGAACATGTAATTTACTACCTAGATGGCAAGATGGCATCCTGAGTTGCACACAGGCCTTGCCCAGCATTTCCCATTATATGGACATTAATGTGTTGGTGTAAAGACAGATTTTTCCTGCTGTTTTAAAGTATATATGAACAGGCATTGTGCCATGCTGGTCCATTCTTAGTGCTCGCTACTGGAGATGCTGTTGAAACCCATTCCTTTGTGAAGAAATGTGGCAAAATACAAGCGATGCATACTCACTGTCAAGCACATGTTAGAAAACACGAATAGGATTTCCATCAGGAGCAGAGCACTTGCCTGCAGCTGGGGAGGGGCCGGGAGAGGGGTGTTAGTTGGTAAAATGCATCAATGCTGTAAATACCTGTGCCTCTGACCCAGGCACAGGATGGCTCGGGCACCTGCCAGGGCGATGCCGGCTCTGCCCCAGAATTGGAGAGCACATGCCCCTCCCAGGAGGGGGGCTCTCTGCTCACTTTCTCCCTTTCTAGTCTAAGTGGGAACTTGGCGGCAACTTGGGAAAAGAGGAAATAACAGAAGGTGGGTGTTCACTGTGAAGCCCCTTCAGCGTCTGAGAGCCAAAGGGCTCCTGCCTGTGGGTGGGCGAGGCCCACAGGGAGGGGCTGAGAGCACCACCCAGCGTGAAGCATCAGTCTTCAGAGAACCCTGAACAGTCCAGAAGAACACTTTCTGCAACAGGTCCTGCTCTTTGACCTTAATACTCTGCAAAACCAGCAAAATTAAAGCAAACTATCATGATGAACAAAATATCAAAATTTGACATAAAGACAGAGCTGTGATGAGCCATATTGGAGCCTCAGGCAAAAAAAAAATCAGAACAGTGATCCTGTCTTTAAAGTGTTAATTCTTTTGTCATGGTTTTTGCATTAATTTTGTTGTTTTCTTTAACATATTGCACAAACATGTCATTTACCTGAGGAATGAGATTTTTGCCAGGTGACCACCTCCCTTACCTCACTCGTGACTCTGAAGAAAAAAGGAGCCCGGTGTCATCCAGGGGACTATTTGCCAGGGGGCTAGTTCCCTTCTCATGGCAAAAGCGGGACTAGGAGGTGGGGCCCAGAGAGTTTATTTGGTGGGAATGGTGTACAGAGAAAAGAAATCAACAGAAATATTCACTCATCAATTTGTTCATTCATTCACTCATTCACTGACTCACTTTTTTACCCATTTGCTCATTCATTCAGTTCATTTATTAATTCATGTGTTTATTCACTCATTCCATCATTCATTAGTTTATTCATCTGTATACTTGTTTCTTTGCTAATTCATTAACTATTTCTCGTCCACTCATTTGCTGGGCAATTGTTTACTGGTACAATAGCAAGCTCCGGTGTTGGGCTTGGAGGAGGGTAAGGTCTCAGAGTGCCTGGAATGTCCCTTTTCCTTCCCTTCCTGACATGCTCCTCCACTCTCTGCCATCTCCCTCAGCTGCACAACTGCTGCTCAGTGGACAGAAGGCAAATGTCCTTCCTTTCTTGCTCTCAGGCACCACTGGCAGAAACAGCGCGAGCCCAGTGTTTGCCAACATTCATGGCCTTCTTTGCCTTTGCAGGATTGAAGATGTCCTGACGTCCTCTGGCTCCTGTGTGGGCCCTGGGCTTTGGGGGCTGGAGTCTCAAAGGTCAGGGTGTAAAGCCCCTGGCTAAATCAGGGAGGTGCTGGTGAAATGTTTCCCTGCTTGCGACTCTGCTCCCTTTGGTAGAGCTGGGGGTGAGTGCTGATGTCTCTGGGGAGAGACCTCTAGGCTGTGACTTCTCACTGAGGAGGGAGGTGAGAGTTTAGGGAGAATGGGCAAGAGTAGGGATTTTCCTGCCAAGAGTTCAGAGGGGACAAGAGGCAGACCCTCCAGTCCCAGGTCCAAATTCAGCCAAATCCCTTGAGTTCACATCTTGATCTTCGGACCCCCCTGCATAAACGTGCTCTCCCAGCCTCAAACCCTCTGGCCCCTGCCAGTACCATCTCTCACCATCCCTCACCTATGCTCTGCTGCAGTCCCGGGAACATGTTCCTCTTTCTAAAGTGGGTACCTCCAACATGTCTGGCCTGACCACCCCACTCACCCATAATCCCAGCTCAACACCACTCCCCAGGCAGCTGTTCTTAGTCTCCCAAACTGAACCTCCTGCCCCAGATACCCACCTTGATTGTAGCCCTGACACATCTGTCTCCAGCTCTGACAAATGTGTACAGCAAGTCTGGGAACTAATAATCATTTGTTTATTCAGTCAATTGATCAATAGATCAATAGTACCTCTAGGCACAATCCATTCAGCCACTCTGTGCTCTACCTATTCTCATTTCTACGTGATTCCAGAAATAAGAGTGGAATCCTAAAGTCTTTTCTCTCCAACCTGGGAATGGATATTAAATATCAGGATCTTTACCTGAATACCCAGTACCTGAATGCCTACCGAAGCCCAGACAGATTTGGATTCAGCTCCATATGACCCTCTATCTTCTCTGCTCCATCTTCCCACTGCCTCTCTCAGCCATCCCATATGTCCTGGGGCAGACTCTTTTCCCCCAAGCACTTGATTTTGTCAGTTCTTACAATACCTGAAAAAGTTTAGCTGTAGGAAAGGTTTACCCCGCACTGCTTTCATCTTACTCCTGATTTGTATTTGCACCTGCAGATGAAATGTCTCCCAGGAAGCTCAGGGTCATGGTACCTAAACCAGAACTCATTCACTGGCTTCCCAAAGTGGATTCTTCTCCCTGGGTTCCACACGCTTTGGGCAGTGTTCCTTGAGGAATCTGCATATGCCCCTCCACTTTGAGTTTCACTTCAAATATCCCCTACTACACTTACATGGTATGTGTAAGGTGTATTTCCCCCTAACACCCAGACGTCCCCCCACTACGATATCAGCCCATGGAAGTAGAGCCCTTGTTAGTCTTTGTCTCCAATGCTGCCTTGGACAGGAGATGCTCCCCACACTAACTGAGGACATACCAACAGGGGAACTATTTATCAAAGCTTCATAAACAGTCTCATGCAAACGCATACACAGGCATGAAGCTCTTGTGGAAACTGTCATATAGGTCAATCCCTCACTGGAAGACAGACCCTGCTCTCTCTAAAGGTAGGAGCCAAATCTCATCATTCTTTCTCATTCTGTTTTAAAGGAAGAATGACTGACCTTTACTCTCTGGAAACTGTTGTTCTCGGATAATATCAACCAATTATTCCAACTCTATCAACAAACAGGTTTTATTCAGAGAGGAGCAGCAGAAGAGAAAGCAGACAGATTACATTTCTGTGAGACCCAGGTGCACCCTTCCCCAATGACAAGGGTAAGACTATCTAACCTCTGGGCTCCTCCAGGAGAGAAAAAGCATCACCTTCTGTAGGATATGCAAGGAATGTTGTGTCCTGTATGTAGTTTGTTGATTTCTGCTGGTATGAACATTCTCTTTCTAGCCTCAGGACCTCATTTAAGTAAAGTATGAATATATGTTCACAAACAATACACTATTTTGAAAGAAACTTGCACTTAAATCTCAAGATCCTCCGGTAGCTCTGGTAACTCATCTCTGGAGGCCTCAGATGAGTTAACATCATCATGATAACCCTTAGCTGCATTAGGGCACACTCACTGGCAGCCTTACAAGAGTAACACCAGTTGTTTTTTTTTTTTTAAAGATTTATTTATTTATGCATACAAGAACTGGGGTACAGGCCAGAGTTGTGGGGGGTGAGAGGATTCACCACAGACAGAGCGGGGAGCAGAACAGGCAGATCAACTGAAGTACACTGCTGAGGGGA
>JAGFMF010011715.1:1601848-1635780 GCA_019455555.1 Galemys pyrenaicus | reverse complement strand
CCCCTCCCTGGCCGGCAGCAGGGATCGAACTCGTGCTGCAGTGGCTGTAGTTTGCTTCATAGTGCGTTGCTTAACCCACTGCGCCACCAGGGAGGCCCAACACCAGTCGTTTTATTGGGAGATTTGCTTAGGCCTGCTTGACAAAGGGCTTGGTGAAAGAAAACCTTTGGGATTTACTTTTAAGTAGCCTCCATGAACAGAATGAGGAAAATAAATGTTGACACGGATGAAAGAAAATCAGCCATGAATTGATCATTTACAAAGATTTTACATGGAGGTTGATAATTCTGTATACTTTTGCATATGTCTGAAATTTTCCATACAAAGTTTTTTCTAACACACATCTGTCTGTGGAACTGCGCCAGCAACTCCCACCCCTGTGGTAGCGCCACTTCCCATCTGTCCCCTCGCGACTTGTCAGAGCAAATCTTCAGATGGCTGTATTCCATCTAGATTCCAAAAATAATCAGGGCACTGCAACTTGCAAGCACTGTACCTGAGATAATTAGGAAAAGAAGTCTGTGTTCATGTGTCCAAGATTTTAAAGAATTTAGGAAGCAAGCCAAAGAAGGGGGAAAAAACAAAAACAGAAACAACTTCCCTTTTAAAATTAACTGAAATTAGTTTAGTTCAAATTCATGTTATTTTTATATATGCACTTTCTAAAATTCATATTTATAGCCAGCTAAAGAGTGTTTTTTCGTAGCCCAGTGAAGGGAAGAAGAGAGGAATCTGTGTGGCCAGGAAGAAGTGGAAGGAGTCGAGTGGATTTTATGGTAGAGTGCCTTCTGAGCTACTCAGCAGTCTGACCTTGGGCTGCCTTCACGAAAGCGGTAACAGTTAGAAAAGCGAAGCCTGCCACAGCTGCTCAAAAAGGCCTGCCAGACCTGAACCTCTCGCAGTTCCTTCCAGAGCCCTGCTCACTGAATCACTTGGATCTGTTGAGAAGACCCCCTAGGTTTACACAAAAATGAGAGCCAGAATCAGTGCTATTCCCCTTGCAGGAACAGAAAGTAAATGTTGAAGCAAAAGTGGTTCCAAGGCATGAAGCTTGATGTGCCATGACTTTTCCAGATGAAAAAGGAGATTGGCATGATATGTTTTGAGCAGGAGCCCCGGTATTTCTACTATGCCCCTTTCCCTGGCTTACTTGGGCATTGAATTTTTGTTTCATCCAGTAATTATTTGCTTAGTCTTTGACCTTCTTTTTCAAGAAGAGTTTAAAGAAGATTATAAAAACACAAGGAATTTAAAAAGAGTGAAGTTAGTAATAAAATCAGAGCATAGGAGAAAAAGTAGCAGCAATGGGTTCAGCACAGAAAATACACACAAAAGATTCTCCATGCCCCCTAAGATGGGCTCTGGGGTGCAGATTGGGCTCTCAGCTATCTATGGACACTCCAAACTAAAAAACATAATAGTGGCATGTCATGATGTTTATAGAAGATAAATCTGAACTTGCCTCTTAGGAGACTTCCCAATTCTGAGAACAAGATTAGGAAGAAATTCCTCTAGAGAATCTGTTAGAGAGAGTAAGAGGCCATCTCATCTTCCAAGGAATGGGATTTATAGTAGCAAGAGAAGACAGAGTAAATGACACAAAGTACAAAATGCAAATCAATTTAAGTGATAATAATCTTATTTTTGAGAGAGTGGTATTTGCAAACAGTGGCACATACAGTTAAACATTGACTCTACTGTCTTTAAAAAAAAATCTATGTGCTCATCTGTATACTCTTTTACTTTTTGATATATGCATGGGCATCTAGCCTTGTCTACTTCTCAGCATGTTTTATAAAATGGACTGAAACCAAAGGGCCTACTTTCAAGCCATCATCATTGACTCCATTACCAACACTAACACCAATTCCTGTAACAGTGTGCTATCCACAGAAAGAGCTAAGAGAAGACACCCAAGGAAGAGAGGAGCTGAACAGGGAGGAAAAGCAAGAGAAGAAGCAAAGGAGATCAAGAAGGTGACTTGGAGGAGGTACATGGAGCAGAGAAACATGTGAAGAAGAAACTGCACTTGCTTAGACTTGTACCAGGGACTTGGGGGGCATGGAAGGAGACACTTGAAAGAGACAGAGACATGGATGAGAGTCCCATTGGCAGGCTGACAATGGCTGCCTTTATCTTGATTTTGGTCTTGTTCTTTTACTTTCAGACTTACTTGGCCCCTTCTGCCCTTTCTTATGGATCCCCAGAAGGTGCCTTAGCCTTGTGGCAAGCTTTTAGACCTCAGTTGACCCCACTTTGGGTCAACCCTGTTTGTCTGGGCATTTAGCAATGAGGGGATGGGTAACTTTGGGTGTTTAATTAGAAACTATCTTAACTACATTCTTTCTCTTGCTCTTCTCTCTATTGCACACTAATTGTATTCAAGTTCTTTTCTATTGAAGGTCTTACACACAAGAATATATCTTGTCTTGATGCAGTGGAGGACAGAACCCAATTTGAGTAGGCATGTTTGGAGGGCCCTAGGGCACCCTGGGTGGAAAGGACAGAAAAACTAGGAGCAGAATATCAATCCAGTTCACATAAAGAATATCCCGTTAACACACAAACAACATTATCATCATCATTCCCACCAACCTCAACGCCATCATCAGTGCTAACAACGCCATCAATAGCACAAGCACCATCACCATCATCACATCATCACCATCATCAATCACCAACACCAGTGTCACGTTATTCACTGCACTGGGCAGAGACTGCATCTCAGTAACAGTGCCGGTCATTGTACAATTACAATAACCTGCACTTGTGATGCAAAATTGCTGAGTACTGTGTGCATATGAAGATGACAATCGAACATTAGTAACAGTATTTTACTGAAAATCATGCTGACTAATGCAAAGTTTGAACTTTTCCTCAAAGTTATTGCACCAAGCAGTGCAGTAAAGTGCTGCCTGAGGAAAAGAGAAAATGACCAGTAAGAGCCAACAGGAGCAGGTCTAAGGGGCAGACAGGAGGCCTCAGGCAACGAGGGTGTGATGTCCAATCCATTCCTTTGCCCATTGACAAACACCAGCTCTGCCAGATACTGCTATTTGAAAACCAGTAAGAGGAAAATGGAACAAGGTCTTGTAAAGCTAGTGGGGAAAGGGAGTCATAAGTGGTGAGAAGTGGAGGAAGAAGCATTTGTGAGGGGCAGAGGAAGGCCTGGCCGCTCAGGTTACTTCCAAGGGACACAGCAAACTCTAGGACACCCTTCTGCATCTCAAGACACAACACAAGTGAGACTACCAGCAAAGAGGGGTCTGGCGCTGAAGGGGAGGAACGGGGATGCCACGGCAACGGGAACAGTGAAAACAGTAGATGAGCATGGTACTCTGGCAGCAGCAAAACGGAATCTGAAAATAGTCGAACCACTGTAGAGCTGAACCAAGAATTGAATTTAGGTCCTAAGCAAACAAGCGTTAAACTCTGCTTCTTTTTTTTTTTTTAAATAAAGTATTTTTTACGATTTATTTATTTACACATACAAGAGCGGGGGTACAGGCCAGAAGCAAGGGAGGTGAGAGGATTCCCCAGAGACTGAGTGGGGAGCAGAACAGGCAGATCGACTGAAGCAGCGACTGCTGAGGGCAGCAGCGGGCAAGGCAGGAGAGGTCTGCTGCGCCATGTGGGTCCCCTCCCTGGCCAGGGATCGAACTTGTGCTGCTGTGCTGCAGATGCTCCACAGAGCTGCGCTCAACAAACTGCACCACCAGGGAGGCCCTAAACTCTGCTTCTAACTGTAAATAATATAATTGCTGCTGCTAGACAATTAGGGCAGTCACTGGTCAATAAGGTTGAGACTGCAGAGAAAGGATGGAGAGAGGAAGGATCAGTAAATGAGCCACATTGTAAAATGACAGAAAACAGAGACTCAAAATACAAATAAATGCTTTTGAAAACAAAAGAATGAAGGGGGGGGGGGGGTGCAGGGCAGGTAGGGACAAAAGCATAAAGCNCTGCAGGGCAGGTAGGGACAAAAGCATAAAGCAAAGAAAAACCCAAAAGGAACCCTTTCCAAGTAGGCAAGTTAACAGCTTACCCTACCCCCAAGCATTATCATCTGGCAACATTTTATTAAAACAAACAACAAATAATACCAAAAGGAGGTGGGGGTGGGGGTGGGGGTGGGGAGCAGGGATACACACATTCAGGCAGATGGCACAGGGTGGAGAGGACAGAAAAACTAGGAGCAGGATATCAACCAAGTTCATCAAAAGAAACATAAAAGCAATGATGCAATATGAAGTTTCATACAATGGCGAGAAAGGAGGAAAGGTTTTGGGTCCTAGAATTTTGTACCAGTCTGGGAAGATAATAAAGAGGTGATTGCTTACATTCAAGGCATCTGAGACAATCCAGCCAGACTCCCCACAAGACAGCGCCTGGAGCACTTTTGCTGAACTGTGAATGGAGGAGGCGTTGGTCTGCCCTGAGCAGGATTTTCTCCAGACTCCAAGACCAGAAGTCTCCCAGTGAAGGGATAATCACCAGACTGGCTCTGCAGTTCAGCCTCACCCTGCTTTGACAGCCTTCTTTCCATCCATTTTCCCCTAGAAAGTTGAGCTTTGCAGCATTCCACGCCCACGCAATAATCACAGTGCATTTTTCAATCTTGTCTCGGAAGAGTAAGGTTTATTTAAGGTTTATTTAAGTTGTTAGCAATGTGTGACTCTGTTTAAAGAAAAGATGTCAAATGCAATTACAGTAGCACCAGAACTGACCTATTTTAAAGCTGATTTGACTTAAGAGTGATCTATTTTTCACCAGACGACTGGTATCTTAGCAAGAATTCAGAAATAATAAACAGTTCTGGTCACATTACAAAGCTGAAAGAGAAACCATAGTTTTGGCCCAGATTTCTAGGCAGGGGTTTTACCTCAGCAAGGACAACATCTGTGAGCTGAGAACAAAGGCAAAAGTGAGGATGAGGACTAACGTGGATTGCCAGAAGCTCACAGAGAAAATGATTAAGGGGGAAATTTGCTATCTGGTTACAAGACGCCTGACTCTCTCCAGTTTCCAATAATCAATGATAGCCCAGCCCTGAGCGACTAGAACACCAAGAGCAGCTCCCTTTGTCCATTAAAGCAGAGTCAGGGGGTTAATGATTCCAGGCCTTGTCAGGGTACTACTTAATGCCAAAATAAGTCCTCGCTCTACCCAGCAGGCAGGTTTGGGAGGCTTGAATAGATAAGGGAATGGATAAGTTTGCCTTGGGGACAAGGCCAAAAGATCAACCACCATGACCAGAGAAGCCAGCCCAGCTCCAGAGTGCAGACCCAGCACCAGGACTTATATCTGTGTCAAAGGCCAGTGCCCAAGAACAGACATTTCGTCAGACAACTGGTGCAAACTGGCACCCCAAGTTAGAAACTGAAAACAGTGTATGAAAGAGGGTCTCAAATCCTCCTTTGTGCACAGACCTCTCTTGTCTTCCCTGCTGCTTCTCTTAGCAGTGTATGTCAGTAAATCTGCCTGTTCTGTTCTCCACTGTCTCTGGTGAATTCTTTCACCCCTATACCTCTGGTCCCATCCCAATATTTCTCCCTACTCTAGGGCTGCAATAATGGAACACGGATTGTGAGAGAAGTCACTCGATGGGTGACCTCTAAGGATAGTACCCCCATGCCAACCCACAGGGATCTGCAGCACACATAAGCCCCAATGCCCAGTGCAGACTGTCAGACACCCCGCTTTTCAGTGTGGGTTCTCTGCTCGCTTATAGCATGATGCCCTAAAATTCATTCCCAGTTATCAGTGAGGTCATCGATGCCTACGAAGAGTTCTAGTACAACTTCAGTCAGGAGCACAGTCAAACAGTTGAAAGGGGGAAAGATGACTATTTGCATAAAGAGAAAACAATACAAAATAGGCTATTTGCTAACTGTGGATTCACCAAGTTTTAATTCACCAAGTTAAGTGAGCACCTATTCGCACAATTAGACACTGTTCTTCTTGATGCCTTTATGAGCCAATATTATATAAATCAGACATCAAAACATGATAGTTCTCTGTCTTTTGCCCTTTTCCTTTAGAAAGAGTCTGTAGGTTCCCACAGAGTCCCTGCGTGCCTTTCTATATTTGATCTCAGCCTGTCTCCCTGTAATAAGGATCCACTTCAAGGCAGCAGCTCACACACCAGGCACCACTGTGTTTAAGATGCTTCAAAATTTCCAACAGATCAGAAACCAGGGGTTCAGAAAGTCCCCGCTATCCCTCAGCCCACCTGCCATTCATAATGCTGTGCCCTCCTCTCAGGCCGTCTGTCTTGCGTGCTCTCGCATGCTCACCAGCATCCTCTCATAAGATGGACACCCTCTCTAAGTGCATGCAAGGAGTCCATCTAGAAGGTAGACTGACGCCTTGACAGGACTCCTATATTATTAGGTTGAGTTACTCTAGCTTTTCCGGAAGTTTAGATACTAAGCCTCTGTCCACCCCCACCATTGGAAAGATTGCTGTGGCCCCCTTCACAGAGCAGAGTGCCCAAGGTTTAATCTCTAGATATTGAGCTTCCAGCCCCCTGGGGTGATGCTGGCTGACTTGAGGGGCAGGGAGTGTCATAAGACCACAAGAAGAGAAATCCTTCTATCCGAACTTCTGGCCCTTCCTATTCTACTGCTTCTGCTTCCTCTCTCTGCATCTACCCCATCTTTATCCACATTGCATTGCTCGTCTCTATTATGAGTCAAACTACAGTGATGGTCACTTGCAGGGATGAACAGCCTTAAGATTCCATTGTCTCACGTAGAACCACAGATCTGAGTATGGTGATCGATACTTGATAGACACCAAAAATATGTTTTGTCCATAGAATGTATGAATTGGAATTAATTTGTTAAATTCCTGGAAGCTACTTTGCAGAGAAAGTTTGTTAATTCATGATAATTTCATTCTTTATCATTTGCATTTCATTTGATGTACCATTATTAATGAAGGGCTGATTGAATGAGTATTAATGTGATTGGAATCTGAATTAATGTATTTTAATAATTTATCATTTTCAAAAATCCAAGACAAAAAGGGACAGGCAGATGGACTCATATTCTTAAACCAAAGGACTTCTACATGAAAACTCCATGTTACCTTATATACCTTAAATCTCTCAGGAAAAATGTACTTGTCCAGCTATAATGCTTTTTCTTGATGGTGACAAATAGGTAACTTTTCTAGCTCCAGTGACAGAATCCCCGTTTTGGTAAGTCTGAAGACTATTCATTCAATGAAAGGAATAACTGAATGGGGGTTCAATGGGTTGGGAGACTATCAAGATGTGAACTTTCCCCTGGTTCCCAATCCTAATAAAATTCTCAACTGAGTTATGCTGTCAATCTGACCACTTCAGCTGCCTTATATATTTCTCCTATATAAATGGCAGTGAGAGTATGATATATGAGATCATTACTGTTTGCTGCTGCTGTTCAGTAAAACATCTGTTTTGTTTTTCATTGTAAACAGATGGAAGCCACACAAAATGGAATTTGAATAATAATCCTGGGTGAGTTGAATCAAGTTCAATTATCATTTCAATAATACACTGAGTGTTGAAAAATCTACATAAATACGTGGAGTTCCATGAACCGAAGTTTGTACGTGGACGGGTTTTTAAAATATATTTGGTCAAAAGCACATTAAGCTTTAAATGATCTGATTGGAGCATTTTCACATGTCAGCAGCTAATTTAATTCAACTGAAAATGCATTGAATTTGTGTAAAGCTGTATATGAGATGTTGCCCTCACAAAGAATGGAAAATTAAACCAAGAGTGCCTTCACAATGAAAAGGCAGGTATAGTTATAAAATTACACGTAAGAAACCTCATTCTTAATGTCCACTCAGGTCTATGTTAATGCAACAACAGATGCTTAAATATGGAGCCTCATTCATTCAACCACACAGCTTGTGAGTTTGGTCTGCAACGTGATGCCAAGTCACAAATGAGGGTGGTAAAGCCTTTTGTGGAGAGGTTTAAAGAGACTGGTTATTTGCCTAGGTAAACACAGAGACTATGCCAGATTAATATCCACAAGATACTCACAGTCACACACGCTTGAATTGAGCTTGAATTGGACTGCTTGGAGAAACTTAACAGAGTCACAAATCTAATAAATGCCCTTAAATAAGCCTTAGCAAAGGTTTGAAGGGGCTGGACAGCAGGTGCTTTCTGACTGACCAGTTAGTCTGTCATTAAGCTATAGTTACCTATTACATCTGTGGTCAAAATTCTTGGTAAAAATGCATATGCCTTGTGATTTTTTCCTTTATTATCTGCATTAACATAAAAATAAAGGAGAGTGGGGAGGGATAAATAGATTGAGTGCAGAGAATTTTTAGGGCAGTGAAAATACTCTGCATGATTATTATAATGATGGATTTGTCCATACTCAGAATATACCATATACCACACCAAAAATGAAACTTAATATGAAATAGCGACATTAGAAAATGATGTATCAATGGAGGTTCCTGGATCATAACAAATTTACCATCCTTGGGGAAGTTGTTAGTGAGGGATGCGGTGCCTGCCTTTGGTTAGGGGGAGAGGGAGTGGCAAGAAGTGTATGAGAAATTTCTGTACTTTGCTCAATTTGTTTTTTGTGATCCTTCAACTGCTCTAAAAATGCACACTTTTGTTTAAATGAAAGTCACTATAATATGGAACTACATTCCAGATTATTTCACTTTTGGCAATGACATGCTTGGAAGGTGCAAAGGGAAAAAAAATGAAACCACTCCTTAGTTTTGAATGATCAATATATATCTAGGAAATTACACTAAAGTGTTTCTTTACTATAAGGAAAAACAGGTTAGGACTCTAATCTGAAAGAATTATTTCAACCAATTATTGTCAAGGTCAACCAGAACTTTTTGTTAAAGTCCACTGTCTAAATAATGCTTTCTTTTCTCAGGATGACTTATGTTTTTGCAAGAGGACTTTTCTGTAACCACTGCTGCTACTTCTTTCTGAGTGTGACAGAGGTCACACTCTGGCTGAGAAGCCCCCTCATGCATATGAATGAACAAGTTAGCAGCAGGCTGTCTGTAATAGTGAAGGACCCACACCACTGGGATCAAGTCATAAAAATGCTTAAATCTATGTTATCCCAGAAATCTATGGAATATAAAGGCAGTCAATTTTTAATTGCATCATAGCATATTTTTTTGACAGAACATTATTTTTGATCCTGTTGATAATGAACAAAATTAATAGAGCAAACATATACTAGGTGGTTGATAAAATTAATTAATTTATCAATGCATGTTAAATGTGTAAACATAATTCCTTCACGGTTATTATTTGCTTTTGGATATATTGTATTTGTGTTCTTTTGAATATCTAATGGTTTGTGATTGGAATACATTAAAGAATACACAGGAAAGATTATGTTTTCTATTCACTTTCTGTTCCTGTAAGAGGACCACTCCTCCACCACTCCTGGTTCAGAGAAGCAGGCACTGGTGGGGTTTCGGAAATGAACCAATCAGGTATGAGCTCACACCAACGACAATCAAGACTTGAAAACAGCACTAGGTTTTGAAAATGGACCAATCCGGTTTGAAAGACAGCACCCTGAAAGGGGATAAAATAGGGGACTTCAGAGAGCTTCACACACACTCATCTGGACTCTATCTTGAGAAGACTTTCACGCAAACCTCTGAGACTCCTCAAGACCTTCAAGACATTCACTTCAGGGGTTCATATCTCTGAGACTCATAGAGACCTTCATGTCATACCTCTGACTCTTATCTGACTCTTCTGAGCATCTTTACCTGACAAATTAATCAAGGCGTTTGTATCGGATCTCCACCTCAAACCACCTCCTGAGCACTACCTCTGCCTCTGGTCCTGGCTGCCATATCACTTGCTGTCTGGCACTGACCAGTTCTGACCTATTCTGATCATCTCTAAGAATTGTCTGGCCATCTCTGAGAACTGTCCACCACCTCTAATACTCTAGCAACACCACCTGACCACCATTCTTGCTTCCAGCATGTTCAGCACAACACCTGGTATTGTTGTACCTTATGGTTCAGATGGCTGCTCTGTACTGCTGCAGTGTTACCTCAACAGCCCATCTGTGACTATCTCCAGCTGCCACTGTGAGTTGGGTCCTGGTCCACCACATACCAGTGGACCATCAGCTGTACACTCTCATTGCTTATTTGCACAAGCAGTTTTTGGTTTGGACTACTGGACACTGTGGACACCATCTGGGGTAGGACATTTTGCCAACTTTAGCCTTAGAATTGATTTCCTTCTTCCAAATTTCCAATTTGTTAATAAATCGTTTGTCCTCTGAGCCTGCACCATGTCTTGCAGTTGTAAGTGCACCCATGGAGAACCATGAGCCATACCATCCTTAGGGTTTACATGGTTCATTACCAATTTCTGTTATATTTTCCAGGTGAGCTAACTTATTTCTATTTTTGAATTTTTTATTTTTTATTATATATCATAGCTATTATACTATTCTGGGTTTTGCCTCCCTCATATAGCATGCTTTCCCTGTGTATTTAGTTTTAATTTTTTGAACATTTTTAATTGTGGTAAAATATGCATAACATAAAATTTATCATCTTCACCACTTTTGGGTGTCCAGTTTAGTGGCAATTCATATTGTTGTGCAACTATCACCACAATCCAGCTCCAGAATTATTCTCATCTTCCCAAACTTAAACACTTAAATCATAGGATCCCCACGTCACGTAGCCAACTTAGGGTGGGTTTGAACCCTAAGGGACAAACATTTAGTTAGAGTAGTTTACATTTCAAAGGAATCAGCACTTGACTTTGCTACAAAGATAGCTCACCAGGGCTTTAAAATACCAGAGAGTGTAGTGTACCAGGAGCCCATAAACATGTCAGAGAGAAAAAGTTTAAAACTCTGCTTTATTATGCTGGGTCACAGAATGGCACTAGGATGAAAGATGAGTCTGGGAGTTGGCTTTAAAATGACCAAATCTGGACTAATTTACGTCACTCTGTGGCCTGCACACTTGGCCCTCACATTAGCTTTTATTTCTGTTCCACTGACCCTCCCCAAAAGCTTTTCTCTCTGATCACAAATATACTTTTACTAGTACATTGGAGAAGAAATGGGAGGGAAGACAGGGAGTAAGGTGGCCTTCTTTGGTTTGACTCTACTTTTCATACCATTACTCATTCAAATTTAAAATAAATAGTTAATCATCTGGAAAGTAAAGAAAATAAAGAGCACATCCTGGCTTACTGTGTCCTGATTATGGATTTGTGTGTGATGCACAAAACTTTGCAGGACTGAAAATTGAAGCAAGAAAGACCACCACCCAGCCCAGCTGTCCCACCTCCCAGGCACAAGACACTCCTGTGTGGGGAATTTCCACTCACCAGGCAGCCTCACCCTGTTACCTGCTCTGCCTCCCACACTCTGAGGCCATGAAGGATCCTGATAATCGCCAAGGTCAAGTTTCCCAGTTATGAGAATCACTCACAGGTCCTCTAGAATGTGTTGGTGTTTTGTGAGCATTAAATGCTTCAACTTCTGAAGTGATCCGAGACATGGGGGGATGAAAGCTATGTCGTAGGTTAAAGCATTGTTGTCGCCTGAGACGCACAACTGAACGGAATTTTCTGTTCAAATTCCTCCATATGCTATTCAAGATTTAGACTCTAACCTCAACCTGTCTTCTCAGCCTCTTCCTAATCCTTTTGTCTACCCTATTGTAGATCCATGTCCTACTGTCCCTTATACCTGGAGTCACATCCCTCAACCTCCCACCATCCTTCTTACCCTTTGTGGTTTTCTCTCAGTGCAGAGCTAAACACCACAAACATGGTGGTTTAGCACATGCCCCCTCGGGGAGCTCACAGCCCTCCACATCAGAAGTCCAGGTGGGCTGAGCTAGTTTTTGTTGTTGTTCCCCTCACAAGTTATTAGGGTACTCCTCATCTAGCACGGAGCTTCCTGAAGGAGAGTCTGTTTTCAAAAATGCCCAAGATGATGGAGTTTTCAAATACCAGCCAGCAGCATGGAGGAAGTTCCCCCAGCACAAGACAAAGAGCAGTTCCTCTCTGGCCTCCAGGCCATTGGCACTGTTTGGTGAGATGCTCAGAATGAGCCATGGTATGCCCCATGCTGCCCTCTACAGGCTTTCACGGGTCCTGAGTCAGACAACAAAGCAGAAGCATTTCACCAAGACATAGCAGCTTCTATTAGGAACGTGAGCCTTCCATGGTGGCGTCTTTATTTTTGTTAACTTTACTGTGAAAGGTTCTGCATTCAGAACTGCAAGCAGTGGGAGCAGCTCTGTGCACCTTTCACCTGAATGCGGATATTCACAGAGAATCCCCCCAAAAGGGAAGTCAGGGCAGCAACATGCCTGCCAAGAGAGTGAGCTGTGAGTGAGCAGCCGGTGCGAGCAGTCTCTCCACCACGCCATGACGCTCCCAAACCAGCCAAAACACGTCCTGGAGGATAATCCTTGAGGGAGAGCGTGAGCATCATTACATGCAAAATAACAAGCTGCATTTTGCCTGAAATCTCAAAGCTGATGAACTGCTGAGGGAATGAAAAATGTATGTGAGGGCCTATGTGTGTGTCTGTGTATGTGTGTGCGTATCTGGAGAGCCCTGTGTGTATAGGTGTCTGTGTTAGATGTGTGTATCTTTTTGTGTGTCTCTTTATGCCTATGTATGTGCATCTGTGTGTCCATGTGCATGTGTCTGAATATACATGTGTGTGCCTGTAGGTCTGGGTGTGAATATGTGTGAATATGTCTATGTGTCTGGTGTCTTAGAGTATGTGCTCATGTGTGTGTGTGTCTATATGTAACTCGGTCATCCCACCCTTTGCTGTCCCTGGACGTCTTCGTGGCCTCCACTGCTGTCCAGCTCATTGTACTCTCCCTCCCCGAGTGAAGACATCTTCAGGAAGCACCCTCCTGAGGCATCTTCAACAGAGATGTGTTTTGCCACATACTCACCAGGGATCAGACAATAGTGAGGTGACACTTCGGACTCCAGTGCCCCCATGAGAAATTTTCCAGAACTCTCACACACTGACCTCTGCGAGCCACCAGCATCCCCCTTCTGATGCCTTTCCACAAGCGGTAGAATCCAGATGGAGGCCAAGGGGCAGGAAGGACTTTCAAAGATGGAGCCTTTTGTCAACACATCATTGGAGCCTTTGAATTCCCAGTCCCCTGGCCCTTTAACAGGAAACCAGCAGCTCCTGAAGCTGCCAGGAGATGGCAGCAGGTGAGAATCCGGCATGAAAGGTCTGTGGGGAAGGCAGCGTGCTTGAAAGAAGACATGTGCAGACAGAAGCTGGCACCATCCAAAGCACACATTGAACATGGCTGACCAGCAAGATTACACTCACAGTACATTAAAGGACACACTTTGTGGGGGCAAAAGGATGTCTTTAGGTAGGGAAATGAAAATATTCTCCTTTGCTCAGTTTTCAACCCTGTGACCCTGGCAGTATAGGCTCCATCACGTGCCTCATGACAGCTTCCAACTGCAGCGGACACTGGAATCAGTCAAAGCTTATGAGATACAAACACACTCACACATGTGCACAGAGAAACACATAAATGTGTGCTATATCTAGAGATAAGGAAGAATACATTATGTATACACAGTGCATATACTTCATGGAGAGACATAGATGCACATGTACACAAAGCAATGTATGTTTGTGTCTACACATTAATACATGCATGCATGTGTGCACAGGGGCACCTGTGTATGTATGCATATAGGCACACAGAGAGACACACACATGCACACAAACAGAGAGACATACTCACACGGACACAAATACACACAGACGTACACACACACACAGAGGCACATTTTAAATGTTTTCTCACTTCAAGGTTGGGATGGACAGGACCCAAGCAGGTTCTGAAAAGCCCTTTCTGCAGGACTAGAATAAACCCTGTTCCTGGGATGACTGAAAAGAGCAGTTGTTGCTGGCAGGAAAATCACCCAGCTGCCTTCAGCATGGTTAGACTCACCCGAGAACACAAGTGCAAGTGATTAGAGCGAGAGATAATGTGCCTCACTTAACGCCACTCCAAGCCGGCCCCAGGTTTGCGGCATAGGTGCTCTTGATTTTTCCACAGAGGTCACATCACTACTTGCAAGCTAAAAGATAGGAACCTGAGGTCTGCCACAGTGACTTTTTCTGTGACACGCAGCCAGAGACCCTATGATGATGGTGAAATTTGCCAATCCGTTGGTGCTGGAAACGCAGACCCCAGCTCAGGGCTGTGGAGGCAGCCTGTGTCTTCCATGCGTGTTCCAAGGCTCAGAGCTATTCCTGGAGCCAGTGCGCTGAAAGGCATCAGAGAACAAGAAAGCTGCTGTCTTTACAACAATCCAGGATGGCAGCTGTAAATCTCACTCTATGCCCCAGGAAAGGTCATGGCTAACAGACAGCTGAGAGAACTCTGTACAACTAGGTTTTCTTCTCTTTAGACAACCTTGGGCAATGAGCTTCCCCACCTTGTCTCCTGTGGTGTAAGGCCCATGGAGGCCACTAGAGGGCACAGCAGTCTAGCCTTCCAGACACCCAGAGAAGGACTAGAACACAGCCCTGCAGTTCCTCCCCCGACGCACACACCCTCCTCACCAGCTCACTAATGCGCCTGCACAGGAAGCCGGCAGCAGCCACGAGACTCCTGGGTCAGAGATGAACACCTTTAAGTCTCACAGAAGTCACAATAGTCAGAGCATCAGCCTGTGGGGTACCAGTCCCTCGAGCCCCAATTCCCACATGGTGACACAAAGGAAGTCAAGGGACACAGGCCCATGTAGTGGGTGTGCTGCAGGAGAGAATGCTGATCTTGGCAGGCAGCTGGATCCTCTGGCACGGGCAGGAAACCCCACCGACCTTGGCTTAGAGGGGAAGCAGCTCCTCTCTGACAGCTGTTCTCGGCACAGAGTCCTGGAAAACACAGCCTGGTACGGAAGCAGCTGGGGCTCTGCTCACACTGGTGCAGACATGCAGGGAGCAGTTTCTTCAGGCAGTGTTTGGTCCTGCGGGCAGTGAGCAGTGAGCTTTAAGGAGCAGCTGAAGTGAGGCACTGGGAGCATGGACACCTCCTCTGGGCCCTCACGGTCACCAGCAAGCGAGTGCCGTGACGGCAGCTCTGCAGTCACCTTTCTCTCTCCTCAATCTCCTAAAAACAACCTTGATATTTTCATGTCCTGCATCTTTTAACAGTCTCATAAGGATCCCTTCTCAGAATAATATTTTTAAATGATTAAAGAAAATTAAGTACCCAAGTAAGATTAAAAAAAAATCTAAGAAAATAAGAAATAAGTATCTAAAAAGATAAAAGCACTAGTGTTATCCCTGAAAACAGATATGTCGAATATTTTATAAATTCAACATTTGAGATCCATGTGTGTGCTTCTTCAAATGTGAAATAAGATCAAACTGAGTCCACAGAAAGTTGATTTCACCACCAAAATCTCGTGGAGGCCACAGGTCCCTGCGTGCTGGACACCTGCCTTGAGGGACTCTGTCCTGATGGACAGGAAGAATTCTGGGGTCACCCTCCTGCTGAGGGCTGGTGCCTGGGAACACACATTCTATCTCCAGTGCACCAGGTGACTTTGGACAAACCTGCAGCAATAAGAGTGGCTGCCACTTACTAAGCACTGACTCTGTACCTCTCACTGAGCTCCAATACATATTCCTCCCTGAACACTTACTGAGCCTGCTGGAGGCAACAGAGTTAAAAAGGCAAGGCAAATGCTCAAAGTTCATGAATAATAATAAGCTGATTTGAGCCCAGGTCTGTCCCCCTCCCTCTCCAGGGTCACCTCCTGTTCCAAACAATGTCCTGGGTTGGAGCCCAGGAAGCTATTAATGAAGTGTCCATGAACCCCCCCTTCAGAGCCCCCATCCATATGTTGAAACCTAAACCCCAATGTAATAGTTCTTGAAGGTGGGGTCTTTGGGAGATGATCAGATCAAGAGTGTGGAGCCTTGTGCTGGGATTAGTATCTTTATGAAAGAGACCCCAGAGAGCTCCCCGCACCGTCCACTAGGTGAGGATGCACCAAGAGATGCTGAATATGAATCAGAAGACTCTCCTTACCAGACTCAAATCTATGCTAATCTTAACTTCCAGCCCCCAGCACTGAGAAGTAATTCTGCTGTTCATTAGCACCCCTACCCATCTGCCGTGCTCTGTTACAGCACTGGCGTGCACCAGGACACAGCTGTGCATGAAGACACCATGAAGGCCAAGAATATGTGGCAAAGGCAACTTAGAGCAACACTAAACAGTTCTGCAAATACGAAGAGCGCAGAGAACACTCACCGGTGGCACTGTAGCAAAAGTTAGAAACTGAATGTGTATTAATAGTTCACCTGGTTGAAATATTACCAGAACCATAAATGGCATCTTTGGACAGTGACCCAAACCACATTTTTTTATGATTTTATTTATTTATGCATACAAGATCTGGGGTACAGGTCAGAGGCAAGAGTGGTAAGAGGATTCACCAGAGACAGAGTGGGGAGCAGAACAGGCGGACTGACTGAAATACACTGCTGAGGGGAGCAGTAGGCAAGGCAAGAGAGGTCTGCTGTGCACGTGGGTCCCCTCCCTGGCCAGGGATGGAACATGCTGCAGTGGCTGCAGAAGCCCCACAGTGCAGCACTCAACCTCTTGCGCCACTAGGGTGGCCCCCAAGGCATGTCTTAGTAAGGATATAAACACTGCACAATTATGTGGGGTTGAGTTGTGTGCCCCTTTTCATAAACAAAGCTTGGGACATGTTTTCTAAGTTGTGCTTGAAGTAGGTTTGAACTACAAGTTAATGGGACCCGAAATATATTTGCTTTTTGTTATTAAAGGTAATCTTCTTTAATGAACATAATCAGAGAAAAATAATATACTTCAGAGGACAATAAAGAAGCATGTCTCAGATTTAAAAATTTCCTGGTAATTGTGTTAGATTATTTTTTAAAAAACATGCATTACAAGAGTTTCTAGAATGCAATCATTTGATTCTTGACTTCACTGACTGCTAATGGTACTTATTCTTGTAAATGATAAGGGGGAATACTGTATAGACTGCACGTTTTCTCAACATTTTATGAACAGAATTATGTCTGGAACTGCAATTACAGTATGAACAGCTTCATTGAGAGAACAGCATGTCACTGCCCCTGAGTTTCTGGAGCGCCCCACCCCCCCTTCCATCAGAGGAAGAACACAAGGACAAGGACAAGGCCTGGACCTGCCCCTTGCCCCTCCCAGGCCTGTGATGCTTCTTGTGTGTACTTTAAAGAGCAGCAAGCCAGCCCTAGTTAGAACTTCCTGCGTCATGAGGAAGCTTCCCTACACTTGCACCTTTGGAGAGCCTTCTCTGGTGGCTTCTGTGGGCACAGTGGATGCAATAAAGACCTTCATTAAAATAAACACTGCAGGGCATCCTGCAGTGCAGTTCAGGTTGCTTGGGGAGGGGTGTCCTCTTTCTGGCTAGTGGAGCTGCCTTCTCCCTGAGGCCCCACCCTGTAGCCACTGAATACTGCATTGGTATCTCTTTTTCTTCTTTAAAGACACACACCCTGTAGGTTCAGGGCCCACACTCAGCACCTCATTTAACCTCAGTTACTTCCCAAAAGCCCCACCTTCCAACATCATCCCACTGGGGCATAGAGCTTCAGTATGTGCAGTAGTCAGTCCATAGAGGGACTTTTCCCCCAAAGAAAACCTCATGTCCCCTAGGGGAAATCTCGGTGTAACAGCATATGTATCAAATGCTAGTTCCTTTCTAAGGATGCAGGGACCCCGACTTCACTGTGGAAGTACAGCCTGAACATGAGACGCTGCCCAGACCTTTGTGCACCACGTCTGCACCCAAAGTGGTCGCCTCTGGATCCCTCATGGCAGAGGGACTGGAATCTGCCCCACACCTGCAGCTGTCCTCTGACAGTGCCACGGGCGGGAGTCTGCCCTGGCAGCCCACAGACCCGCATCTGGCAGAGTCACAGAGAAGCTGGCTATTTGCTTTTCTCTAAACCAAGAAAGCAAGGAGAGAAAAGAAAAAGGGTGAGGAGGACAGGAGGAAGGAGAAACGAGCAGAAGGAAGAAGAAGAGAATTAGGAGTATCTAGATAGTTCATAACTAGGAAAGTGATGAAATCACAGAATAGCCAGGCAAGAGAGCCTGGGAGCAGCCCAGAGTGCCCAGCCCAGAGCAGATGCCCCAGGCAGGGAGGAAGAGGCTTGCCAGGCCCTCCTCTGTGAGTGCGCTCTGGAGCCTCCTGGCCTTGACGGCCCACCAGCCCTGCCTTCATTGCTGCTTTCTTTCCACAGAGACCTAGAGCAGTGCAACTCTTTCTGAAAGAAAAACTTCAGAACCTTAAGGAAGCGTTTAGATAGTAACTCTTAATATACCCACACTGAAACAAGTTAAGCAAATCCATTTCAAACCCTCCGAAAAACTTTAGGAATACTTTAGCTCAGGAATTTTCTGCAAACTAACAGTAGATCAGAATAAATGATGAACTGGCTGTTACCCACTCATCACCTGCATTCCTGACACAGCCTGGGAGGGTGAACCCCCACCATCCCCCCACGGTACAGCTATGAGCCGTGTGCAGTTGCTGAAGCCCTGGGCCTGGTCGCCGCTCTCCTCCCTGGTCCCACAGAGTACCTGTGGGTTTGCCAGCTGCTGCCCAGAGCCTGCCTGGTCACACAGGGATTCCAGAAGAAACCTGTGATTTCTATCTCTTCTGCTGCCAAATCTTCACGACCATTGGTATTAGGTCTTAGTTAAGTCTCTAAGACACCTCAGTTTGGGAGACAAACTATTGTAGGGGAAATTAGATTAGTCGCTAGCTAGGGCTAGATTTAGAAGAGTGCCTCTAACCTGAGAAAGAGAGGCCCCCAGTTCCTACTTGTTTGGATCCTGAGAGAGATTAGGGTTTTTCATGTTTTTGAGAAAAGTGTTAAAGAGTGTAGTTTCCGTTAAAAATGTGTTTATTTTGGATACAACTCAGAGAGCTCTAGCTCAGCATTTCCCCAGGATTTCATATTCTGCTGCATTTGGTTTGCTAATGTTCTTTTATGGACAGGAAGGATATGGAAAAACAAGTCCTACGACCAGAGAAAGTTGTAAAGTTGCTCAGCTGCCTTCCTGGAGTGGACAGCTGACCAGCTGACCTGAGGACAGAGCTCCTCACTGTGTCTGCTCGTTCTGAATTACACTCCCTTCATAATACATTTTTTTATTACTCCTTTTACTGTCTTCGCAGGGTTTTTACTGTGGTCAAAGGTTTCCAGACTTTTTCTTGTTATTGCCTAAAAGAAACATGCTCTGATCTAACTTGGGAAAGAATAATGAACATTTCTTGAAAAGGAAGAATTCAGTGCTTTCATCTCTTTTCACAAATTTTTAATGGTCATTGCAGGAAATAGAGTCCACCTAGGTGACAGAAATCCAGGGAAAGGAAACTTCTGAGAAGTAGGTAAAGAGACTGTTTGGAAAGGAGAGAGCTTGGTGGAAGCAACACTTTGAAACGTGCATCCACAGGGCTCTTGCATCCTTCATCTCCCATTGGGTGATGCGTAATTATTGGCAAACATCCTGCTCGTCACTCAGGCTGTTTACTTAGACTCCTTTGAAGACCAAAGAATCATTGCATTTCAGAGTTCATAGCAAATATTTTCAAAAATAATGTGAAGATTATTGTGCTTACATATCAGATATTAATTCACATACTAGCCAGAAAGCTTGTCGTGCAGTTGTTGAATGAGAACTACAGTAAAGAGTATATTTGGGGTACTTGAGAAGTACGATGAAAGGCAATGCCCTACAAAATTACTGCTCTGAAGTTCTCAAAAGAGCCAGTCCCTGGGGAAGGAGTCACCAGCTTTCTCCACTCCCATCAGGATAATGGTAATCAGCAGAGCGAGCAGGCCTGTGATCACAGTCCCTCTTTGTAGAAATCAGTTGTGAACCTTTCTCTGAGCTAATCACAACCTTCTGTAGTAAAGTAGCAGGTAGGTTCTCAATTATCCCTTTTTACAAAGCATTTTCCCCTCTACTGCTTCGCTGCACACCATTCCACACCAGGAATGTCTGTATGTCTGTATTTTCAGAACCTAGTGATGGCCTGACACCATTCTATGCCCTAAACAGATATTTACTGAATGAAAGATTAAATGAACTGGAGAGGATTAGGCTAAGTGAAATAAGCCAGAAGGGGTAACACAAATACCGGATGGTTTTAACTTAAATGTGGAATACAAAGAAACAAAACACAAAATCAGACAGAACCGACACAAGATGAGACAGAAACAACCAATAACAAACCCTACAAGTCTGACTGTAGAATTGAGGCCACCACATGAGGAGGGGAAAGGTGGGGACCACGGTTGAGAGGAAGGGCCCAATGAACTACAGGCGCCTTGATGGTGGTGTGATGTGGTTAAATACATCTGAAAAGGTGTAATCGTATAACGCTGAATCACATACAGTGTTGTAAATCAATGTGGCCGCAATAAAGAAAAAAATACAGATCCTCAAACAAAGAAAGCTTGGCCCATTCTATTGGACCACCTGCCATGCCCTGAGTCAGCATTTTCTACACTTCTCCCAACATCCTAGCCTCAGTTTGAGATGTTCTTAACACACATTTCTCTAAATTCATACTTAAAATATGTTTTCAAATACCTTTACCTAAGCTTTCACCAGTTCTCTCCCTCTCACTAACTTTTCCATAATCAAACAACATTTCTTTCATAAAAGCATGAAATATATAGGTAGAATGCAATATTAATCCTTCTGGATATTGTTATTTTGGTAGCCAAACACAAACCCATCAATTATTTATAGAAAATGCTTGGCTGTTGGAATTATCCAACATTTCAGATGTCTTCACATAGTTGGAGCTCACTAAATAATGCTCAAATTAATAAGGTGAAGGGCACCCAGCATTTTGTACAGAAGATACATGGTTACTTTAGACTTAAAGAATAACAAACTCATTGAAGCATAGTTTATTTGTGCTTGAAGAAAGTGAAATCTCTGAACGTGTTCTGTCTGTGTGAAATAAAATTCAGTTTAGAGACGGGAGTATAGAAACATATGTGTCTGTGCAGATTTAAATTGTGGGGTGAGCCTGTGCTAAGGAAGCTGAGCTGCGAGAAAAAGACAATTGTAGTAATGGGTTAATAAAAACCGAAAGTGTTGCTAGCGATCTCATTTTCTATTGTAATAAGAAAAAAATCTGAAACTGGAAATTGTCACTGTGTTTTATTCATAGGGAATCCTTAAGCACCAAAATGTTAACCCTATTGAATTTTAATCACCTGATGTTCAATTCTCCTTATAATCTTTCTCCAAACCAGTCTCCCAGGAGAGGATTTTGCAAGTTTGATTTTGTAAAACAGTTTGCAATACACCAAAATATTCAACACAAAATCCAACCTCATATTAATATAAGTGCCTGAAATGAATTACTCACGACTCATAGAGAAATGAAGCCCAAAATGAATTCCTCTCTCCTGACCTAGGATAGTCTAGTGATGCTATGGCCTGTCGCCTGTCACCTGAGGGAGAGGGGGCTGCCTGCAGGTGTGCTTCAATTCACTGAGAAAGGTTAATCCTTTCATGGGTTTCCTTTTGGGATATTTTCTTCCAAGAATGATTCTCATGCCAGAAAAGCCAGAGGGAGTTTCCTAGGGTGACTTAGGGCTGTTTTTAAATATTCAAAGTTATATAGTGTGTCTCAAGATGAAGCTATTCTAAGAGGTAAACATATTCAGAAATTCTGACAGTGGTAATGACAGAAAGGGAAGCAGAGTGAGGAGGACACAGCTTGAGTGTACAATGGAACATAGCATGCTGTTAAAAATGATGATGAGAAGAAATGAGAGCACAGAAATGTCTGCAGAATGTGAAAAATACAATTTAAAGATCAAATGATTATTAAGCACGACCTTATCTGTAGACTTACATGCATAGAAGAAACTGGAATACAAGCACCAAACACTGACAGTGGGTTTTCTCTGGGTGGTGGAACATGCAGGGATTAGAGGCACCTCGAGTACTTATAGAGTATTGGGCTCAGCCTTTCTTAGGGCTGGGGTACCGTGATGAATGAAACTAATTTCTGCCTTATGAAGGAAGTAGAAAATAAACAAGTGTATAGAGTATTTATGTAAAAATATACACATATACACACACATAATTAAACAAATAAATGCAGGGGCAGGTGATAATTACTGCCTTGGATAAAATTAAAGAGCATGAAGGTGAAATGGGTGAGGGCTTTGGGGGATTCTATATCAAGGCTGATCTGGGTATTGTTGCAGGTGATAAAATCCTGTTAGGATTGAGGAAAGAAGTCAAGGTTAGCTAAGAGATGATTGTTCTACATAAGGAAACAGTAACATAAAACGCTGAGTATAGGGTGTGCTTGACATAGGGTATTGATTTACCTATCAAATTATTTTGAAGACCTTAGGCTTAACATATAGGTTCCTTCAAAGGGAGTCCATAAAGATCAAAATATATCAATCAACTGAATACCCCTCTATTACCAAGGTGTTCCTATTTACTTGCTCTATTTGTAAACACAGACCTGGAATCTTCCCCTAGACTAGTTCACATTCAAATTTCTTAACTTCATCTCTCACAGTTGCTAAAGTCCACTGTTTAGCGCCTTACCTAAGTTGTAAACTGAACCTGATGAAACCAGGCACTGTACCTGGTGCTCAGTAAATATCCGCTGACTAAGAAAACCCAGGATGGTCACAAGAGGGACCTTGTAGCCCTTGTCCTGTGATTTTTGTTAAGACACAAGTTGAAATGCTTTCTGGGTGATGCCCATAAAGACAGTTGGCCTCCGTGTGCATCCCTCCTCTTTGATCAACTACAGGTTGAATCTTGAATGCTCCCACTGAGATCACTCTCTGGTGCAATGGATGCCTCACTTTGCAAGTTTTCCCTTTCTTACAATGTTAAATCTCCTAGAAGTCACTTGTTGGACTGAGGTTTTTTCAGTGTGCTTAGAAAACAGTGTTGAGTCCTCCAAACACTCACCTTTCAGGACCTGAATCCTTTTTTCCATTCCTTTAAGAGTGCTAGCTGCTTTGTTTGAGTGCATTGTAAACATTTAATTCCTACTTGTGTTTTCATGCATCTGTATTTAGCATACGTCGTTAATTGTGCTTCATCAGTGCTGTCCGCTTGATTTCCCTACTTTCTAAGGACTCAACTGTTCACTTAATTCACCTGCATGGCACTCAGCCCATTAAGGAAATAAAAACCTGCTTAATGAGAACTTTAAAAAATAACAACAGTATCTAGAAAGACATATTTTGAGATCTCACAACATTCTATACTGAAAATCTAGCAGGAGGAAGAGTCAGTGTTTTCTCTAATTTGCAACTTTATTGTCTCCATATATGACACCCTGACACTCTACGAGTGACACTCTGACATGCTGTCATTCCAGGTGTGACATCTTAAGATGTGAGTCTGTTTCTTTATTTCCCTACCTGCTCAGGACTTTGGAATGATTAAACATCAGACTTATTTTAATAAGATAAGCTTTGATAATAAGATGACTTCTCGATTAAAAAAAATGGAAATTATAAGAATCATTGTCACTGGAATAACTTTTCAAGTTACTGAACATGACTATACACCCTGTGTGTTTTAAATGGACCCAAGTGGAGAGGATATTGTCCAGGTAGTGGGAATGGCAGGTGAGGAGTGGAGCCTTATGAGTGTGGTGGTCAAAATGTATTCCTGAAATTATAATTTTGTAAATCAATAAATTTTTGTTTAAAATAAATCAACAAAAATAAGTGAGGTTTCTATATATATTTTATAATCAGCAATAACTTCCTTCAAAATGAAAATTACATGTCCAAGTGTTGGTGAGCTGGAAACAAAAGGAATTCTTATCTGCTGCTGTGAGAACTTAAGTTTGGGAGATCAAATTCAGTATTATCTACATAAGTAAAAGTTAATCATTCTCTATGACCTATAAATACTATTTATGAGTATACACCAAACAGAAATGCATTCACATATGCAAAAAGAAACAGTATTGTGATTTTAGTAGCTACAGACCACAAGCAATCTAAATATCCACCAACAATACCACGTTGTGTGAAGTGCAGTACAGTCACACACATCTTTCTGTAAAGCAACGAAAATAAACAGAACACTGCTGAATACAGCAAGATCAATGGGCCTTGCAGACATAGTTGAATGTGAAATAAGGCAGATATAAAAGAACACAAGATGAGTGGAGATACATCAAGTTTGAAACACACACAAGACTAGACTGAGCCGAGTTGAGCAGCACTTGCTTAGTGGTGCATGTTCACTGGTGCAAGCTTAGAGGGAGCAGAGTCAACGACTACCTGAAATTCAGGGCATGTGTCACCCTGGGAGAAGTCAGCAGTGAGGAATGAGGAGCAGATGCTGGGGACTTAAGGAAACAAGGCAATGTTTACAGCTCTTGACAGAGGGGGTTCCCAAGAATTTACATTATAGCAATTTATTACATTATTTGTTTATGATTTGGCCCCTTTTCTGCACTGGATTTAAACACTGATCATCAGTAGGTTTAAAGCAGAAATTAGCATCACCAATCTCTTGAATGGTATATAGGTGAAATAAAAAAAATATTTTCAGATAAATGAAAACTGCAAGTGGGATATTTCATCAGTAATATAAAATAATAATATGAATACAATAGCAAAATATTTTCTTCAGGATGCAGGAAAATTATTCCATGTGGAAGCTCAGTGATACAGAAATGAATAGTGAAAAACAGTGAAATATTAAATATATGAGTAAAGTAAAATATCTATTGCATGAAACAATATGGTCTCTAAAAAAAAAAAAAAGAGGGAGAATTAAAATGCTGACTACACTTAAGTCAAAAGAGAATAGGGGACCTCCCTCGTGGGGTAGGGGTTTAGTCTCAGAGCTATTACCACTACTGTTCAATCTCCAGCCAGGGAGGTGACCCACATGGCACAACAGACCTCTCCTGGCCCACTGCTCCTCTCTCAGCAGTGTACTTCAGTAGATCACTTATTCTGCTTCCCACTCTGTCTCTGGTGAATCCTCTCACCACCCCCACACCTCTGGCCTACACCATAGTTCTTCTACGAATAAATATATCAATAAACAACTCTTTAAAAAAAAAAAAAAGAGGGTAAATGAAGACAGCCTCTCAAGTGTGTGAGTCCCTTACAATCTTTGGGAATGATAAAGTTCTAATTGATCTAGACTTTCATAACTCAAGAATGCCTATTAAAAGTTTCTAGGGTCTCAATAATATTAGAGAACATAAAGCTAACAAGTCAATAAAGTGGATAAATAGAATAATAATAGTAAAGACAAAAGAACACAAGAAATAATAGATAAAATGAATATTGCAAAAGTAGGGGAATACTAAATAGAGTAAATTTAGCTAAACATAACAATAATTTTATTAATGTGAATACAGTAGTAATTCAGTTCAAAATAAAAGAGTGTATTTTATAGAAAAAAGAAAAAACTCAAATATAATTATACAAGAGTTGAAAATAACAGACAGAAATAGGTACACTGAGCAAACACTAACCAAAAGATCACTGGTTTTGCTGTAAAATCACAGGGTGTTAAGTTAAGAAGCTTTACTAGTGATAAACTGTAAAAACCCAGAGTAGTGAGAGAGTCAAGAAGGCTAAATCAGGATGCAAAGTATGCCCAGCCCAGCTCTGCCTCTGCCAGCCTTGTTCCAACAGGCTTACAGTCTGTGCTCTTAGCACCTCAAGTGCAGAAGGAAAATGTCTCTCCTTAGCGTCCCAAAAACAGTTCTAGAAAAAATGAGTTTTTATGGACTTGGCTTGGGTTGTTTGTTTAATTCTTAAACAGTTCCTGCATCAGAAAGGATAAGATGCTTTTGTGAACCAGGGCATGCCTAGGGGTCCCAGAGGATGAAGCCATCCCCTATCATGTCTGGGGGGTTGGGGTTAGAGGGGAGCTCCCACCCAGAGAGAGATGAAGAAGGAAATACCTGGAAAGCATAAGAAGAAGGAAACACCTGGAAAGCATAACACCTGTCATCTTCGGAATTCACGTCCAGGATTTCCGTCTTGAAACACGGTTCTGTGCATTTATTTATATATTGTAAAATATCCAGCCATAAAGCACAACAGAAGTTCCAAGCCATTTTAAAACTCCCCGTAACTGTTATTTACAGTGACAATTGCTTTGTTTCACATATCCTTTTTAAAATGCCAACCAAGCAGGATGAAGTGGTTGTAAGTTTGAATAACTGTCAGGAAAGCAATCTCAGTAAAAATAAATAAACCATGGAAAGGACACATTTACTCAAAAGCAAAAGTCTTGCCAAGAAAAATGTGAACGTTAAAGGAAAAGGCGCCATCTAGTGGCCACCTCCTGTTAAGTAGTTTAAAGGATTTGTGGGAACAATGAGGAAACTCATTGATGGAATAGTTATATAGATATTGTTTCCATTTCATTTTTATTAAACCTATTCATTTTATTAAAACTTGCCCCTAGCTTCCGACTATAATATGAAATTCCTAGCATATGAAAATTAAGTCTCCAACTACAATATTTTACTCATTCTAACAGGTGTATTTTTTTATTCACATTCATGTGATCTAATTATTCCACCACTGATTTAACTCTTGACGGTCAATGATTCCAATAGGTCTTAGTGGTATAATAATAAGTGGGATAGTCAAGACCCCAGAATTTACCTGCCTTGCAATATCATCTCATTGGGTTAAAATAAACTAAAATAAGAAAACTGTATTTTACAATGACATAGAGGTATAATTTAAAACATTCTGAAAAGTAACACAAAGGAATAATATGTTGGATCAGGAAGGGTGGGGATACTAATAGGGACCAAATTGTTATTGTTGAAAATTTTAAAATAACACAAAATATAAATATAAATGTGTGAAACACATTTGTAAAAAAAGAATTGCTGGCCAGAAACTGTCCATTCAAGTCCATTTCTCAGCAGACTTTCAGTTGTGTCTGATGTTGATAAAGTTTAAGCGATTTTAGGAGAAATTGTGGGAAGTAGGGGAAATGCAGAGACACAGAAGACTGGAGGACTCATTTTCTACCAATGGTTATAGGTTTTAAAGAAAAGAAACACTATTTGTTTATAAGTTGGGGTACTCCCCCACCCTAGTTACTAGGGTAGCAGGCTGCTGAGACAGAAAGAGATTTAAGAGGTCTGTTTTGAACTTCTTTATTTTTCAGAAAAGGAAACCGAAGCCCAGAGGGTATCATGTGCCTGTCCCACAGCCACACAGTCAGTAGGAGGGGGTGGTGTTGAACCCTAACCTCCAATGCCCAGCCCAATGTTTGCTGAAGTTTTGTGGCTTCCACCTGCCAACTACACTTCAAGGTCAAAATAATGCCTATGCCCTTGTGTTACTGGGACTTGTGAAATTCCTGCCAAAACCCAAGAAGAGCAGTTTACTTGGGAAATCTCAGGTGGAACAGATAGTATTTGTGGAACAGAATTTATGGGGGGCAGGTCACAGAACTATATTGGAACAGACTACTTTTCCTTATTAAATGTCTTACTAAAACATTTCTACCTACAGATTTATCAGTGTCAGATTGCCTCCATTCAATTTTTATGATAATCATCAAAAATCACATGATATGTTTAAATATTCCTTACTGAAATGTGATGAAAATTTATCATATTCGATTTTAATGGAAAATAAAATGATATTAACATGTGGAATCAGGTTATATATGATCAATATCAACGTATCAACGTCAGTGTTAATTCAGAACTGACACGTTCTTACAAAACATAAGACCAAGGATTTTGTTATTAAAGCATGCAAAGATTGCACAAGGGAGTTAAGTGTCGGTGATGTGCTTTGCCTTTATTTGAAAAACCGATGACCCTTTCCATTCAAAATGAGGATGATATGAGCAACACAAGCCCATGAAGAACTCATTTGTACCTTTGATAATTGGCTCACTTTGCCAAGTAGGTCAAGTGAGGATGGGCCCAGCAGGAATGCATGTGGAATCACAGAGATATTTTAGAACTCATGAGGGCCGGTTTCTATGGCAGCCATTGTGCTGTCATCCAGGGTGATTTGACTCTTTTTTCCATTTCCTACTGCTTTCCTTCGGTTTCCAAGGGAATTTGAGAGAGAGAGAGAGAGAGAGAGAGAGAGAGAGAGAGATTTCTGACCAGTTTGGGGAAGAGCTGCGATTCACAATTGGGAGGAGCTTCTGCCTTCAAATCACATCATAAACCTGAGGCCAGTGTGTGACTGGCCAAGCTACCTGGTAGCCTGAGTCATTCGAATCATCTAACCGTGGTTTCTGGTGGAGGTGGCAGGCCATGGGGGTGTCAGCTGGACCTCAGGCGGGGCTGAACGTGAGAGGTCAAATGGAAGATCAAGAATGTTGACATCAACAGTCCTGACAAAACCCTGGACGCCGAGGCTTGGTGAGCTCCCTGGGCTGGCCGTACTCCATGATTGTTGGCCACACTCCATGATTGTTGGCCACAGATGGAGACCAGGAGAGGCCAGCCCTGCCTGAGTTTTCTCTGGGAGAAGACAGCAAGGAGCTCTGTGGTGGGACCTCCCTGATACACCTCCCTGGCTGACTCGACTCCCTGCTCTTGCCATGGTCATCAGAACTGCGAGTGTAACAACTCTCAGGGGCTCTGAGACCCTCTGCCTATCATGGTGCCCAAGAACCTCTAGGAAACCTTCAAACTCCACTAAGCTCCTTCACTGAAATTCTGCTATTTCAATGATAATCTAAAAGTAAATTCATGTAAAAAGCAAATGCAAGGAAGAAAAATGACCAACACCAGTGTAAAACAAGCCAGGAAAGGGCATTTCTGGAGTTAATGTCCTCAGTCATGAAGGTTTCTGGGAAAGGCCCTGGTCATCTGGAGAAACATTAAAGGGAGAAACCAAGGGAGGAGCATCCTTAACCTTGCTTTCCCCCACAATCTTTTAGAGTGCCCCCTTCTAGTGCACTGTTAGTCCTTTTCTCTGACCCACATTGCTCTGGGTGGACTTGTAACCATCTTTCTCTGCAGAATATTTAGCATGATTCTCTCTGGTTGAGCAGATCCAGGTTTTAGCATCTCTACCTCGGGACTTCCTGTGGTTCCCTGAAGCCACTCACAGTGGGAGTATTTTCAACTGGGAATCCACATATGAGGCCTTTGCCTGCACCTGCAATGATGAAGTAAGTACAAAATAGGTGCCCTGAAGTTTTAATGTTAAATTTAAACAGACAAAATTTTGATTGAAATGTTATAAAATCTTCCAAATTTTCTAAACTCAATCTCTACACTTAACATCTTCAACTTCTCAATTCTCAATTTCAGTACCTTTAACTCCTAAACTCTCAGGTTTTGAGTTTACTTTATGATAGGCCAGTAATGACCTGCCCTTGGGCCATGCTGGGTAGCACAGAACAGGACAGCTCTGTACCATGAGGACACAAGTAGGTCACAGTGCAGGAGCACTAACTGTTGCCCTCGGCACCTCATTTCCCTGGAAATTCCACATGTGGACTCAGTAGACTAGGCCCACTGAATGAAAATGAATCAAAATTTGGAAACCCAGATTCATTTCACATAATTATTGATCATACAGTGCATCCTAATGAGGCTTTGCAGTCAGCAAAATTTATATAATTTATAATTTATATAAACCCAACATTTATTGATTTGCTAAGTCTTTACAATGCAAATGAACTTTGTTGGAATTCATTTGGATCATGAAGCAATTAATCAGATCACCAATTTGTTAATCCAAATACTTTATAATGACACCAAGATAGGTCAACAGACTCAAGGATAGCATACATATTTTCTCTGAATATTAGGTTTAATGTTTCTCTTTATGGTTTTCTAAGAATTTGAATATTCAAAATGTCTCTTAAAAGTTAGACTCTTTCAATAATCTATATGTAATTTACATTGAACAGTAAGTGAGAAACATTCATTCATTGGTTAGATTATCTAATACAAATGAATAAATAAATTCACAGTGAGTTATAATGGTTCATTTCATGTTTCAGTGGAAATAATATAATGGGCTACAATTTATTCTTAGTGGGAGAAAACTGAATCTGGATTATTTTCTAAATATACTCTTCTGTGGTATCATGCAATTTCTGTTAACATCTTAACTTCAATGGTAGAAAATAATTCAGAAGCTTTTGTAAAGACACCTATTGAGAAGATACTCCCTGGGGGAGCTAAAATGCTAGAGGAAAATAAGAATACAATAGCCACCTGAACAGCTTTACTCTCCTTGTAGAGAAACAAAATATTATATTACAGAAGTATTGTGGGTCACTTTACTAGCACTTCTAATACATTATTTTCTTAAATTTTAGCAAAATCCCATGAGATGAGATGAAATTAACCCCCATTTCATCTTGCAAAGCAGACTGGTTTTCTGTGATGTGGTTTTAGGAGCTCATCATATGCCTGGAATCGTCTACAGCCCTCTATTCCGTTGGGTTCATTGAAACTGTCTCTAAAACACTAGTATCAAATTTAAATGTTTCTAAGACATATTTTACCTTTTATCAATACTATGAGGAAACTATGGCTTATAAACACTTGTGTTCTATGTAGGTGTATTTTAAAAGAGAACATATACCCTTTAAGAAATCTTAGAATAAGTTGGGTTTTTAGAATGACTCATTGATTGCAGTGGTAAATATTGGTAATGTTGACTTTAAAGCTTTTAAAATATCACTGATTCAAATCCTAATATGTAAAAATCAGTATGTCAAATACTTTATATTCACTTTATTCTCTACTTCACAGGAAACTGAAAGGTAAAGAGGTTAGGTAATGGGCTTAAATTAAGAGTTCCTAAGAGGTTCCCTGAGCTCTACATCCAGACCCTATTACTTGAACCCTGAAATCTCACTCAACAGCTGCCTCTCTGTTTAAAGGGCAATACTGAGCAGATTTGATAGAAATTACATTGTATGCATTCTGATCAAAAGGTAGTGGCATCTTGAGGAAATCTCATAGGAAAAAAAAGACTATTTGGAAGCATTTAGGCAGAAGATACAGGACCTCCCTTAGAGGGTGCAAGAAAGAAGCGAGATAGAGAGGAATGAGGGGAGAAGCGAATGAAAGTGTAGGAGGAGAGAGGGAGTGAGGAAAGGAAGGAGACAAAGGGGGAAAAGAGAAAATTTCTCTTTTCTGCAAAGGGAAGGGTATAAGGGTAAAGGGTGGAAATTGATCTCAGATCAGGTTGATGTATTCTTGGGTTAACAAAAACGTCAATAACAACAGCAGGAAAGTGCTTTGAGAACTCTGGAAATGGCTCTGGGAATCGATGGCAGATCTATAAATTATGAACAGCCCCTGCCTCCGAGAATTCCCAAATAAATGGACAAATATGAGTCCTTCCCAGGAAAATTAATGGAGGAAACCAAAATCTGTGAGCAGCACACTTTAAATTCTCATGAGAAAGAAGCTGCAAAGAGGCCTGAGGCTTTTCTGCTCAATGTTTTCTAGTAATCTCTTGGAAAGCATTTCTACCAAAATTGTACACATTCTTATTCAGTGTTATTATTGAAGTAATATATACTTGTGAAAAAATAACCATTTCAGAAAGGTAAAAAGTGAATTTCCTTTCTCTCTATCACTCCATTTTTGCTCTCTCAATAGTCACTTGGAACAGATTTTTATGTTTCCCGATATGTTTAATTGCTATGGATTCTAAATCTATATGCATATATTTTATTTATTTATATAAAAATGGATCATACAGGCTGCTCTTCAAAATAATTAAAAATAGAGCTACCATATGATTCAGAAATTCCACTGCTGGGACTTTATCCACAAAAATCAAGTTAGATTTGTATTTGAATTTATACCTTCTTTATTTGCATTTTTCAAGCCCAGCTGACCTAAAGGCCCTTAGAGCAGAAGAAGGGCCAGTCCTTTCCCCCTCCCTGCCTCACACTTCACTATGGGGTGATACAGCCAGTTCTTCCCCCATTGGCATCCGCTCTCGGGCACACATTTGTTTGGTTCAATAACCCAAAAGATCTTCACTCATTTCCCCAAGAAGGCTATTTCAACAATAAGAAATAATTCCTTTATTACCAATAAAGGAACAGTTTTTATTAGTGTGTTGAGAGTTATGTTGAAGGAAACCTACTTTAATGGTGATATGTTCTCTGAATTTAAGAATCAGTTGAGAAATAAAACTGCCTCCCTCCTCCCCTCCCCCTACTGAGATTTGTATTGTATAAGTATGCTATTGCCTCTGGCTTGTTTCTACTAAAAAGACATTTTACTAATGAATATTTATTTCACTGCCACTAACAATAATGTATAAAAGCACCATATAAATGCTATCATGGGTATGATTTTTCCTTCCTCTGTCCTCTGATACATAACCATTCATTCTTTCTGTAACCGACAGGTATTTTTTCAAAGCTCCAAAAAGTAATGTTTGCAAATTCAATTATAACATTTCCTTCTATTTCTGGTTTGTCAGAATTCCTCCTTCATCCAAATAAACTAGAATATGGAGAATTATTTTGATGTAAATTTTATTTACAATACTTTTTTTATTTTATTTTATTTTATTTACAATAAAATTTAACATTTATTCTGTAAAATAATAATTTTAACTAGTAAACTCAAAAAAGAAACACAGGTGAAAAGCTAGAAAAAAATGAATCAATGATTATCAGTGCATTACCTTTTCTAGGAATGTAAACCTGACAATTTTATCCTAAGATATCAACAATAGATAAATAAGATCTTAATTTCAACAACTAAATATTATCTTTTCAAAGATTATTCTGGTAATTCAGGAAGGTGATTTCTTTTCACATCATGAGGGTAGTTTCATGGTCCCCAAATAGGATCACATATTTATCTCTGGAAACTGTGAATTTTATGCTGCTCAGCAAGGTGGAAAAACAGTAGCAGATGGAATTAGGTTGTTAATCAGATGATCTGAAAAAAAGATTTTCTGGGTGGGTTCAATATAATATGTAAGGTCCCTTAAACAGGGAATTAAGTAGGGAGGCAGCAGCATTAGATCCAGAGAAATGGTCCTAAGAGAAAGACTGGACTGGCCATTGCAGAGATTGCTGATCGAAATAGCCATTACTTATTTTGAAAAGGCAGGATAGAACCCTGAGCCAAGGAATGTGCTGGAGAAATCAAGAAAACCTATTTTTTCCTCCAGAGCCTCCCATGGAAGCTCACTCTGCTAATCCTTTGATTTTAGCCAGTGAGACCCAAGTGGTACTTTTGAACTGAAAGGGAGTGAACTTTATGTTGTTAAAGCCACAAAACTTGTGTTAATTTGTTACAACAAAATTAGGAAATGAATACAGACACACACTGGTATGAAGATTTTGGAAAGTCTCATTGATCCCCTGCTCCAGGAAGTCCCTTCCTCCTAGAGACTAGAACAGCCATTATGTTGTGATGGAATCTTTGCCCCCTAATAGAGCATGTGCATGAGAGAGCAGTAATTTTGTAATCACTTTTCTATAACCTGTGCTAGACCAAGAGTTCCCTAAAGTAGGGACTGTGTCTTTCATTTCCACCTGAAGAGCTAGTTTCTAAACTTTTTTGGGAATCTTAGCAGCAGCAAAATGCATAAACTATCTCAGAAGGTCTATAAATTTACTCAACAAGAGAGTGATTATAAATGCATTGCATTTGCACCTTGGAAATCAATTACAAAAGTATTAGAAAGTGTTACAGGGCCTCCCTGGTGGCGCAGTGGGTTAAGCAACGCACTATGAGGCAAACCGCAACCACTGCAGCACGAGTTCGATCCCTGCTGCCGGTCAGGGGGGGACCCACATGGCGCAGCAGACCTCTCCTGCTGTGCCCGCTGCTCCCCTCAGCA
>JAGFMF010011715.1:1556051-1601842 GCA_019455555.1 Galemys pyrenaicus | reverse complement strand
TTCTGTTGATCTGCCTGTTCTGCTCCCCGCTCTCTGTGGTGAATCCTCTCACCCCCTACACCTCTGGCCTGTACCCCAGTGCTTGTATGCATAAATAAATCTTTAAAAAAAAAAAAAAAGAAAGTGTTACAAGTATCAGAAAGTGACCTGTCACATGAAGCATGTAAATGGTGACCACAGAGCAGATAAATGTTCCAACACAAAGCTTAGAACTCAGTTCTGTGCTATAACTAAATGAGGGAACAGCGGTATAGCTACAAGCTACCAAGTTATTCCAAGGGAAAGGGAGCAAACAAAACAAACAATAAAAACAAAACCCTCATTTCTTTGAGTTGCTGTTTACCAGTCTGGAACATAAAAAAATCATTAGAATTTGAGTAAAGGCTAATAGAAGCATTTGAAGAAACTACAATGTTGACTTTGGAAGTTTCCAGGTATTTTCCCCTCTTCATTCTATCATTTACATGGTGATGACATACTTTCCCATATCTTTCACACTTGCTATTTCTTTTTCTTTTTAGTGATTTTACTTATAATATGGTTCAGTAAGTCATTCACTCTTAATGTGAATTTAAGGAAATGGGTATTTGCCTGTTGCTCATATTGCAACAGTTTTGCCTCCTGTCAAAGTACTTCAAGCATCAGTATCAAACTAAGGGTGATGATAATGTATGGATGGAGGTCTTTTTTTTCTGCCTCAACTCTAATCTTAAAAATAGCACCATGAATTTTATCTTGAGGATTTTTTTATTACAGGAAACAGAAGCAAACTCAAACTATGTGTGTTATTTTAACAAAACTTTAAGGTAGTCAGATAAAATATAACACAAATAAAATATATCACTTTGCCCCAGGGTAAAAAGGAGCCATGAGAGTCACTAGTTGTTCACTTTTCTCCCATATAAGTTGCAAGATTTATTGAATCTTTTTCTAGTCATTGTCTTCTAGGTGTCTATTGGTGGCTTTCTCTACTTTCCTCTAGTCTCTTTAGCTCAATCTCTTTTTGCTAACAGATACTGTCTTATTTGCCATAGCTGATAGACTCAATGTGTTTAAAAGTTCTTCATAAAAAGACTTGTCTTAACACCTGATAAAAATAAAGTTCTTACATTGCCCTTCAAAATTGCTTCGCCTATCCTTGAATCTTTTCTCCTTTGTCTGTTAGGTTCACTTTGTGCTCCTAATCTGTTGGGATTTTTGTTGAAATTGCATTGCATTCTTTGGAGAGAAATGACATTTTTATTCTACTGAGTTTCATATAGATGGACATAGAACTCATATCTTTTATTTGGTTCTTCATAAATTTCTTTCATTAAATTAGATTTACAATTAAAATCTCCTTTTGACATATTTCACTCAAATAAGTGTAGCACAGCTATAGCTTTTTCTTGTTGTCCATATACCTGAAAAATGTCTATCATTGTTTTAACATCTGCATTGTATTAAACTATATAAATTCACTATATTTTATTTGTGAGTAGACTCCCATGGTTTTTTTTTTTTTCAAAGATTTATTTATTTATGCATACAAGCACTGGGGTACAGGCCAGAGGTGGGGGGGGGGTGAGAGGATTCACCACAGAAAGCGGGGAGCAGAACAGGTAGATCAACGGAAGTACACTGCTGAGGGGAGCAGCGGGCACAGCAGGAGAGGTCTGCTGCACCATGTGGGTCCCCTCTCTGGCCGGCAGCAGGGATCGAACTCGTGCTGCAGTGGTTGCGGTTTGCCTCATAGTGCGTTGCTTAACCCACTGCGCCACCAGGGAGGCCCCAGACTCCCATGTTTTTTAATATTTATTGTAGTCAAAAAAAGCTCTGGGAATATCTTTATTTATACATCATTGTGTCCTGATGAAAATAAAGCTGTAGGATAATTTTCATGACATTCCTGGTAAAAAAATTTAATTAATTTATACAAATAATGCCAAAAAGCTTTCCAAAAGCATAGAAATACACAGTACCACATAGTAATCTGAGCTTCCTAACTTCACAAATATCATTAGTATTTTTTTAAAAACACTTTTTAAAAAGGTTTTATTTATTTATGCATACAAGAACTGGGGTACAGACAAGAGGCATGGGGGGATTGGTAAATGAATTCACCAGAAACAGAGTAGGGAACAGAACAGGCAGATTGACTGAAATACACTGCTGAGAGGAGCAATGGGCAAGGAAGGAGAGGTCTGCTCTGCCATGTGGGTCCCCTTCCTGGCCAGGGATGTAGCATTCAACCCCTTGTACCACCAGGGAGGCCCAATCTTATTAGTCTTAAGTTTTACCAAACTGTTACATCTGATAGCTGAAATGATATCCCGCTGTTAATTTAATGTATGTTTTCTTTAATTATGATTAATCCTGGATTTCCCCACAGATGTATGAAAATATATGTGTTTCCAATGCATATTCAATTTTGTAAAGTTGTTTTAATTATTAGTAAGGTCATTAGTTAAGAGGAATCTCAATATCTCAGGTTTTCTAACAACTACTTAAAAGACTGTGGTTACATTAATTCAAGGGAAGAGCTGTTTGCCACTAAAAAGGAATTTATCTAGAAGCAAAAATGAAATCCAAATCTGTCAAATGAATCCAAATTTCTCAGTGTGTCATTTTAAACAGACATAAAATAAAGCTTAAGGTTGAAGTGATGATGTCTCAAGATTCAAGATAATAAAACTATGGAAAGTTAGTGTAGAAAGTAGACTTCAAGAAAGTCTTGATCCTTGTCTCTCTTTTCATAGATGAACCCATTTTGACAGCTTCAACAGAATGATGACATGCTGTATTCAGACTCATCAGTAGCAAAATTCAGTGGCTGGCAAATACGTGACACAAAAGAAATCTTTGCTGTGTGAAAAAATAAAAAAACGAAGGGTCAGGGCCTAGTTTCTCTGAAGAATGTGGAAATACTTATACCAGGTTATTAGCATTAAGTTTGCTTCATTTCACTCATTTCTATAATCCTAAATTTGAAGGCACTGAGTTAATCCCTTATTTTGCATTTCCAATTAAAATCATTTGTAGTTTATGAGATATTCAGAAATAAAGGATTTCAAAAAGCATGCATTATGTCAATGACCTGCAATTCTGGAAAACAACATATTCAGTTAAACCATTTCCTATTTTTCTTTTGGAGGTGAAAGAACTTTGACCTCTTTGCTAGGGCTGGGATAACAGAGTACCACCAAATAGGCGGCTTAAAACAATTTACCATCTCATAGTCCTGGAGGTTAGAGCCTAAGATTAAGGTATTGGTAGGATTGGTTCATTCTAAGGTGAGAGAAGTTTCATTAAGCATAGATTTTGGAACATAAGATATTGTTTAGTGGATTTTAAAAAATTTTTCATTTCTGCATTGCAGTGATTTGTGTTAATAGGAATTGAGGTCACACGACTGTTAAAAATTACATTAGGTGATATTCAAACTAATTATTGATAAATTCTTAGTGTGTGTGTATGTGTGTGTTTGTGTATCAGCCATCAATGAAACTGTATCCTGTGGGAATATACCAGAAAGTGGCAATTACTGGATTACATAGCATCTATTCTTCAAAGAGATCAAATACCATAACCTCCCCTGCTTTAGTTCCCTCACACTCACAGTAGGGGTTAATAACACCCAACTGTCTCCCCAAAGATCAAAGAGATGTTGTGGTGACTCAATAATATTTATCACCCAAATTCTCTCCACAAGAAAGGCATAGGCAGGAAGGATGCTTGTATAGTAGCTTCTTAACCTCACCTGTTCTGGTTCAGTTGTGTTCTCCTTTGAGTAAGTTGGTTAATGCTGAATTAGTTGCACTGTGGAAATTTGGAGTAGATACTTGGTAACTTTTCGTCATAGTTATTATATCCTCTACTTTGTTTCCAAAGTGTTTATATGTTCAGACCAATGACTCTTTTATCCTTGGCATTCTTTCTTTAGAGCTGGAGAGGGAGAGGGAAGTTTGGATCCCTGCACATTAGTGGGGTCAAGGCTAAGGAAGAAGGGAGAAGCCAAAATCTCAGAGAAAATGAGATCTGACTTCCGATCCTGATTTCTTCCAAGACATAGCAATACAGTGCCCAAGCGTGATGAACCCCAGACTTTCCTTGTAGCCCACAGTCGCAGGCCTGTCCCACTCACTCGCTTGCCCTGTGGTTCAAGAAGAGCACGTAGGTACTTTGGAAATCACGTGTGTAGTCTCCCCAGCACGAGATGCAGGTGGGTCAATATACCCGCCAGCTCTTTGAATGGTCTTGCCTGTGCTGTGGACCTTCTGGAAGGGATCTTTCCAAAGAACTTGACATCGCAGCCACGGAAACTAGCTAGTGCTGTGTTGCACCCAGGTCCTGAAACCATCAGCCCTGGGCTAAGGCTCCGGGCTGGTCCTCCAGGCTGGTGTCCTCACTTCACTGTCTGAGACCTATAGCATCCTTCCAGGAGACTATAACCCACACCCGGGCCAGAAGACAGCAAGGCTTGCCAGGTCGGCAGGACTCCACTCCTCACCTGCCTGAGCCCATTTGCTCACTTACGCAGCCCGCCCCTCACTTAGAACTCCCGCCCACGCCTGCGCAGGCCCGCCCCCTGTCTGCACAGACCCCGCCTCTCACCTGCCCAAGCCCTCCCCTCGCGGTACACGCCCCGCGTCTTCTCTCCTAGTCCCCGCCCCCGTAGTGTCTAGGAACCCCACCCCCATCGCTGCCCCGCCCACCCAGTGCTTTAGAGTACGCCTCCCTGCGACAGGAGCCCGCCCCTTTCCTCGCCAGCCTATTGCAGAGAGAGTCGTCCTCGGCGTTGACCAGTGGGATGGCGCCGTTGCGTCCCGCCCCGCGCAGTACGTCTGGTTAAGTCGGGTAGCTGCGCGACCCTCGTGTTAGTTTCACGCCATGTGGCGCTGCGGAGGGTCGGCGAGGGGTACCCTGAGGAGGCTGAGCGGCTGGTAAGACGCGGGGGCTGGAAGGGACGAGTTAGTAAGTAGGGTTCAGGGACGAGGCCGGTTGCGGGGCGCGATTCTGGCAGTGGGGCGGAGGCATGAGGCTTCATCTCGCTGTACCCGAGAGGGTCCAGCACCACAGCTCTTAGCTGTGAAGCCCCCTAACCCGAAACTCTCTTTTGTACTCCCATATCCCAAGACCTGGTTCCTGGGGCTACCGTACTTCTGACCTCTTGCCTGGGATCTATCCGGTCCCAAACGCCTTCGTCTGGAAAGTTCTTGTGTCCTGAAACTCCTCTTCTGGACCTCCTATACCCTGACCCCGTTAGCATGTATTCCCATGTATTCTAGACTCCTTTCTGGGAACCCGCACGCAGAGACCTCTGGTCCAAAATCACCTGGAGTAGCCATAATCAGAAACTCCTCATCTGAAGTCTCCCATGTCCTGACACCCTTTTTCTGGGGGCCTGCAACCTCCTGCACCCAGGGAACCCCTCGTCTGAGGCTCCCCTATCTTGAGATTACTTATTTGCTCATAAGGCAGTCTATCCCCTCCCTTTTGGGTCCCAGTTTAATTTGTTACCCCTCTTTGGGCTCCTGGACCTCTCATCTGGTTTTCCTGTACCCCAGGAACCCAGAGCCCAACCCAAGGACCCTAGCTAGGAGCTCTTTAAGGGGTCCTTTCTAGCCCCTGAATTTCAGAGTACCCCTCCCCTCTCCTCCTCCCACTCCCTACAAGTGTGTTCCTGTCCCGGTCTTCAGAGTGGAGGTGATGCAGCCACACAAATCTGGGATAACCTGGGGCTAGGCTCAAGGAGCTGGTCTGACCTGACCCCCTTTTCCTGTGGGGCCTGAGGCCATCCCAGAGTGGGTGGCCCTGAGCACAGGTTGTTAGGACTTTGAAGTGGAGATGGTCATTGATGTTGGTTTTAATATGTGTAGTAAACTTTGTTCTAATTAGTGCCTTTGCTCCCATTTCTTTTTGTTGTGGGTAGAAAGTCCTTAAGAGACCTGAGGCTTCCACAGGAAGTACTTGCCTTTAAGCTGCTATGCTCTTAATAAAATTGTAGCCTCCAGAAATTAAATTATTTTTTAAGTGACTAAGCTATATGGAAAAACAGTATGTTTAGTGTCAAACCTTGAATGAGCATCACACCCAATGAGTTTGTAAACTAACACTTTACTTGTTAAAAAAAGTTAAGTTGCTTGATTTCATGCTAATTCACAAAACCTTGTTCAATTTCTGGTGCACTTGAGCTGCCTTCACCCTAGTGAGGAACTATGGGGTATCAGTTGTTGGGGGTATCCCTGTGATGCCTTTGAGTTTGCCAGCAGGAGCATTGTTCCCACATTTAAATAGTTACCAGACAGTATGTCAGGGATCCTCCCCGCCTTGCTTACAGCCTTTCATATACTTTCAGTATAAGCCTTTTCTTTATGTGATTGTATGCTTAAAATATTTTATCTCATAATTCTAAAATTTTCTAAGTCAACGAGGAAAACAATTTTATAGTCTATCTCCATAATATTGCCTGAATATTTTTCTCTTCTGTGTATATCCTTAAAAGAAATATAATTGTGAGGGATATTTATGTGGTATAATGTTAATGTGGAAACTCCCATACAGTATAGTCAAGAGAACAATAATTTTAAAATAAGTTGTGTGATCACTGTACAACTTAAGGTTGTGTTAGCCAATCTTAATTCACACTCCTGTCCCTCTTAGACATAATCACTGTCCTGATTAATAGAAATTATTATTATTTTTTGTTTTTACCACCTATCTATATTCCTAGGATAGATGGATTATTAGCTGTATGAATAACACCTGTCTAAAATACTGGGTGTATCCTTTGTATTTTTGTTATTGTTCAGCATTATGTGACCCACATCTTACAGCTAAGTTTTTGTTGTTTTTTATTGATTGAATAATGTATCCTTTCTCTCGTGAATGATTGTCTGAGTTGGTGTAGCGTGAGGCTCTTAAGAATAGCGATAAGAACATGTGCATACAGGTGAATGAATTACTAATCTAAATAATACCAGATGCTGCCCCAAAGTTGTCCATCCTATTAGTAACGGATGGGAGTTCTGGTGATACTAGACTTCCTGCTCTTCACCAATTTGGTAGGTGTACAGTGGGACTTTATTGTAGTTTGAGTTTATTGTAACACTGTGATGGAAGAAACCATTTTGACATGACAATTTTTTATGTAATTGAGGGAAATTGACGTAGGTATGTTACACTTATTTATAAACTTGTAACAATAGTAGGTTTTCAATATTTATAGTTTATATTATGGAGCCTTAGTTGTGTTGAGATTTAAAAAAACATTAAAATGAAAGAGTGTTACTGGAAATCAGTTATCTGAAATGGAACATGTGACTGTTATTTTCTTTGAATTAATCATCTTCATGGCAGTATTTTCACATTGTAACATGATACACATTGTAACATTATCGTGGTATTATTATGTGATAATCATTTTGATTATTCTCCTGTAACACAGCAATGCTGCCCTCAAATCCTGGAGGTGGGGGAGCAGCAACACGGCCTGTGGGAAGGCACTGAAGTATGAAGTTGGAGAAAAGATCCATGGATTCACTGTGAGCCAGGTATGGTGCTGGGATGGCCTTCTGCGTTCTTCCTGTGTCTATGCAGCTTCTGCAGGAATGTAGTGTCCTCCAGGAGACCCTGTTCCTATCTCTGTGTCTGCAGGGCCTGGCTTCTCCTGTTTCCAGTAGGTGTCCAACTGTAGGGAATTTGCAATGAAAGAATTTCCTGCTTGTAAAATAAGTTCTGGTCCCCCACTTGAGTCTCTTAAAGCTTGGGCATTTTTTTCTGATTTTAGAAAGTAAATACATTAATGTTTCTGCAGTCAGGCATACCACTTTTTAGTCATACTAAGGTGAATATAGCAAATGCTCCACATTGTTCAGGTCTGCTTGGACTATCCAGTGAATCTGTTTCAAACTTAGGCAAATTCTGTTGTGGAGCCATTTGACTTTTAGAATTATAGAGATGAATTGCCTGTGTTTACTTACCTGTACGTTAAAATGGATTTCACTTTGTTTTTGTTTAAACTTTTACATTTTTCTTTTTTTCTTGCAATATTGAAAGATGTATACTTCACTTAGTTGTCTAGTCGTTGGCTTCTCTTCGTTGGCATCAAGCTCTAACATACAAAGGCAGATGACTCTCGTCTAGAAGGATTTATATACAGCTGTAATACAAGGAGCAGTGTGAGGAACAGCACAGTAGAAGTACAGAGAGCAGGGAGGCAGAGGTATTGGGTTGGGCATGGGTTAGTCCCTGGGAAGGGGCCTTTAAGTTCAGACAGAACTCCATCTGTCTGTTGGCAGGATAGGAGCAGGGCCTGTGACAGGGTTAATGTGAAGCCCAGGAAAGTGAGTCATTCTGTTTGATTGCAGCCCAGATTCCTGACAGTGTACCAGCATTTGTAAAGTCCTGAAAGGCTGTGCAGAAAAGTTTGAATTTGTGGGGCCTCCCTGGTGGTGCAGTGGGTTAACCACCACACTATGAAGCAAACCGCAGCCCCTGCAGCACAGGTTCGATCCCTGCTGCCGGCCAGGGAGGGGACCCACATGGCGTAGCAGACCTCTCCTGCCTTGCCCACTGCTGCCCTCGACAGTGTACTTCAGTTGATCTGCCTGTTCTGCTCCCCACTCTGTGGTGAATCCTCTCACCCCCCCCCCCCCACACCTCTGGCCTGTACCCCAGTGCTTGTATGCATAAATAAATAAATCTTTAAAAAAAAAGTTTGAATTTGTAATGTAGTTATTGTTAATTATGCAGAACAGTAGATTCTTCTTCTTTATCAAGTTCTGTACATTCTTTTTTTTTAACGATTTACTTTTTTGTGCATATAGGAACCAGAGAGAGTGGGGAGCAGAACAGGCAAATTGACTGAAATACACTGCTGAGGGGAGCAACTGGGTGAGATAGGAGAGGTCTGCCATGCCATGTGGGTCAGCTCCCTGGCTGGGGATCGAACTCGTGCCACAGTGGCTGGAATAGTTTCACAGTGCTGACATAGATGGTAAGACATGTTTTTCAGTATCAAGGACAGTGGAACTCAAGTGAGACATCACCTCAAAGCCAAAGCCGCGGGATAATTTAGCTCCTTTGTGCCTTGCTGTAGGAAGAGTAACTGCTGGTAACCCTAGCTCACCACTGAACTCTCCTCATAAATGAGGTGAAGCCAAGCTTAGTCCTTGGAGCTTCCTTCCTCTGCTTTAGGCTAAGGTCTGTTTGTTTATTGACTTCCTGGCAGGGTCATTCCAGCATTCAGTGGGAGGATCGGTGTAGGTGTGAGACAGCAGACATCACAGAGATGCTGACCTGCCTCAGGGCAGCCAGTATAATGGATGCCAAAGGCCTGGATGGTGGCTCTCTGGTTGGAGAGCTGGCTCACATCTGAGCCCCCTTGTTTCCATGTGTTACCAGAAGGTGGCCAAGCGAGCTCTCTGCATGTGACGTAACTGCCCTGAGTGCCTTTCCATCTCACCTGCCCACATTTTTCTTGTTAATCTAGGTAACATCTATCCCTGAACTGTTCTTAACAGCCGTGAAGCTCAACCATGACAACACGGGGGCCAGATACTTACACTTGGCCAGAGAGGATTCAAACAACTTGTTCAGGTATGTGCTATGTTCTAAGAACTCATTGAATGTTTCTATATAGAATATCTACCACATACTAAGAAGTTTAAATTAAGAAGTTTAATAGTTCACTTGTATGTTTATTAACAGCGTCCTTATAATACAAAGTAAACGATTATATGGATTTATATTCTCGACTACACAGTCTGAATCAGTGACTTTATACATTGTAGTCAGACAGCATTTGGAGACATTATAATGATTAATAATCTGAGGTGATATTAAGAATACATCATACCGTGTCTTGCACTGGCCTGTATGAAGCCTGCCCTTTCCCATTGGTGTCTCTGTTCTTCCTTAGCGTGCAGTTCCGCACCACCCCCATGGACAGCACTGGCGTACCTCATGTTCTGGAGCACACAGTCCTGTGCGGCTCTCAGAAATACCCGTGTAGAGACCCTTTCTTCAAAATGCTAAATAGGTCCTTGTCCACGTTCATGAACGCCTTCACAGGTAAGACCTACATCCTGAACCAAAACTGCTGGAGGTCTATAAGACAGAACTGAATTTACCAAGTTTCTAAAATAAAGGTGGGTGGTTGACGTCCCATTGATGAAAGTTACCATTCTCTAGTCTAGTTGAAAGATGCTGGAAATAATTAGTTAAATTTTTACATCATACTCAGATTATAAGAACTGGAGTATTTAGGAAAGGACATTTGAATTTTTTTCTGGAGAAAGTGAAAATAATTTTGGGAGTATTGCTTTACATTTGGTCTCTAATGTTAATGTTGATGGTGTTGGAGTTTTAATTTTAGGAGGTGGGATAGTGAAGAGGCTGAGGGCATGTGCACAGAGTGCGGTAGAGGACAGTTAAAGAGTGCCTGGGCTGCACAGAGCTTAACCTGGTAGGAGAGGCAGGCAGGGCCAGAGAGGGAGCACCTTTCTTTGCGGGTGAGTGGAGGCTTGAAGTGAGTTCCTGTGGAACTCTATGTTCCTGTGGAAATCTGTTCTGTTTTAAAATCTTACTTTTCATTTGTACCCAGCTAGTGATTATACCCTATACCCGTTTTCTACACAAAATCCAAAGGACTTCCAGAACCTGCTCTCTGTCTACCTGGATGCAACCTTTTTTCCTTGTTTGAGGGAACTAGATTTCTGGTATGTAATCATTAGTTGCTTTTTACTTCCATATTAGCGTCACTATCATCAAGTAATTATTTATTGTTATATAGGCAGGAAGGATGGCGACTAGAGCATGAGAACCCCAGTGACCCCCAAACGCCCTTGATCTTTAAAGGCGTCGTCTTTAATGAAATGAAGGGAGCATTTGTGAGTATTTTCTTTTTGTGTTGAATTATCTTATAAAATATTGAAATATGTAGGCTTGGAAGAGAGTTGGAATTTTACTGTGTCACTTAGTTTTCTTATTGTACAGAATTTCTTGAAATAGTTGGGAGAAAGTGCTGTGGCTAGGAACTAGTACAATAGAAGGACCAGCTCCCAGCATTCTGGAGTTTAATCGTCTGGACTAACAGTTCACAAACTGTAACTTGGGGACCGCTGGTGTGTGATCTGTAGGAGATCTACAAGACAAGCACATCTAACAATACTATCATGCCTTTTCCATTTTCATTCTTGTTAGTGGAGTTTACCCAAGGCTGTAGTATGTGATGGGCGATAATGCAATTTGTGGGACAGAGAAGCAGATATGATGATCCAACTCTTTCTGTTAAACCATACATTAAAGAGATTTGCAGTATATGTAGTCAGTCCATTCTTCTAAATAATTTTTGTTTTGTTATAAAAAGTATTTTTCAGAAAATATTTTTGTTAGCATGTAACGATGGATTAAGTTAATTACTATTTTTAAATATCGCAGCTTTAACTTCTAAAACAGAAAAATTACACATGCAGACACACCCCTGCATAATTAAGAGATCCACATCATTGAAAGCTCTTTGGGGGCCTCATTAAATTTCAGGAGTGTGAAGGTCTTGAGACCAGGCTGTTGAGAGCCCCTTTCTGGTTTCTAATGATTGCCCTTCCAGCCCTCTTGGCCTTGGAGACCTGTCCAGGCAAGTGTGGGAGTGTCTGAGTGCACAGAGCTGTGCCCTCTCCCTTGCCTGCCACTTCCTATAGCTGGCAGCTTATTCTCATCCTCTGATACTCAATTTGGGCATCATTTCTTATAAACACTGCCTTGAAGTTTGATTAGGGGGGCAGTTTTCCCTCTGGAAATCCAAGAACCCCCCTTTCGCACAGCACATAGAAGAAGGAATGCTGCCATATCCCTCCTCGTTGCAGCCTCCCTCCCCTCACCTCAGCTGTGCAGTTAGTTATTGTTTGCCCAGTGCAGACAGCCAAGTACAGTTTCCTTCTTCCATTGGAGCCAGTCCCTGCATCCCGAGAACAGACTGAGTGAATCAAGTGCGTTGTAAATAGCATATGAATGTCCTCTTGTTTACCCGTGGAATGGTACATTTGCAAGATACTATAGGTATATGCTCCTAGGATGCAATTAATTTGCTGTATATAATGGGATAGTGTAGGTATGTTGTTTTTACATCTATATTTTGTTTGTTTTTTTTTTAATCTGAAGACAGATAATGAGAGGATATTCTCGCAACACCTTCAGAACCAACTTCTTCCTGACCACACGTACTCAGTGATCTCTGGGGGTGATCCTCTGTGCATCCCAGACCTCACGTGGGAGCAACTTAAACAGTTTCATGCTACGCATTATCACCCTAGTAATGCCAGGTAGCATTCCCTTTCTAAAGTTAACATGGTGGGATGTTGAGAGATGACTTGCTTGCATTTTCTTACACTGAATGTCATGCTTCTTCACACTTCGCTGAGAAATGTGTGCTTGAGATGTCCATTTAGATGAGATTCTTAGCTTACTAACAGATTGCTTCTTTGAATTTCAAAAGTTCAAGTAAGTTTTCAGTCATAACTCTGTGATGGTGACACCGTCCTGCAGGATAGCCCAGCCAAGTCCTCTCCTGCCTGTGCTTTATGAGGTATAACCGTCGCCCCCATCGGACTGACAACGTGGCAGCTCTGAGCTACAGCCATTGGTCAGAGATGTGCTCCCAGCATGGGTCTTCAGCTAGTAGGCCTTGAATACTTACTTTTTGATAAATTGCTTGTGGCAGAAAGCACTAGAATAAGACACTAATACTTGTATTTATAGACATGAAAAAAATAATGTAAAATCGTATTTGCAAGAATACTTTAACTGCAGAAATACTGTTTTCATTATGAAAACTTTGAAGCATATAGAAAAGTATAGAGATAGAATAATGACCCCCCTTATTTCATAGATAAGTTTAACTAACATATTTTTAAGGACATTATAGACATCATGACTACCCCTAATACTTAGATTGTGACCCTAAAACAGTAGAATATTTTCTTACATAAGAAGTAGTACTTTCACGTTTAATAACAGAGTGCTTGCCTAAAGCCACCTTCTACTCTCTTCTAAATTCACACTTCCTGGTTGTTCCCCAGGTGTTCTTTTGATCCACATGAGCCTACTTTGTGTATCTTTTTGTCCTTTGTCAGTATATCTCTTAAGTCTTCTTCCTTACTATCATTGACAAGTTGAACACATCAGACCAAGGCTTCCTCTGGACTTTGTCACCTGTCACCATCTGACTGCCTCTCTGTGGCACTGTGGACACGTTCCCTTGTTTCCTGATAGCTGAATGTGCTTTTCCATCATAGCTTTACGTCACCTGCTGTTTCTGTCTCCTACCTGCTTATCACCAGTGGAGATGCCAAGGCCTCTTTGTTGGCTCAGACCCTGCTCCAGACCCCTCTCTTCAAATCTGATTTTCTCCCACAGCCCTGCCATGTGCCTGTGAATATTGAGCTTCTCATCACCTTGTTCCTGTTCTGTCATTGATGATTATGCCAGGAGCAATTCCTTGAGTGTAGTTTGCAAATTTTCCTAAAGAATAATAGTTCTTTTAAATTACTTCTGGGCTTCTGTAAAGAGGTGCTTTCCTCCCATCAGTGGGGCTGTGGCTTACCCTGAAATGTTGCTGATGGAAAAGATAGAGTGATTCTCCACCTTTGCTGTCCAGCTATAGGGGAGATGGCAGCGGCAGCTCCTCCTCTTGTCATAAAAGAAGGAGCTTTTTAAAAGAAATTCTTGTTTGGCTTGTTTTACATTATTTTAATACCACGATGGCTTCAAAGAAATAGTGTTTATGTTATGTATTTGAGATTATATAATCAAATGGAATCTTTAACTTTTTTTAAGATTTACTTATACATACAAAAACTAGGGTGTAGGCCAGAAGTGCAGGGGTTGAGAGGATTCATTAGAGACAGAGTGGGAAGCAGAACAGGTGGGTCTACTGAAATATACTGCTGAGGGGAGCAGCGGGTAAGACAAGAGAAGCCTACTGTGCCACATTGGTCCTCTCCCTGGCCGGGGATCACATTCATGCCACGGTGGCTGGATATAGCTTGATGGTGCTTAGACTTTAACTCCTGTGCCACCAGGGAAGCCCAGAATCTTTAATTTTTTTATGTTCAAATTGCCCCAACTATTAACTCCAGGATGTTCTTTTTAACTCATGCTGTCTTCCTATTAATTTTCTTTTGTCTTGGGCCTCCCTGGTGGCACAGTGGGTTAAGCAACGCACTGTGAAGCAAACCGCAGCCACTGTAGCACGAGTTCAATCCCTACTGCCGGCCGGGGAGGGGACTCATATGGCATAGCAGACCTCTACTGCCTCATCAGCTGCTGCCCTTGGCAGTGTGTTTCTGTCAGTCTGCCTGTTCTGCTCCCCGCTCTGTCTGGTGAATCCTCTTACCTTCCACCACTCTGGCCTACTGTACCCCAGCTCTTATATGCATAAATATATAAATCTTTAAAAAAATTTTTTTCTTTTGTCTTTAGTAAGTGGTTTAAGTCCCTGCTTCTCCATTAGATCCACCCTGCTTCAGGTCTGTAGTGTGCGTTTCTCTGAGGAGTTCAGTGACTGAATGGAAAAGGACATTTATAGCAGCATTTGGTCAGGCCTAGGGACACTCATTGTTCTATGTTATCACTTTCTAGACCTTTGAGTGGAAATTTCTGAAAACTCTTTAACATACTAGTTCCCAAAACCTCAACTATATCTTAGATAACAATATGGTAAAGGAAAAGTTCAGCTGTACCATTGTAATGCCTTTTGCCTATTTGAAAGAATGTGTTGTCCTAAAAATGTATAACCTGAAACTTATAACCTAAAATGAAACTTCATGAAATTCTTTTGTTTCTCAGTCTTAGATGCATTAATGTATGACTATAACTGTAGCCAAGTCTTAAAATAATTAAATATATAACTTACTTGGTTTTATGATACCTTTATAGTAGATTTGACAGAAGATAAAGAACAGTTTTTACCAAATTTCATTAATTGCTTCTGTATAATTTGTGTTGTGTTTGTGAAACAATTATAACAGTCAGTGCTTTTGCTTGCTGTTTGTAGTTAAACTAAATAGAAAAGAATGCATTTTTGTAGTTCTCTTCGATATGGAAACTGACATGTCATCTGCTACACACTGTATACCCTCCCTTTCATACAAAAGCCATTTGTGTTTCTAATCTTTTAAAGTAAAGTAGACTAATAGATTCTCAAAATTTCAGGTTCTTCACTTATGGAAATTTTCCACTAGAACAGCATCTGAAACAAATTCATGAAGAAGCCTTGAGTAAATTTCAGAGAATTGAGCCAAAAACTTCAGTGCCAGCTCAGAAGCTTTGGGATAAGCCTGTAAGTGTCCGCTCAAATTTTTACCTCATTTCTATGAAATATCTTAAGGTGAAGGCCAGAACTTTTAGATATTGTTGTAGTCTCTGCAGTATATTAAGAATTCACAAGCCTAATGAATGATTTTTTGAAAAGGAAGTAAATTTAATGAAAAGCATTTCTTGGACCACTTTCTCAGTCCAGATAACCTGTGCTAGTTTACATCTGTTCATTCATACTGTGCCAGCTTAAACAGCATCATGTTGTCTTGCAGAGAGAGTTCCAGATCACATGTGGCCCAGACTCGCTGGCTACAGATTCCACTAAACAAACAACTGTCAGTGTCAGTTTCCTCCTACCAGAGTGAGTGTCACTGAAAATTCCTGTTGTTGGGAACAGTTGGAGCAGGTGCTGGGCAGCAGAGTGGAGGTGACTTTGCCAGTCAACAATAAATGGGTGTGTGGTTAGGATCTGGGAATTAAGGAGGTTTTTAACAGTATCTTAAATCATTTTAGGTGACACTGCTTTGGTGGCTATCCAGAAGAGATTCATTACACTTAAGGGTTCACTCCTGTAAAGAAAAGATTGAGTCAAACATTGTTAACATTTGGGGATCACAGATACTTGGAGCAGCGAGGAGCAGTGTGAATACTGGCCTCAAGAACACGCGTGGCACACATAGCCGAGTTAGAGACGGGGTCCTCTGGGTGGCCCCAGGGAAGGAAGGAGGCCCCTCTGCTGCTGCTTTGGGATGTTTCCTCAGCCATCTAGCTTTTCGGGTTGCATCACGTCCAGCCTATTTCTTCCCTCACTGTAGTGTCGATGGTGCAGATGCAACTTTAATAATAAACGTCAGAATATGGTCACGCCAGCGCACCCAGTGTGCAGCTATGTCAGCTTTTTGGTCTTGGACAAAAAAACCCACAGAAACAATGTAGTATATAAATACTTTGCGCACAGAATAATATTACATTTTTGCTAATAGAAATATATAAAATAGAGATTGCGTAGAAATAGATGGATGTTTTTGCTAATAAACATAGATGAATTAAAACAGAGATTGAAATGAAATACTTTCTAGTAAAACTTCAGCTTCTTTAGAAATAACCGTGTCAACTAGTAGTGATTTTCGATTTTAAAAATGTATTTAAGGACCAACATTCCTTCCCCTCCTGACTCTATTTTTTTATTTTAATGAAGCATCACTGATACATTTGAAGCCTTCACCTTAAATCTATTGTCTTCGCTTTTAATTGGTGGGCCCAACTCTCCCTTCTACAAAGCCTTGATTGAATCTGGACTTGGCACAGACTTTTCTCCTGATGTTGGGTAAGTTTTATTACTAAGTTAGATTGTAGTTTGTAACAGAAGTAAATTTTGACATTTTAGTTTCTGAACATATTTTTGATTGTCATCCTGGAAAGAGAGTTTCTGGCATCTGGTGGGTGGGAGTCAGGGGTGTAGGAGGCTTAACCCCTACGGTCAGAGGAGCCCTCCTCCACACACCCCTGCTACAGCACAGTCTGCATTGGATTATGGTTCCAGCATGAGGTAGTTATGTCTCCAGTAGGGTCCGTTGGTCAAAAAATCCCCCCCCAAAAAAAGGTATAGATTTTCTAAGATCTCAGAATGGCATGTTTGCTGCCTGTTCTAAAAATCGGGTGACACTAAATAAGTCTTTGAGATCTAAAATTTTCTAAAATGCAGCAGTCTTTTTTTCCCCCCAGATTCTTTTGTTATAATAATGTTTACAGTGTTTTTAGGAATATTAAAAGGACATGAATGTAATCATCACTCTGAAGCAAATATCTGGGAACATTATCACTCTGAAGCAAATATCTGGGAACACTGCTTTAATTGGCTTTTTCATGGAGGACTTGAGAGTTGAAGGTTCTGTTCTTAAATAGTGCACGTAATAAGCAAAAGGTTTGTGGATTGTGATGTATTTTCTAATTTGTATTTAGGTACAATGGCCACACCAGGGAGGCCTTCTTCAGTGTGGGCCTGCAGGGGATTGCAGAGAAAGACATCGGGGTTGTTCGAGACATCATCGACAGGACAATTGATGAAGTTGCTGAGTGAGTGCGCCATTTGCAGAGAAAAGCCACCTTCTGGGTTCCAGTGAGGGGCCCCGAGCCTCCCCATGTGATTAAAAAAAACTTCTCATTTAGTTGTTAACATTTGGGGATCACAGATGCCTTTGTTTTTATTTTATTTTGATTTTATCACCTCTGTTTCCTTGCTTGCAAACATTGGTGTCCCTTCAACAGCTCACTTTGTTCTTATCTCTGCAGAAAAGGATTTGAGGATGATCGCATTGAAGCCTTACTTCATAAAATTGAAATACAGATGAAGCATCAGTCTGTCAGCTTTGGGCTTGCCCTGACCTCGGTGAGTGATTTCTCAGCTGACTCCTACGTTTCCTTTTTTTTTTAAATCTTTGTGAATAGTAGTTCATGGCAGCTCTGAAAGGGTAGGCTGAGAGTCATAGTGTCTTTCATTTGAACCTTGAAAGTTATGCTGTTTTAGATCTCATAAAAATTTTAGTTTAGTTTTACGATACTTTTTTTTTTACTAGCTTACTTAATGACTTTTTGATATCTTGTTTTTATGTAAAATAGGTTACACAGACTATTTTAAGTGGGTAGGAATTTATCAAAACTGTGGATATGTTGGTACTATATTTTTTAAAATTAATTTAACTGTACTTTTATGTTAGAAAAAACAGGTTTAAAGTGAATGTAGCTTTTCTTCTAACCACAGAATGACTTATTTTTTCTTATCAACAGCCATTGTAGTATTTTTGAAGATACAGACTATCGTAATGTCATGTCTGTGATGTTTGCTGAGCTAATGTAGGGTACACTGTAATGTGCGTTGGGGATTTGAAATTCCGTTTCAGTACATAGCTTCCTGCTGGAATCATGATGGGGACCCTGTGGAGCTCCTGAAGCTGGGAGGTCAGGTGGCTCAATTCAGAAAGTGTCTTGAGGAAAATCCTAAATTTTTGCAAGAGAAAGTAAAACAGTATTTTAAGGTAAGACAATTGGAGATTTTTTATCTGTGTTATTTTGAAGTTGAATTTTATAATAATGAGAGGAACTTTAGGGAAAAAATCTATACTATGTGAGTTTTTGTTAAGAAGGTGACATATTAATTAAAAATTTAAAATGCAATGATTAAGTTTTATTTTCTGCATTCTAATACAAGTTGGCTTTTTTATGTGAATGTATATATTTTTTGTATATGAACATATAAAAACATCTGCATGTATTTTCGAAGTAGAACAATTACATAAACTATGAGACCACATACCTGAGTGTGAATATTCAGGTTATTTTTATGAAGGATGCTTGCTTGCTCATTTCCTGACTGCTGGGAGTTAGTTACTGTGTTCCCTGGATATAGGCATTAGTGTAGTAGAGAGCCACAGTAATAGCTGTTATGGGAGCCATGGTGAATCTGAATGTTGTCTGTACTGAGGGTGATTGTTATGCCAATCAGGACTTGATTTCAGGAGTTAAAGATTTCTCCAAGTTGAGGCTTTGCGTAAAGCTCTTGTGCTCTGCTTCTCTCACCTCTCTGTGGTATTACAGGTGAGCACTTTATTTAATTGTTGAAATAAGAAGGGAGGCATATTAAATCACCTCACATTTTTTTTAATATTAGGTCAACATCATAATTTATATTGATAGAGAATTAATTTCACCCTTTGAGAAGGTAACATTGAATAATGAAGACTGAATAAAATTAAATTGACCTGTCTTGTGTTAATGTTCAATTTAAAGTCAAAGACTAATAATATTTATTTTAAAATGCAGTTTTTGGTATAACAAAGGTATAAAAATGTTAAATAGAGTGCATTTGTGGTTAAAACAGTAAACTTAATAGTAATCATCCTAATTATTATTAAAGTAGTCAACATAACGCACTGTTTATCAGCCTAGCATCTGAATGGCAGCTTGGTGGTAGTATTAGCAGTATATTGAATTCCATGCTTACTATGTAGCCAGTATCATTGTGAGAATTTCATGTGACTCAGGTACTCCGTGAAAAGCCACCCTGGACGTGAGTTCTGTTATGGGCACTTTAAAAATGGGAAAATGGAACTGTGGACCAAGAGCACACTGCAGAGGTAGTTCAACATGTCAGATTTTATACAGTCTTGCTTTAATTGGCTTTTTGTTTTATGGTTATTGCAGAATAATCAGCATAAATTAACTTTATCAATGAAGCCAGATGACAAGTACTCTGAGAAACAAACACAAATGGAAAACAAAAAACTAAAAGAAAAGGTCAAGTCTCTTTCCCCAAAAGACAAGCAGCAGATCTATGAAAAAGGTCAGACATTTACTTTTGTTTTTAGTAATTCTTAGCCTTCACAACCCCAGTGACCTTTAGATTGAGCCAAGAATTATTTCGACCAACAACTATTTACTGTGCATCTACCAAGTTCTACGTTTGGTGTGACAGAAGGGGTCAGCTGTGGGATTGGACCTTGTTTTCAGAAAATTCACCCTGTAGTTCAGCGGGAAAGCAGGTGCACTAGAAAAGAGGTAGCTTTATAAATTAAATGTATTTTACAAATTTGTAAATATTTTTATTTACCGGGGCTGTAATTTGCTACTGAAATGTACTGCACTGTAGTTGATTGTAAATGAGCACAGCAGACAGGCCATGCTGTGAGTTCAGGAGATAGTCCCTTGAGGGATACAGGATGTGACAACTGTCCTCATGGTGCAGGTGCGGAGGGGACTAATTATGCTAACCCCAGATTACTGTAAAGTCCAGCCAACCCGCTCCTAAGTGTTTGTGGAAGGAATTCAATAGTGCATGTCTGCAAAACACTTAAAGCAGCAGTTTCTATCAACTTGGTATGTCCATACAGTGAAGTACTTCTCAGACACACAGGAATAAGATACTGATTGTGACTCCATATTGATGAATCTCACAAGCATTGTCCACAAAAATAAGCCAGGCATGAAAGAATACCCATGGGATAAGTCAACGTATTTATTCAAAACCTTAGAAATAGCAAAAATCTAGGGTTAGGAGGCAGGTGCAGTCAGCAGTGGGGCAGGGTCTGCCTACACCGGCCATGGAGAACGTTATGTGCTGGTGGAAATGTTTTATGATGTGGCAGTTATATGATTTTATACTTTTGTCAAAACTCTAAACTATATCTTTAAAATGCAAATTTTTGTCATTAAACTATATATACTTTTAAAAATATTTTAAAATAACTTTTTAATAAAGATTATGAAAATTTATATTATTCACACATAGATGTTTATATCTCCCCCTCCCCCAGAAAAACAAAGTAAGTACTTGGATTGGGATTATGTGAGGACATCTCAGGACTTGGGGTTGACTTTTTTTTTTTTAAAGATTTATTTATTTATGCATACAAGCACTGGGGTACAGGCCAGAGGTATGGGGTGGGGTGAGAGGATTCACCACAGAGAGCAGGGAGCAGAACAGGTAGATCAACAGAAGTACACTGCTGAGGGGAGCAGCGGGCACAGCATGAGAGGTCTGCCGGGCCATGTGGGTCCCCTCCCTGGCCGGCAGCAGGGATCGAACTCGTGCTGCAGTGGCTGCGGTTTGCCCCATAGGGCACCGCCTAACCCACTGCGCCACCAGGGAGGCCCTGGGGTTGACTTTTATGTAGGAAGCCAGTAATTCCATTTGATCATGCTCAGTTTGAGGTGATATCTAAAGGCAAAGTTAATTTTAACATGTAGCCTGTTATTCTTGCTTTATGAATTCTTGTTTACACAGTACAGTTATTACACAGTACTGTGATGGATTTAACATGCTAATCATGATTAATAAAGACACAAACTTCTGTAAGTGCCCTTGGGCTGGTTCCATCTTGCTTTTTCAGTCAGGGTCATCTGCAGTCCACAAGGTCATTATACACGCAAGCACATTCCCAGCTGGGCTGTGGGCTGTTTTCTTAAGGAACCAGTTGACACCTGTATGTGGATAAATGAGACCCTTATTCAAAAAGTGTGTTTCTTAAAAACTCACTGACAAGTCCTGTAGCAGGACTGACTTAGTCTTGTGCTTTGAATGCCTCTCGTAGGCCGTAAGTCTGCAGTATGGACTTTAGTGTGAGCAATCTGAGTCCAGCTCCAGAAAGGGAAGGTACCTGATTTATTAAAACTTAATAATCCCCCATTTGGGGGTGTCTGTAAGTAGTGTATTAAGTTCAGTGAAGGTATGTGATGTGGTTGAAGGAGGGAAGTTTCTGTGCTGGCTTCTGCATGTTCTGAGAACTGCAGTGGTGTTAGGCAGATGAATAGTGGTTGAAGATGGTGCCCCTGAACTGCTCCTAAGACTGGAGGGTCAAGAGGCAAGATGGAGAAATCCTCTGAAGGGCTGGGGCCTGAGCAGACCGAGATGATCATGACCCTGGGACCAGGGCCTTGTAAGTCTAGAGGGTGTGAGCTTCATGTTGCGTTTTCCCTTGGGCTCACCAAAGAACTAGTAGGAGAGGCCAGATCAGCTTGTCTTGAGTTGGGGCCCAGGGTAGAAGAAATGGCTATGAAAATGTGGCCAAGGGGCCTCCCTGGTGTGGTGCAAGGGGTTGAGCATCACACTGTGGGGCTCCTGCAGCCACTGCAGCACGAATTTGATTCCCATCCAGGGAGGCAACCCATATGGCGCAGCAGACCTCTCTTGCCTTGCCTGCTGCTCCCCTTAACAGTGTATTTCAGTCGATCTTCCTTCTCTGTCTGGTGAATCCTCTCATGCCCTATGCCTCTGGCCTGTATCCCAGCTTTTGTATGCATAAATAAATAAATCTTTTAAAAAAAAAATTGTGGCCTAGGTGCCATGAAAAGGGACTAGCTAAAAGGTTGCTGGATCTTAAGGAACTTGAGGGGGGCAGAGGTGAAGGTCAGTGACCACTCTACTGCGTGGATCCTCTGATCATCTACCAGGAGGGTGTGTTAGCATGAGTTGGAGTAATCCCTGTGGATCCTGTAGGTGAGATGACATGTTTGCAGTTCATTTGCTGATATTTTTTTTTAAAGATTTATTTATTTATGCATACAAGCACTGGGGCACAGACCAGAGGTGTCGGGGGGTGAGAGGATTCACCACAGAGAGCAGGGAGCAGAACAGACAGATCAACGGAAGTACACTGCTGAGGGGAGCAGCGGGCACAGCAGGAGAGGTCTGCTGCGCCATGTGGGTCCCCCCCCCCTGGCCGGCAGCAGGGATCGAACTCGTGCTGCAAGTGGCTGCAGTTTGCTTCATAGTGTGTTGCTTAACCCACTGCGCCACCAGGGGAGGCCCTCATTTGCTGATATTTTAAGTGAATCAGTCTCATGGGCACACTCAGCCTCTGACAGTCTGTTCTGTCACCAACTCTGAAAAAGTTCTTTTCTCTGATCAGATCCGCCGATGAACACCAAGAGCATGCGGTTTGAAGCATTGCTATACTTTGTGAAATTTATGTGATCGTACAATCATTTTGCCGAGATAAGGAAAATGAATTTTGAATAAATAAGCACAAAATATTAAATTTCAGTTCACATAGAAATCATTTGAACCTTTTAAAGCTGGATTAGTCTGTCTACTATAAAATGTGGGGAAGTGAGTGGAGAGGAAACTGAGCAAAAACTTTGCTCCCAGCACAGTTGCTTTTTCAGAAAATCTAGGATGAGAATTAGAAAGGCCCTCGTGCAAGCAAGTTACATGTGGTACAGGCCCAGGTGCCTGTCATCCAGCTGACTCGGCCACAGCAGGTGCCTGTGCACCGTGGTGCCGACGGGATCCCAGTGTGGTGTGGGGTGGCCAGTCTCGATGTAAGGTCTCTCAAATGCAGAGGACAAATTGCATAGAGAGGACCTTTCAACTATTATCCTGAACAGTCAGTCATGCATCTCTCCCTCCCTTTCCCTTTTTTTAGGTTTAAAATTACAGACTGAGCAGAGTAAACCTCAGGATGTCTCTTGTCTGCCAGCGCTGAAGGTGTCGGACATTTCGCCCACTCTCACATTCACAGACTTGGAGGTAGCCACGTCAGGTCAGTACCATGTGCACCGAGGTGTTCATGGCTGCTGAGGTTCGTCAGTGAGCGCTTCTGTACCCACGAAGTAGAGTCGTGTAGTGACTATTTTCCTTAAAGCTTTGGAGCACCCCTGTTATTTTATATTGTACTTTGTTTTTCAGGATTCTCATAGATGTCTATTAACGCTGAACGATGATAGACTTCTCTGCCAGGGCTAGTAGTGTTTGTTTAAAGGAGTTAAAGGGTGCTGTGCTTTGTTGCTTCTAGAAGCCTTTGGCTGGTAGAAGTGCAGTTCTTTACAGATTCATGTGTCCTCTGAGCCCTCGGCCCAGACTTGTTCTTTCGCTCAGCCTCAGACTAGCAGAGGTGACAGATGAGGGGGGTGCATGTAGGAGGGCGGGTCGTGGGGAGTGGAGGTTGGTGCAGGCTGTGCACCATCTCCAGTCTCACCCTGGTGTTCCTTCTGGAATGGGGCTGTGCCGCTGCTTCAGGTTGCTGAAGGTGCCCGAATTCACTGGCTTCTTATTGGATGCTGTCAGTTTAGAAATCCTCAGGCTGAAATATCATCAGAAAGTGTTTATGACTGGGTACCATGTTCCAGATTCACAATAAGGGTCAGCCCCTGGGGTGTGATTTTACCAGGCAAGCGCAGATGGGGCAGTAGCGGCAGTATGGGGGCGGCATTGGAGCCAGGGTTCGGGATGGTTCTGGGCAGACGGGTCAAGGAAGGAGAGTCTTGGAGCCCTCGGTGGCTTTTCATACTTTATTTAGTAGAGGTGGCCAGGTACATGGCAGGCAGGGGTGCCAGGGGGCCGGGAGGCTGGCAGGCCTCCCAGCCCCCAGCGCATATCACCTTCTCGGTTGCTTCTCTCTCTCTGCTGCTGATCGTCAGTACTGTCGGTTGATTCTCGCAGTTCTCGCAGTTCTGGCGTCCTCATGTCACCGCCCATGTATGCCCGTGTCCAACACAGGTGCGCCCACTTGCGCATGCCCACCCTGGAATGCTCGCAGCACCACAGGTGTCCATCCTCAGTGGTGGGAGGGTGGAAATACCTGATCAGCCTTTACCCTACAGAGCTTTAAAGAATCAAGAAGGGGAATGGGCTTGCTGAACTTAGGTCATCTGAAACTTCAACTGACAGGAGTTTTCATGCAGAAAACTAGAGTGGGGGATCTTCTTTATCAGAAAATGGCCTGTTACTTTCCTACTCTTTCAGAAGGAGGGAACAAGATGTCGCTGTTCTTTAGTAGTCCCTGGTGAGGAAGGGGTGAATGGGTTTTCTTTTATAGTTACCAACAGGTGTCAACTGCTTGCTTTTTACCCACAGTCTCATCATGAAACTTAGAAACAAGATCACTCAAATTAGGTTCCACAAAGCAAATGAGATACATGCTGTTTGGAATCAAATTACCTGTCAGGTGCTGACATTTAGTTGGCTTTCCTGGTGGGCCTGAACTTAGCTCTGCTGGGCTGTCCTGAGGGTATTCTGGTAGCTGTGCTTGCTCCCTTGTCCCTTCCATGTAGAAAAAGCCAGTGGGCTAGAGACTTGCCACAGAAATGCACTTGAGTGTCTTTTTGATTTCTGTGCTACAGCTCTAATCTACCTTGCATTTTTAACAAATGCTTACCCAGTTTGTTGCATGACTTATATTGGTATAAGCACATGTAAACAAAATCTTCTGGGAAGTGGAGTTAATGTCCCTGCCCTTTTTGACCCCTTTAGTTCTGGTTTGTTGTGAAGTCCATTGCATGTTGATTAAAAGCACTAGTGAAATAAGTCATAAGTCAGGGCTTAGTTCCTCTGCCAGCTTAGGGCATTGGGCTAGAGATGCAAGATGAACAACAGCACCTGCCTGGTAGGTGCCATGATCTGGGGCTGCATGGTGAGCGATTGGACCTCAAGGGGATGTCACACTAATTTGGGGATGGTAAAAAAAAGTGGGTCAGACGTAGCATGGTTATCTATAAGGATCTATTCCAATTAAAGTCAGTGTCTGCATGAAGGTCGTGAGGGTGGGCCAAGATGGGTGAGGAAGATAACAATTCCTTTTGTTCTCCAGCTGGAGAAACCCCCGTCCAGTACTGCGCACAGCCCACCAACGGCATGGTGTACTTCCGCGCCTTCTCCAGCTTGAACTCCCTCCCCGAGGAACTCAGGCCCTACATGCCGCTCTTCTGTAGCGTCCTCACCAAGTAAGTCTTGTGTGTGGCAAAGACACCTACATGTTTAGAACGCCTTATCTTTGTGACTTCATGAGTTGGGATTTTTTTGTGCATGTAATTATTTGTGCTTTAATGCACCAGTCATCACTTTTCACTGACTTGTTCTTTCAAAACTTGTACTGTTGTTGGTATAGTATACAACAGTTACTTTGAAAGTATATTTGTTTACAATTTTTCTTAAGAAAATTAATTTTCTAACTAAAGTATCTTGCATATTTATGAATACAGAGCATAAAGAAATTATTAGATACACAACTCTCAATAATTAAGTTCTTTATAGGATTGTGAAAGATGATTATTTTTTTTAATCAGAAAATGTAAGTGATGAAATAAATATGGCATGGAGGTCTGGGGTTACCTTGGGGTTGTGCCATGGACCCTCCTCTTTTGAGCTAATTTTGTGATTCCTGTAAGTCCTTGATAAGCAGATGTCTGGACACACACTGCCTGTCCCCGTTCCTCTGCTCAGTCCAGGCTGAGACGGCCAACTCAGGGTAGATAGTCAGAGCTCAGGCGTTCCTTCCCTGTGTTCCAGAAAGTGGAAGGAAAAGATCCCCTGCAGCATGCAGGGAGGACTGCCCAGCTGCCGAAAGTGAGTATAGACTTCACGTGGAAGAAACTAGTGGGTAGGGGGCCCATCCTACCCTAGCTGAGATTCTAAGCATGTGACAATAATTTTGATCTGTGAAAGGTCCTGCCCTTTCTTTTTTCTCTTTTTCAAAATTTTTTTTCCTTAATGTTTGCTTTCTTTTCTCAGATGTAGTCCCCATATAGCTCCCACCACCAGTTTACCCATGCACCATCACCATAGTCCCTTGTGCTCTTCCCCTCCCTGCCTTGATCCCAACCCCACCGTCTTCCCTACAGAATGTCTGATTTGTAGTTGTTATTTTTGTTATTTTTTTCCTTGATCCTCTATATTCCTCCTATAAGTGAGACCATCCGGCATTTTTCTTTTTCATTCTGACTTATTTCACTGAGCATAATCCTTCAAGCTCCATCCATGTTTCTGTGAATGGCATTATTTTTATCTTTTTTGAATGATGAATAGTATTCCTGTGTGTGTGTGTGTGCGCCACATCTTCTTGATCCAGTCGTCTGTTTTTCCTGCCTTTTTAAGAAAATATTGCTTCCACAGCTTCTGTGGCTCCTATGGCTTTAGAAGAAACCTCAAAGGTGGTGCTTTGGCTTAAATTTCTTAGAGGAGCAGCAGTTAGCATATTTTTTTTTTCCCCCAAAATCATCTATACTAAGGGGACTGGCTTTAAAAGAAATCTAAAACTTAAAAAAAAGCATGTTCTTTATTTCTTCTAAAAATACTAAAATTTGAGCAGGTGAAATATGTGTCAGAATGTTGTGGAACTAAAAATAATAGGGAATGCAAACATTTCAGTTTAGGACTGGGAAAGCAGTTCAGTATATGTTTAGTGCTGGACAGCAGTTGAGTGTCTTGTGGATTAGATTCTGCTGGGTTAGCTCCCACCTGGGCAGAGAAGGGGGGCTCATGAGAGGATGCAGACATGCGTCATGCTGTGTGATGAAGCATAAGGATGTTGTGAGGGAAGTGGCTCTTGGCTTATTCTGAATGTTGCAGCAGAGGTAGTGTTGGTCATATGGGATCTTTCCATCAACAGGCTGGGCTGCGGCATTCTCAACTACAGGGAACAAGCGCAGCAGATCGAGCTGAAGACGGGAGGCATGACTGTCTCCCCCCTCGTGCTCCCCGATGACTCACACCTGGACTCCTACGAGCAGGTAGCATCTACTTGTACATAGCAGCCGTGCCCCAAAGTGTGTTTCACTAGTGTCTTTTTTTTTTTTTTTTTTTTTTTTCAGTTTACATCAAAGTAATCTCTTCTGTGTTTTTTCCTTTTCATGATTTAGGGTGTGCTTTTTTCATCTTTCTGCCTTGAGAGAAACCTGCCAGACATGATGCATCTGTGGAGCGAAATATTTAACAAGTAAATATTTGCAAAGATGTACAACTTGGGGTGTCTCAGAGGTGGAATCTGCAGTATTCTGAAAGGAGAAGATTTTACTCATTTGTTGGTTGTTGATTTTTTAGCCTGATTTTACATGTAGTTCCTCTGAACTTGTAAATTCCTGAAGCTCACATTGTCTGAAACTTATACTTAATACATTTTCCATGATACTGAAGGGAGAGTGGCTGGGCCTATGAGTCTTTATTTTTCCTTCTGGTAGCCCGTGCTTCGAAGAAGAAGAACACTTCAGAGTGTTGGTGAAGATGGCTGCTCAAGAGCTGTCGAACGGGATCTCAGACTCTGGCCACCTCTATGCGTCCATCAGAGCAGGCAGGACCCTGACGCCTGCTGGAGACTTAAAGGAGACCTTCGGCGGGATGGATCAGGTGACAGGCATAGGGGACATTTGCTATTCTGGATTATCCAGGTCTTCCAGTATTCTCTGGTAGTAAGCTGTTATATTTGAGAAGAACTACCTCTAATTGACCAGATTTCATGGGGAGGAAACTTTAACTCACCATTCCCTTTCCAGCCCCTCAGTCCATCAACCAGTCCCTATAGCAATTTGTATCAGGGATGAGTATTTCTGGACTGAGGGTGAGTCTTGTTCCCCCTCAATCCAGTGAGGGGTCTACCTCAGTGTGTCAATTTCTCTGGCTTAGGTGCGATTGATGAAGAGAATTGCAGAAATGACAGACATCAAGCCCGTCCTGAAAAAGCTGCCACGCATCAAGAAACATTTATTGAACTGTGACAATATGAGGTATGGGTGCAGAGCAGTTGCTGTACTGCCTGGAGTGCAGTTGAGATTTCATAATCCTACTATTATTAATTAAAGTGGATTTAGGGCCAAAAGGGGGGAAATGTAATATACTGTCATTGTATATTTTCTGCTGTATTATACAGTGTGTATTTACTGTTTAGTTAAAGTAACTTTCATATGGTAGTAGTATTTGGGATTCTACAGAATTTGGAAGTTATATAAAAATATATTTTGCAAGTAGGATTTCTCTTGTAGACAGTAATTTTGAATTCAATTTTGAAGTCATTGTTGGCATAATGTTAACATCATTATTATCCTTGCCCCCTTCAGAAGAACAGACTTTGGAGGTAAAATGCATCTTGATGGCTACTTATTAGCTGTAATACATTGAAATATGTGAAGTCTTTTTGATAACTTAAAACACTGCAGAGAAGTGAAATGGTTCTATTATTTCCTTATTTAAGTTGCTTTTTATTTTTAACATTTTGAAAACTATAGAAAAAAGTCTTTGTGTCGTATAAAATATAATGTTAGTAAAACTTTCACTTTTTATAATTATTTTCTGCATATATACTTTTAAACAGATGTTCAATGAATGCCACTCCTCAGCAACTGCCTCAGACAGAGAAAGCTGTAGAAAACTTCATCAGAAGCATTGGTCGGAGTAAAAAGGAAAGGAAGCCTGTGCGCCCACATGTGGTGGAGGTGAGGTAGTGCAGGAGTGGTGAGGGCATGAGGGCACCTCCCAAGTCTCAGGTATCTTATGTCAACATGTTAATTCCCTGAGCCATCCTCACTTCACTGGTAAGGAACTTAGTATAGGGGGTCTGTAGCTGTCCTGTCGTCGACCCAGTTAAAGAAAACAGTTGAGACCTTGTGGTTAGGTATTTCATCTGTGCTGTTACCACTTATATCTTGTGGCCGAATCTTCCTTCCCAAACAAGCCTGTTTGGGACGTGCTGGTGAAAAAAAAATATGTTGGGTAACACCCATCCTGTAGATGCAGGAGAGACCGTCACCCATCTGGTTACACATGGGTTGCATCAACTAACCTGATCAGTCTGATTAACTAGAACTTAGGTTCATGTAGATTAACAGAGAATGGGGGTTCATGTGGGTCAGTAGAGAATAGGGAAGCTTCGGTTCTCAGACCGAAGGTTGACCGGCAGCCCTGTGAAGGTGGCATGCCACTGCTCCTCTTCATGAAGCCCCTCCCTTGTTTAAAATGCTAACAGTGTTAGTTAGAATAGCTTTGCTTTGATAATTTTCTAGAACATACCTTATGTCATTCACATGCATTTGGGTTTTTTTTTTCCCCCCTAATTTCTCTTGGAAATGATTTATTTTCAGAAACCTTCACCTAGTGGGTCCGGTGAAAGTGCACACATCAGTGGCTCCCAAATCGTAAGAAAGCTAATCACGGTGAGTCAGCACCCACTCTGTCTCTGCAGGATGAGCCTGTCCCATCCTCTGTTGAGTGGCCTTGAGTCTTCTGGGCGCAGCCTGTTTGTAGTTTGCCAGTCAGGTGCCTTTTCCCACGGAGTTTTGTGGAGCCACCAGCATCCTTTTTCTGTGGACAGCTGGCGTAGTACCTGTCTGGTACTAGAGGTGTCCCTGTAAGAATCTCACTGTGCAGCTAAGCTTCAGTCTAACAAAACCCACTCACACTGGTTCACCTTCAGCTGGGCAGTGGAATCCCTTCCTACTCACTCAGCTAGGGTGGTTATGGTGTCGGGTTATTCAGCAGAGGATAGCGCTTTTAACAGTTGTCCCTGGGGAGATACGAAGCTGAAGCCACAGTTAGCTACTGACGTAATACCATAGAATGAGTTGTTTTTGACTGAATACAGTTTGTAGCACAGCGTCCAGGTTGGAATATTTCCCTTTAGTTTGAAAGTGGAAAGCTGTGTGGAGTGACATGTCCTTCACTGTAAGGGGCACAGCTGCAGGTGGGATGCTAGGGAGGACCCACGCTCCACCTGGGCGGCAGCACAGCGCAGCCCAGCTGAAGGATGCTCCTTTGCTCCTCAGGACCCCACTTTCAAACCTTGCCAAATGAAGACGCATTTCCTGCTTCCTTTCCCAGTGAACTATGTTGGTGAATGCGTTAGGACTGCCCCTTACACAGACCCGGACCATGCCAGGTGAGCGGGCTGGGGGCGGATTTCACAGGTAGGGACAGAAGCAGCCAATTAAAAGGACCCCGTGTCCTAGGAGAGTGAGGGTGTTGGTGGTGTTGGTGGCACGTGGAAACTGGACAAGCTATGGAGTCAGCTGATTCAAGAAAAAGGAAGTTTTATGTGGAAAATAGAATCATTGCGTTGTCAGCTATGCTGTGAATTTATTTATTTCCAAATTTCTATAGCATTGAATAAATGTGCTCTGTGTGCCTGTGGTCAAGAATATAGTAATATATATTTCAACTATCAAGTAGAAAAAAAAAATTAAAAAAAGAGTTACCTCTAGTTAGATTTTTCCCTTTTAAGTAGGTTGGTTTTCCAGCAGTGTGTTCCATATGTAATACAGAACTTTCTAAGGGCGAGCACATGGCAGGCAAACTGCAGCACCTGGGTGGCTTGGCACTCCTGCTCAGAGCTGCCCTCCCTGGGCACGTGGTGCACACAGCTTCTCCCCACTGGCTTCAGGAGTTCACACTTGCCCCCATTTAGTTCCTTATTTGGCTGGTTTCACCTCCTTCCTGTTAAAGGGTTGTGGGAGCTGGTCCTGTGCTCAGAGCAGAGGGCCTGTGTCTCTACACACAGTGGCGTGGTCCTGCTTGCTTCCTCGCAGCTGGAAAGGCTTTCTAGAAACATCCTTTGCTAGGGCATCAGCTATTAACGTCTTACAAAGTTGTGGGACCGTGGGATTCATAGTAGAAATTCTTGAATATTCTTTGAAGTTCTTGAATATTCTATCCCCTGATGTTTTCTTTTAAAGTGCTTCATGTGTGTTGTGACAAACTGAACAATAGAGTGAGGAAGGTCCAGGGAAGGTTCGTGTCCACACTGGACCACCTTTCATCTTGATCCAAGTCCATCTTTTGAAAATTGCTCCTCATGTTTTTGGGTTTTGTTCATTTTTTAAACATTGGACTATCATGTATATGTTACCTTACAACTTGATTTTTATTTTTGCTTTCACTTATGTCTCCATTAGGCAACTTTTAGATTACATATATTTCCCTGCCACCTATGTTCATATTAACTTGCATTTCTTTTAATCATACATTTCAGCCTTAAGATCCTCGCACGTTTGATGACCACTAAGTTCCTGCATACCGAAATTCGAGAAAAAGGTGGTGCTTACGGTGGAGGTGCTAAACTAGGTCATAATGGAATATTCACTTTTTACTCATATAGGTGAGTTTTTCTTTGACTTCGGAGACACAGCGTCTCTGGCTCATTCAGGCGTCACTGTTTTCACTTCGGGAGTGAATTTAAGAAAAATTGTTTCCACCTCTACTTCTCAGCACTTAAACCACTCCCCACAATGTCCTTGTGGTTGCCAAGTTTTAATGGTGGGATATATAAGGAAACAGCTTGTCTCAAGTAAATTCTGGGGTTTGGAAACTGGATAGCATTGCCCTTTTACTTAGGGTAATTTTTTTTTTCTGGGGGAGAGGGGGTCTCCTGCCTGAAGACTTAACACCCAAACGAAACCGGGACCTGCCTGCTGCCCTCCAACTCGGCTCCATCTCTCTCCAGAACTGCTTCAGGTTCTGTGCTGCTTACCTGTGTCTGGAGCTATGGTTCTGGAGGAGGAGGATAGTCCACCCACACTGTCTACACAGTGTGTTTAACAGTCCACGGGTGTGAATGGAGGGTTTTGTTGCTCTGTGTAGACAATAAAGGAGCTCAGAAACTGATGAAATGGTATTTGACTTGCTTAGTTTTTCTGCATAAATCTGCTTCCATTCAGATTTTTCTCTGTCTGCCTCACTACTTCTAGTGAAATCAGAAAGTTGCATTTCTGGTGACAGAATCAGGTGGACAGACCTTGTCTCCAAATAGAGGTGACAGATCTGCTTTAGATTTAAATTTCTAGAGTATTGATTTTTATTGATTTTGTGAGCTGTTTGGACTAAGCATTAAAATAGACCATTTAAGGAAAATGTTGACGTAGTTGCTATGTCCTTTTCCAACCCACTGATGGATGAATATGTATTTAACTCTCTGGGTCTCTTAGGGATCCGCATTCAGTAGAAACACTCCAATACTTTGCAAAGGCTGTGGACTGGGCCAAGGCTGGACGATTCTCCCAGCAGGATATCGATGAAGCCAAGTTGTCTGTTTTCTCTGCTGTGGATGCACCAGTGGCCCCTTCAGACAAAGGTATTTGGCGTAGATAACAGCAGTGACGGCGATGTTAGCAGACAGGGCTGTACACTCTGGGTTCTGACCATGTGCTTACGTTATCCCTTATCTCTGTCCTCCATCACTTGGCTTTCCTACTTGACACAAACATTGGTGCCTTGAGCACATGCTTCTTGGTACTCGGGCAAGGGTATCTCAGTGTTCGCCACTTGAAAGGAGGATCTGTCATTTCAGAGCTGAGGGAGCTGCCATGTAGGAGGCTCAGCGCCCTGGGCTATGTGGCTGTTCCAGCAAGGAGATGAGTCCCAGTGTGAGCCTCACTTATCTTCAACCTCCCCCCCGAAGGGGAGAGGCTCCAAGGGAAGCTGAAGGGTACAGTTTGACCTTGGTGGAAATGTGTCAGTAAGGTGACGACACACAGGGTCAGCACCTGTGTTCCCTTTCAGGGATGGACCACTTCCTGTATGGCCTCTCGGATGAGATGAAGCAGGCACACCGGGAACAGCTCTTTGCCGTCTGCCACGAAGGTCTTCTCAACGTGAGCAACAAGTAAGTAAGGCCCTTGCAGTGTTCAGAGCCTTCTTGAACTCCTGAGGTTCCCCGTGTGGGAGCCAGTCCTGAGCGCCTCCTTCCTTCTAGGTACCTTGGTGTTGGGAAGAGCACGCATGGATTGGCTATCCTGGGACCGGAAAATCCAAAACTCTCCAAGGATCCGTCATGGATAATAAGATAACAAATCCGAGCGCAATTTAATTTATGAAGCCAGGAAATTCCCCCCAAATCTTGATCATATGTCTCATTCACCAAAGGTATCATCCTAGCAAGTTAGATGGCAGCGTGCTCTTCCTTCTACAGTTTAAATAACCATGAGGTTTAAATAATCATGCATTCAGTGCCAGAGGTGTACAAATTATAATTTTAAAGACTTCTAATGATATGAATGCTGATTTTACCTTACTAACACTAGAATATTTATTTTAAAAATAAAAAGCAACTCTAACCTACTGTGCTTTAGTCATTTTAAATGATATTTTCCTAAAGTAGTTCTTGGGACCTTCATATAAAATTGAATGAAACGAATAGACTAAGGTATCCCAACATCTGCTTTGGTTCATAAAAAATCTGGTTACAGGAAGCCCTGCCAGAAAACTAACACAAATATGCTGAAAGGCTTGACAGACCAGAGAGAACTCATTGCCTGTGAATAAGCATAAATGAAGCTTCTCCTACCTGGTCTGTACCGTGGGTCCATCTCTCATCCGTTAATGGCACTTCAGAAAGGGAACATCTCTGCGCGCGCCTTTATCATCTGATTCTCAATGCTTGGAGGGGACTTCATTTAGTTGTCACCCTCTTCACAGAATGCTTGTCTCCACCAGTTCTGGTTTACAAGCTATTTCTGTTACCTTTCTCATCTCACACCACAGCCCCAAGGGACTCCACGGTCACCCCAAAAGGGGGGGCTGACATGGAGGAGACACTGGCAGCTTTGGAATCTCGTGTTTGAGCTTACCTTGTTCTTCCTCGTGAGCTCTGTTCCTAATTCTATGCCTGTGCCCTTTGAGCGGCAGACAAGAGAGCTGGATTTGGGTCACCTCTCCCAGAGCAAGGCTGAATTTCAGGGAGTCCTAGTCCAGAGCAGCCTCCCTACAAAAGGATGTCTGCTGTGTGCAAAACAGTTTGCTGATATGTGCGGATTCACCTTTGGTAAGATTTTAAAATTAGAAAACTAAAGAGAGTACTGAGTTTAAGCCAAGTGTTTAATTCCACTGGGTACGTACATTTAAAGCAGAACATGGGGGACAAGATCCAGCAGACAACTCTTGGGTCTCTTAAGGATCCACGGGTGAGGGGTACAGGTGGTGGGTATGCTGTGATTAGTATTAACGTCAACAGTACTCACATAAAATCCTGATAAATAACTTAACTGTTACAAAAATGGGCGTAGACAGGAAGTAGGAAGCGTCACTAGTGGACAGGCAGGCCCCATGCGTCTAGATGGCAGCCTGCTCTTCATGGCCACTGCGCACGTCCACCAGCTCGCCGGAGTCAGACACCTCGTAACTGGCCTTGTACTTGGCTAAGATCTTCATGAGCGGCCGCAGTTTTAGCCACCACTGTTCTTTGGGGATTCTGTGCCTGTGAAGGAAGAGGAGACAGGGTTGAAGACCACAGATACAGCAGAAGCTGTGCCTGCCCAACACAGGAAGGGGCTCTTTGTAGCTTTTCCATCAAGTCCAGGTGATTATTTTATTTCTAAACAAGTCCTATTTCTGAAAGCCTTGCATCTTTGAACTTGGCTTTCTTAAACATGTAACTGAGTCACAGAAACTATGAAGTCATGTCCCCATCTGTTTTGGGTTAGCATTTACTCTTGGCAGCAGTGAGGTTTAGATACTATGATTACTTACTCAAAATCTGTGTCTTTCTTTAGCTCTACCACAGGTTGGAAAAGAACTTTTCTTTTGTTTATTCCCAGCACAACAATGGAATCATCTGTTACAAATTTTCCTATAAAATAAAGAAAATGATCTAAGAACTAATAATCTAGTTGTATGAAAAGTCAGATGCGATAGTAAGTAGAGGAAGGAACAGTGAAGGGCAAAGGAAAGGCTCGCCAACATCAGGGTGTAGGACCTGCTGGAGAAAGAGTTGGGGCTTCTTGGAACCTGCCTGGATGGAAGCAAGGGTGCCCCAGCTCTGCTGGGTGGCCAAGAGGGGCGGCGAGGAACACTCCAGAGCCGGAGCACCCCAGTACTACTGCTTCATTCAGGATCAGGACTGGGGAGGAGAGAGGCCATGGTGCATGCACGCTGGGGTGGTGACTGAGCCTCCCTCCTCTCACACTTGTCCTGGCAGTGACTCGGGCGGTGGAGCAGGGGTCTCTGATCGCTGGAGGTGGAGGACTGCTTCGCTAGATACTCAAATAGGAAAACTGGCTTAATTGTAGGAAAAAAAGCTGCGAGTTCATGAGATAAGCAAGCGCTCCTAGATGAATTGGATAAAGAAAAGATATATTCAAGAAGGAAAAGAATTTAACGTAAAACTGAGAAGAGTTTTCTGCCAGCCTGTCTCAGTATTAAGGCTGCCGCACCCCCACAGTCACCCATACCTTTTCCCTGAGACGTCTTCAGTTTCTCAGTGATCCACTCCATGGCTCTGGCAGAAATTTTGGTTCCAAAGTTTCTATCAAATGGAGAAGGTGCTCCGCCCTGTTGGCGGGAATGTGAAATGTTAGATATACACACCAGCTTCCCGGCTGCTGCTTTTTAAAAGTGAACTAGAAATTAAATTACTGTTATTTAACAAAATTCACATAATTTTGAATTTGAGAGACCAAATTTGTTACTGGGTTTTGTGGAATTTTTTTTTTTTCTCTTGTATAGTTGGGACTAACTAAAACCAAATGCTATGACTTCTGTTAAACTTTTCATCTGTGGGACCAGTTCACTGGCAGTTGTCACTATCTTAGAATCTTCTATTCGGACTTCTTAATCTTGAGTTTCGGGGTTCATAGTTTCCTTCTAAAATCTGATCAACTCAGGGCTTATTTTCACAAAAATACACATACCTCCATTTTATTAGGAGACTGACAGACCTTCTGAAATGAATCACTGGGGTCTAAGTTAAAGGGGAAGGAGCGGGTAGTCTCTTGGTCACCCAAAGGCAACCTCCAGCTTTGTTATCTTAAGTCACCCTCATAAATTAGAACACCTCAAGATGCTTTCCAAATCATTCTGATTTTGTGCAAGTCTCAAATAAGTATTTGTCTGACCTTCCATTTAAATAATTATGGCCCAATATCTAATGAGGCACTTAATTTGAATCAGTTTTTCTAGTTAACTGGCATCACTAATTACATGGAAGTTGATAGGATTTCCTTAAAAAGTCCCATCTATCCAAACACTGCAAACAGAAAATTTCCAAAACTGTGATTTTTGGTTTAACTTTTAAATGGACCTAAATAGTCTGGATGTCTTTTAAATCATCTGGGAATTTGCTTATGAACAGACTTTTCTTTCCAAAATGGCTAAAACAAAACATTGGTCTGAAATCAGCAGCTTCCTCTCCTGGGGTATGCTCCCCAGATCCAGGGACCAGAGAGACCCACCTGCTGCATGTGGCCTAGCACATTCTTCCTGCAGTCGAACACGCCCTTCCCTTCTTCCGAGTAGAGCTGGTAAATGAAGTCTGTGGTGTAGTTTTCATTGCAGCTTTCATTTCTGAAACAAATGAAGTGGCCGAGTTAACCAAAGCAGGGGTTAGGGACTTAGGGAGCTTTTGGCCCAAAAGGCAGCAGGGGGTTTGAGGTCCACTGAGCCCTGCTGATTTGTGCCAGCTTGACCACCCCAGCCCTCTGCTGCCCAAGGCCCGGTGAATAAAGGACGGTATGATATGGAGAGATCTCAAAAAAAAAAAAATCTATAATGCAAAAACATTTTAAAAATCACTTTTATACAAAATAAATGCATGCCAGTTTGTAACACAATACACAGCTACTCTTTCTCAGTTTTCAGAGTGAGAGTTATGGCAGAGAATGGTTATTTTCGATCATAAATAGATTCTGATAAGCTAGGCCAGGGGTGGGGAGAGGTTTGCCATTACCTGAGCACCAATCCCCGCTGAATGGTGGTCTTCATCTTCTGTGTCAGGTGCTCCACGTTGGACTAGAAAAGAGTGTTCTGTTACCCAGACACCTATTACTAAGCACCTGCTGTGTGCCAGGCACTGTAGGCCCCTAAGTCCTGAACTAGCAGTGGGCAAGTCTACATTTCCACGGAGGGGACAGCAGACAGAGGAGAGCATACCAGGTGGGAAAATGCAGTGGGGTGACTTTGATAACGAGGTGTTGCAGCCCCAGGGAGGGGGGGATAGGAGTGGCATTATCAGCATGTTTATTTAGTCAGCAGAACTCAGCTTTTCCAAATAAGCAAACAGATCTTCCTCTTAAAACTATATTCCATGTACTTGGCCTCAGGCTTAGCCTCTGCACCACAAACCTCATTATTGTTCCTTGACAATATTTTCTAAGGAAAATAACTTTCCATTACCTTTATGTTCAACCTCATGTAATTGCCTAATGACCATTTTAGTCAAGAGAATTTTTTACTGCCTCAAATTTGTGCCCAAATTTTGTAAGGAATGGAATACTCTATTTTGAGAGGAGAAATTTGCACCAAGATGTTTACATGCAAGCAAATCTCAGCTGTCGTCACAATTATTAACTATCTGCTATGTGCCAGGAGCTCAACAGTGTTGGTCAGACATCATCTTTTGACAGGCTGTTTAAATATTTAATTCAATATTGTAAAGAAATTTTTAGGTGAAGATAATAAATCATTTATAAGTAAAAAAAAGCATCTCTCTACTTGATATATTTGGCTCAGAAACAGATAAGATAAAATCATAACTATGAGTCGTATTCGTGGTTTTGTATATTTCAGCTGAGTTTCCATTGCTAACTGGCACCCCCATCCTACAGAACAGACTTTGGCATCACCAAAGTTGTCTGAGCACCTTCAGACCATGACCAAGGGCAGCTAGCAACACAGGAGCCAGGTGCCGCCCTACCCCTGCTGGTTCTCCTTCCCCTCCATGAAGGGGTCTTGCATCAGGACTTCCTTGGAGTTGGTGAGATGGGCCACTGGAAGGTCGTATTGTTCAATACCCTCATCCCCTCCCACAAACTGATTCATCAGATGAAAAGCAGCAGCAGAGGCCCAAGGGCCTGCACTTACCTGCAGGTCTCTGATATCAAAGGGCTCCTCAAAAATGTAGGCAGCATCAGCTCCCGCGGCGAGGCCCCCCATGTTGGCCAGGTAGCCACAGTAGCCCCCCATGGTCTCGATGATGAACACACGGCGCTTGGTCCCGCTGGCCGACTGTTTGATGCGGTCGCAGGTCTGGCCACAAAGGAGGACATGGGTCATTTGTGGCAGGTGGGCAGGTGCAGGACAGGCAGCTAAGCCCCAGGTCCTGCGCAAGCACAGCAGGTTGTATCATGTCCCCAGGTTTGGACCCTTGCAGGCAAGGCCCTGACCTTGGTCAGTGTGATCAGTCCCCGTATATGAGAGCTGCCCACTGCAGCAGACCTGGTCACTCCTCCCAGTGCCTTGGGAAGGGCAACAGGCCAGCTCAGGCCATCTCATCTACCTGCCAAGGCAGCCTGTTAGATTATGTAGGTTTAGCCAATGGGAAATTGTGATTTTCTTCAGAAAGGCTCTCTGGAGTCTAGATTTTGGTCAGCTGCACTCCATCCCTCAAAGTTACAGCATGTCTGGCACCACTACTCGAAGTCTGGTGGTGGTGGCTTCTTAGACAAAAACACAAAAGGCTTCCAGACATTTCGAGTAGGTCTCCAAGTCCCTACTTGCTGCCCTACCTAGACACGCCCATTCTCCTTCAGGTCTTGCAATCTCTGACCTGGCTCTGTCCATGAGAAACACACTGTGAACTCCGGCCTTGCTCTAGCCTCTTGTAAAACCATTCTCCTACAGCCACACAGCCCTCATGTGGAGTTCCTGGCCCGCCCCTCCAGCTGCCATCCCATCCCGTTGTGCCACTCTGTCCTTTCGGCCCCATAGGTCAGCTAGGTCCTAATTCCTAGACCATTTGTTTACATGGTAATTAAATCCAGGATGGTTAGAGGGAGATGATCCTGGATTATTAAGTGTCCTCAGAGGCAGAGAGGCACCACGAGACAGCCAGAAAGAACATGACACTGAAGGTGCCCGTGGGCAGGTTGTGAGATGAACAAGGACTGGGACTATGCCAGCAAAAGAACTAACATGCCATTCCCTTGGGAAGTCCAACTAGTTCCTGGACATAGACAGCTGCGTCTGCAAGGACTCTCGTGGGAGTCTCTGCCCTCATCACAGATGTGGCCAAAGCACATCTCCGCAGTTGCTTGTCATGTGATCTGGCGCATCTTCCTCACTAAGGCTGCAATTCCATGAAGACAGGAATCACAGCTTGGATGGACTCACCCCTGCCACAGCAGCAGCCCCCAGCTATGCCTGGAACACAATGGGTACCCATACATCAGCCACTGGGGACCAGGGCTACAGGAGGCCCTGAGTGCGCAGGGAAACCAGTGGGGTGGAGGCAAGGAGACCAAGGTCACGGGTCTTTGGAGAAGGACAGTTTCTGCACCAAAGTATAATACCACCAGTGTGGGAACCTCACTCCAGTACCTTGAGTTACATATAAAAGAGAATTTTGGTTTTCAAACACAAGTTTAATTAAAATCACTCCTAACTATACTTTCCTTTGATGGATCCTCACCCTCACAAAATTGACTGACTCAAAATTCAGTGTGTGCTTTAGCTGGTGGGCAGCTTCGTTTCTAGAAGCTGAGATGGGCATAAATAAGCATCAATATTACAGTTCTTGCTGGTACTTACACAGGGACGGGTGAGAACCTGGCGAGTATCTGGAGAACCCACACAGGGCTGGCATGGGTTTTCCTTATTGACATCACTGGATTTCATCTGACATTCAAGCACTAAAACCTCCCTGCAGTCTTTGTTTCCAAGGAATTCTGGGGGGTGGGGAAGAACAGGGCTGCACTCGCAGAACACATTCCAGGTCCCCAACAGCTGAAAAATCACATGCATTCTATTTCCAACTGACTCCCCAGCATGCCACCATAAGGTGGAAATTTTTGTCACTACCACAGAAAAATAACGTTACAATCACTTAATGGAAAAGAACGTGCTGGCAAAAACACTTTCATAAGGCCACCTTGAGTACGTGCTTCTCAGCACTGATGAGGACGCCGAAGATGAGCAGAGGCCCCAGGGTTCTGTAAGCTACTGAGCAAGAACAGTAGTGGAGGGCGGAACTCTCAGCTGTGACTAAACATCTTCTCTTCAGCATATTAGTGTATCCAGCAGCTTGAATTCTGTCTTCGAAAGATGGTCATCCAGCCACAGAGTTACCAGAAGGAGCCTTGACAAGAGGCCATAGCACCACATATGACCCTGTCTGGGGCTGGCGGCTCTTTAAGGGGATTCTCTGACTCTTGAGGTGCGAGGACTGAGGCACCGATCCCCCCTGCTTGCCCAGACCAGTCATCATCACTGTGCTGGTGTCCCCTCCCGCCAGACCCTGACACCCTCCATTGGTAGATGATCCGAGAAGAGTCTCTAGGAATCATCCCACTTGAGGAGAAACTTGTACAGCTCCACCACTGTTGACTTCCTGCTGTACTGATATTTTAAAAATAGAAATCAAATATGAAAAGATAAAATGGAGTTTGAACAGTATAATTATACATAAAGAAAAAAAGCCACCGGTGGTCTTAGAGCAGAAGCCACAGTCTTGCAGCCACAGTTCTCCTCCATCAGAGCTCTCAGGTTAGTCTCCTGTGATGAATATTCCCCAGAAGTGAGAGTCAGCAGAACCTGGACTGCCAGGCCAGGCAGAGGCTGGCAGGGGAGGCAGGGCCCTGCCCACAAAGCGCAGACTGCAGGCAAAGCTGGGACAGAGGCCAGGTGCACTGCGGGAGTGAGAGCAAGTGTGAGCACCTCAGGAAGCTAACAGTGCCGTGGGGCCGGGGGCTGGCCGCACTCTGAAGCCCCCACCACTCCAGGGTCTGTCCACAACTGCATTGGTATGCAAAGAAACAGAACCTAAGGAGGTTATGTGCTGGCCCACAGCACCCCTCACTTGGCGGCAAGGAGTCTCGTGGAAAGCACTATTTAGAAAAAAAGGAGGCCAGTCACCTCTTGGCAGCAAACAGAAAACAAGTGTCAAGCTTAAGATGTGCACCAGCTTATGAGTCAGAGACAAGCTGCCACAGATTCTGGACAGCAAATGACCTCTCCTCCCCTAATCGACCTAGTATCTCCGCTCAGGAGAACGAACCTGGCCTAGGCTGTTTTAGGTCTGTCCCTGGCTGCACCAGGGGCTCTCCAATAGGATTAGGGCTCAGCTGGCAAACAGTGGAGCCCACCTAGACACAGATATCTAAAGAAAGAGGCTACGGTCACCTTCTGGGTGACCACAGACTTGGCCACTCCCCATAGCACAAGCACACTGGAGCCAACCAGAGCGCTCATGTGCAGTCACTGACCTCCGACCTGGTAACACCAAGCCCGGCAGGGAGCAGAGCAGGGTGGGCAGGGCTCAGCTGCAGTAGAAGCACCAGCTTCAGCCATGGAACATGATGTCAGCCCTGGACAGGAGCTGCAGGACCCGTCACACAGCTGGGCGGTGCTGCACTGACGCGCCCTCCTGAAACGATGCTATTTCAGCTTCTACAGCACCCCACTTTGCCACCAAGCTGACGGGGCCTGATCTCCTGGCACCCACATACCCACCCACCCCAGTGCTTTAGATACATGCCCCCGTGTGCTGTTCTGGGGTCTTCTCTAGCTGCCACGTGCCTGGCTGTGTCTTGGGCACAAGAGGCGACCCCCTCAATGCACCTGTGAAACCTCAGGTGTCTTGTGCAGGAGGCAGGAAAGTGGAAATCCCACCCAGAGGACTGAGAACATTGGAGTTTTGATAAGATAGATTTTCCCTAGGATAGAGAAGCTAGGAGAACTCACCCTAGCCTTTAAATTGTGATATCAACTCCAGCTAGTAGGAAAAACAAGTAAATAATAAATATGGCTCATTTATCCTGAAAGACTGAATCAGGTTCCCCCTTTCTGGTAGTCTCCTTCGGGAAGAGAAACAAAATGTGGGCGCAAATAAGATGAGAGCCACTGCGCTTACCTCTACGACCACATTCAGGCCGGTATCAGAGCCCAGACTTATCTCTGTGCCTGGGATGTTGTTGCTCACGGTGGTAGGCAGGACACACATAGGGAAGCAGAATTCCTGGTGGCTGCTACGGGCATCACCCATCATCATCGCACTCTGATAACCCTGAAGCAGCAGTGCGGGCGGTTAGTGTGGCATCTGCCTCCTGCCCATCACCAGGCAGGCGCTGCAGCTTGAGAAAGCATCAGGGAGGACGCCACTTGCCAGGGGGCAGTAGTGAGCTCTGTTTCCTCCTTTGGTGAGGGAGAGGAAGTGCAAGTGATCAAGAAACTGGGGGCAGGGGGGTGTTCCAATAGTGCTTAGGGAACGGTAGGAGGGCTCGGTGCCCAGCATGGAGGGGGACCAGAGCATGAAGGCAGCAAAGCAGGGCCAGGATGTCACAAGGTGTTAGTGGTAAAGAACAGTGGTTCTTTCCTGGCATCTCGGAGCCATGGCTGGAGGAGTTTATGTACCAGTGTAATCTTGTGACTTTCTGCAGTAGGTAGGATATAGGTTGGTGCTGCAGAGCTATGCAATGACCCCCACATCCCTAATTCTGGTCACCTTGTTGTCCCCCAAGGTAGTCATGCAGTTAGAACACTTGGGCCCCCAGCCAGGTGCTTTTCTGCTCTGAAAGGAAGGCTCCTGTCCCTGCAAGCCTCTTTTGCAGATAAAAGCAAGAATGCCGAATGTATCCAAGGTCAAACTGTAACTCTGATGTCAAAAAAGTGAACTGTCCTTAAGCACACAGTGGGTGTTAGCAAAACAGTGAACACAGGCCCACCCATCATCCCTAAATCCACAGAGCTCTAAACAGCAGGGGTGGGATTTGTCTTCATTCCACTGCTGTAACTATTCTCCATTTTGCTAAGTTTTGAGGCAGGTAGCACACAGGCGTCCCCAGAAGGCATGTCCTTCTTTACCTCTTAGCACCCCAAACATGTTCTAGAGTAGCCATGGCCCAAGGATGGTGGAGAGCGGGCCTGTGTAGGTTAGTGCACTGAGTGGTAGGGATGGAAGTGAGGTGGACACTAACCTGTGCCAGACTCTGAATTAGCAACTGTGCCTCCCCCCAGTCTCTTACCCACTCCACCCACCCTAGACAAGCTCCACTCAGTGTCCGCACAGACCGCCCAGCCTCCTGGCCTGGCCACTGCAATCACAGAGGAGACACCTGGCCACCTCTGCCCTGGAGACAAAGGTCTTGCCCCGATCCTGGGATGTCACTGCCTTGGGCTCTGACGGCAAGATCTCACAACCCCAAAGCCCTCATGGCTGTTCAGAGTTGTCCACGCTAACAGAGATTTTTAAGGAGATAATCATGCTTCCTCTAGTGTCTTTAATCATCTCTCTGCCATGAGCAGGGCTCTGGCTGTGCTGCCTTCTCAGCACTGAGGGCAGCACAGGGCACAGCTCCTGTTCACTATGTTTCGGGTAGAAAACAAGAGGGCCAGTTCTGAGGGATAAAAACCTGCCACTGGAAAGGCCCGCAGCCAGTATGAGCATTTTCTAAAACCTGTTCTGAGCGGTTGATTTTGTGCTGCTCCCGCCTAACACATGAGCACACTGGTGTTCAGTGAGGCCCTGCCTGGCAAGCACTGATGGTGGCAATGATTAATTAAACAGCCAAAGAGCACAGTAGGCGACAGACTCGTTCAGGGCTTGTCCACATCAGCACTGCTGACCTTCTGGGAGGGCACCTCAGCTTGAGGGCCAGCCTGTCAGCGTGGCTCCAGCAGCACCCTAGCCTCCATCCACAGAATGCCAGTGGCTCCCCTTCATCCAGTTCTGACCACCAGAAATGTCCCCAGACATGGCAGATGTCACCTGAGAGCAAAACTGCCACCCTGTGAGAACCAGAGTCTGAACAGAGCAGCTGACACTGGAGACGCCGGGAGGCACCCTGAGCGCTTCCCGTCCAAGTGGGCAGCTCCGAGACAGGCACAGCCACTGTGTTACAGTCACGGACCCAGAGGCTCAGCCACCTGCGAAGGAGGTGTCTGGGAAGGAGTGCCGAGAAGGTGAGGGGCTGATGCTCACCTCATTCTGCTCTTCCACCCAACACTCCCTGGCACCCGGTAGCACTGTGAGGGATCCGAGGCACCTATTCCATCCTCAAGCTCCTCCCTCCCTGCGCATTCCCTGCTGACGATGCCCCACTCTTCCCTTCCATGGCCAGTTAGCCCACCCCAAATCTAAGCCTCCTTCAAAGTATTCAACTTCACTGTAGCCAGAAGAGCCCTGCAGTGTCACCACGTCCAGGCTGCCCACAGTCCTCCATGCTGACTTCCACTACTGAGTCACTGCCCGCTTATCTCTGATCACAAACCAGAACCAGAACTCTGATTCTGTTCTGAGCCTCTGGGCAGCTCCATCACTCACCTGGGTGGGTCAGCAGGCCCGGTGCCTGCACTGGCACCCCCTCATTTATTACTGGCTACCCCGGCTCTGAGGAACACAATGGGAACTGAATTCAAGATATATAACAAATCCCTCAAAATCCCTCTAAGGGAACAAGGATGGATAATTGGAAGTATTTTCCATACGTATTTTGGTTTTCAAATATTTTGGCTTTGAGATATAGCAATACACATGAATTATATCTTTGTAATCTAGAAAACAATTCCATTGTGGAGCCTGGAATTTGAGAGTGGGCGTTGTGTCTTTGTGCTGTGAGTACACGTGCATCATGGCAGGGAGATGAACACCGACCTCGGTCAGGACCTGCAAATGGGACTTGTCACAGCCTCACCCACCCTCAAGACCAGCGCTAATTAAGTAGCGATTAGGAAAACGAACTTCCAGTTGCTTCTACTGCAAGCTCAGCAAAAGCATATTCAAAATGCAGCTAAGGCAGGGAGACGGGCAGTGACACAAATGAAGTTCATTTTTCGACAGACAGTGACCTTACAGCAAGAAGACCAGGAGCTGAATTAACTCAACAGCAGCGCAAGTAGGACATAGTCACCAGCACAGCGCAGGCAGGACAGGTGATGGCAATGAGGACGCTCCAGCAGGGACACAGGCGACACAGGTGGGGCTTTTTAGTAAAGAAATTGCAGAAAGTTTAAGAAGTGCAGAAAAGTGAGAAACAAGTGCTAAGCATTACTTACCATTCTTTAATTTTTTAAAGCATTTCTTTTTTATTTACCAGTACTAGAAACAAATGGGATGCCATGGGTGGAAGGAAAAAAAATCTCAGAAAAACATTCAAGAGTCCGAGGCCTCGTGTGGAAAATGCAACTTGAGAATTGATGAAAAAATTTTAGTCACTGAATTAAAAAAAAGTAAGTGCAATCTTCAACTCCCATATCTTTTCTCGGGTGTGATTTACAAATATTATTTTTTTTAAAGATTTATTTATTTATGCATACAAGCACTGGGGTACAGGCCAGAGGTGTAGGGGGGTGAGAGGATTCACCACAGAGAGAGGGGAGCAGA
>JAGFMF010011715.1:1511825-1555942 GCA_019455555.1 Galemys pyrenaicus | reverse complement strand
CCCCCCCTGGCCGGCAGCAGGGATCGAACTCGTGCTGCAGTGGCTGCGATTTGCTTCGTAGTGCGTTGCTTAACCCACTGCGCCACCAGAGGAGGCCCTACAAATATTATTATAAAGATGTTATTTCTATACTTCGTTTTGCCTTTCAGTAAAAAAGCTGGTGCAGCATCCATGGTGTTTTAGATGTAGTTTAACATCACCAGTCACAAGGGGAGAAGGAAGTTGGTGGCCAGTCAAAAGCTTTACAAATTCAGTGGTGGACTGCAGGTTAATGAGTAAAACAGCAAAGTGTTTAGCTCAAGTTCTCCTCTTAAACATTCAAGCAGGAGCTATTGGATCCAGGTTTTATCACAATAAGGTTTACAGGCTTGATATAAATTTGGTTTGTCCAAATCAGGGGAAAAATACTTTAATGATTGTCCAAATCACAAAAAATGGTGACCCCTCACCCCAGCCCTGTGATCTGCAGATGCTCCCGGTCACTCCATGGACATGGGCAGTGGCCTGGTGTTCTGGTGACAGTGCAGGGAAGGAGGTGGCAAAAATATTGGGAACTGGATCAGAGATGGTCAGATCTTTCACTGTCTTTCTGAAAACAAAACAAGCCCAGACCTCGCTCAGGTTTCTAGTGTACTGGTAGATAAAGAAGTGGGCCAGGTGCCCTCTGGGTTAGTGTCACGGCACCTGCTTTGCTGACTGCATGGACTTACGTCAGTGATGGTGTTCAGGGCCGTGTCTGCACCAATGCTGAAATCAGAGCCCGGCACGTTGTTGGAGACGGTGGCAGGGACCATGACCATGGGCACACAGAGCTCGCTGTACTGCTCCCGGGCAGCTGATAGCTCTAGCAATCCCAGGTAGGCCTGCAGGTAAGTGTGTGCAGTTGTGGGGAAGGAAGGGGGGAGTAGAGAGGGAAAGGTATCTCGATGGACCACTAAAAAATCAAGGTGAGAACACATTAACCTCATAGACAGGCATGGGCCGTGGGCACCATCACATAGAAATCAGACCACATTTCTCCAGGGTGAGGCCATTACATATTCTGTACACAAACTGAAAGGTGATACTGGCACTAATCTTGGCTGAGCAGGAAAAAATGAAGGCAGCAGTCCTAGTATGCGATTTATAAAAGTGAAACTGCCCATAAAACTACTTTCCTTTATGAGCCACCAAAGGGCTTCAATTCCAGAGCCAGAACTCACAGATGGTGGACCTCAGGCAGGTGTCAAGCTCCCGCTTCTGGGCTGAGCCACTTGCCCAGCACCGGTGGGCTCACGACCATCCAGTGGCAGTCGAACCTGGGGTGCTACACCCGCCTTCTGTGAAGAGCAGCAGCCAGGACCATGCCCAGCAGCTGGCCAGAGGCACTGTTCAGACCTGCCGCACCAAGAGCTAGTGGGGGGCCAGGGACAACACACCTCAAATCCTCCGATGATCAGGAGCGCGTTGATGTTGTGGGTGCGGATCTGTTCTGCAATCGCCTCCAGATACTTTTTAGGGAGTATGCTGGAAGAGACAAGAGACAAGGTCACCCCCAGCCCCCAACAGGATTCACTCAACTCCTGCTCACGGCAACCCAAGTGGTCAAACCAGAACCATCTGCCTCCCTCCTTGTAGGGGATTAGGAGAGCACACAGTGGCATGTTGGGGAACCATGCACAGTGAGTCTTGGGGTACACTTTCAAAAGAAAACTGGAGAAACTTTCTGATTGTCCAATGGCTTGACCTCTACTGCCTCAACAGAAAGATTAAGAATGTTCCCAACAAGAACTGTCTGAACCTTCCAGTTCTCAAGTCACACATATATAGCACGTCCCATCTCAGCTCCTCTACGGTCACACCCACTCCCACTCGCTGGGCTTCTCTGTTTTATCACCTGTGCCAAGTGTGCAATGACAATGGCCATGCAGGGTCCCAAGAGCCCACCCAGCACCCAGCCTCGTCCTGCTGTTGAGCTCTCTGGGGGAAATAGAGAATTTACAGGTTTGGTAAATTTGTGAGACGTTGTAAGTGAAACGTCCAGAACTAGGATTAGTTGGGGCAGTGAGTGAGCCCATTGGGTGCGTAGAGCCCCCTCAGTCTGGGGTGAAGCTCGGAGTTATGTTCACACTGAGCTAGCATGTCCCTCTCAGGGCACCCAGACTACACCCAGGTCTGTTCAAAAAGCAAACGATGGGAGCAGGGGTGTCATAATCTGAAGAGGCCCAGGAGGCACGCCAACAGGTCCTACTTCTATGTAGAACTTTCTCCAGAACCCGAGTATGAGCACTTTGGGAGACCACGGGTTTGCTGCACCCAGGGGGCACCCAGGATTTCAAAGCGGAGCAAAGGTGGGCAAGTTCTGAGGGCAGTAGGCAGACACGGATGAGGGAGCCAGCACTAGAACCGATCATTACTTTCCTCCCATACAAAATGGGATATGCAGTCATGAAGGGTGTGAACACTCGTACCCTGGAGATAGAAAGAACTGGGCTCAGCATTAGATAAAGTTCCCAGTTCCCAAGTCCTACTGGAAACAGGAGTTTGTTGTAACTGAGAAACATGTTTGTCTGGAATCACTCAGGGGGCGTCTCTGCCGTGGGATCTGGGCTTCAGCGCTTGTGTGTTCAAGTCTGCTGTCCCCACAGACACGGGGTCACCGCCAACCTGATTCTGGTTTGAGTAGCACATCCCACTGCCCAATGACATCACTTAACTCTGTCACCTCAAATGAGAGCATGTGACCACCTGGTGGCTCTTCAGACCAACGGCAACAAGTGATCATGGGAATGGATCCTCCCCAAGTTTTATCTGCTTTGTCTCTTCCCAAGGGTCCTTGTCTCACATATTCCTGAAAACGCAACCCAGCCTCCCTGAGGTGGGCAGGAGAGACCCAGCAGAATTCCTTTCCTGGAAACTGAAAGCACAGCCTGTCTACCAGCTACTATCCTCGGGAACAGGGCTGATCCCTCTTCCTAGCAGCAGATCAGGACCAAGATGGGAAATTACCGCTTTGTGCCAAGGATGGAGCCTCCTTGGCCAGTCCAGCCTCCGACATCTGTCCAGCCGATCTCTTTGATCTAAGTGAAAACACAGAATGAAACAGCTACAGTGGGAGAGGAAAGGGTCAGAGTTTCAGAAACAGCTCAGAGGTCCACACCCTCGACAGGCTTTCTTTTTTGTAAGGACTGCTGAAGCCTCGAGACTGCCTCCATCCCAGTGCTGAGCAAGTGAAGATGTGGAACAATGAACTGAGCACCCAGATAGGGCACCCTGCCCAGGGAAGGGCAGAATGGGAGCTTTCATTGGCCAAATTCCACCACTAGGAAATAAAAATATTCTAACTTTTATAACACCCTCAGAATACAGCCAGCAAGTACCCATAAAGGACCAGGCCCTCATCTCATCCAGCATCCCTATCCTCCTCCCCTCATCTTCTGCTTAGTCATATGAGCCCTGCCCCCTCATTGGGATACTCCACCACAGGGCCTTTGCACTGCCCTCCTCTCCGCCTGCAATGGCTGTCTCCCATGTCTGCTCAGCCCCTCCCATCGTGAGTCTGAGACCACCTTCCCAAAAGCAGACTTGCTGCACACAAACCCTCCTGGTGGTCACTATCTTAGCAGAAATAGCACTGGTCACGATCAAGGACAATGTCTAAGTCAGTCCATCTACTTTCACTATCCTTCCCTTCTCTAAGATGTACACTCCACAGAGGCCAGGAGTTTTGTCTGTTTTTTTCACTAGTTTGATTCCATAGTGTAAGAGCTCAGCAAATGGTTGTTGAGTAATCAGGTGAAAAAATAGAATAGACACTTTATGCACTTGATTTAAAGTGTAGGGCTCGTAGCCTCTCCATGGAGTTTAAGAACCCATATCATGTGACCTCACTCATGTTAATTAATGTTGCAATGCCTCAGTTTTCTCATAAGCAAATACAGATAACAGCACAGATTGACTGGGAGATTTAAATGGCTGAACAAATGTGGGAGCAGAGCAGCACACAGTGCTCCCAGGGAGCAGTAAGTATACATACCAAACACCCACTAAGTGTCACCTCTTTCTAGGAAGGCTTTATTCAGGTGGGTGCTGGAGGTGTGTATGCTGGCCCTGCACACATCGCCCACAGGACCCCCCACACACTGATAGCAGCATTTCAGGACCTGTCTCCTTCCCACCTAACATCCACTGGACCCCAGAGGTACTTAGGCCCTTGACAACATTTGAAACTATGTTTCATTCTGAGCTCAACTGGTGGGTCTAGAACAAGCATTAGGAGAAGATTCCAAAGTAAAAGCTTTGCATTAGAAAGCAATCTTGTTCACCCCATGAGAGAATACTAGGTTCTAAGCCCTGGAAGGTACAGGCCAGGCCCCCCCACCCCTCCTTATCGTTCCCATCCATGATGTTCCTCCTCCTGGCACCTACTCACCTGGCCTTTGGCGAAGCCCTCGAAGCCGTCATAGATGGCGAACATCTTGTGTCCATCAGCAATGCCCATGCGCACCGCCGAGCGCACAGCTGCGTTCATCCCAGCTGCAGGCGCACCCACATTTATGACAGCGACGTTACAGTTGCTCTGCAAATGAAAAAGGTATGCGCCCCGTCACTGGGTGTGATCCAACCTGTACTTGCACAGGCCAGGTGGGGAACCCAGGCCCAGATGCTCACACTGGAGGGCTCAGCTTCCTAGGTGGGGAAGGAGTGCAAGGGGAGGGTGGGGAGTGGGGATGGAGGGCCGGTGTGCAGCCACCTCCTACCTTTGGGATCTGAGAATCTGGCAACTTGATGGCAAGCCGCTTGTAGATGTTCAGGTTGTTTTCAAAGCTCCTAAAAGGAAACGAGGTTGTTGGGATAGCACATGGGGAACTACTCCGAGAACGGCTGCAAAGAACTGTGTGGAGCAGATACTCTGCAGCTGGTTTGGTGCACTGGCTGACAGCGGAGCGGGGCCTGTATGTGCCCCTGTCCTGCGAGCCCTGGGAGGGGGACCCCACTGTTCTCTGCTTGCAGCAGCAGCTCTATGACTAGGATGCCTTAGGTTGCCTTTTCTACCTAAGGAAATCCTGGAGTATGTCACTTTCTATCTTATCTTACATGCAGAGCAACCTCCAACCTGCCCAAAATGATTTCTAACTAGTCATGTAGGCTGTTAACCTGCAGAACCTGCTTTTTGTACTGCCTTCATGTTTGGCTTTTTATATCGAGATAGAACAAGGGCTTCTAAGCACATTCTTGGCCAGAGCAAGGAACAAAGGCTCTCAACATAACAGAGATTCCTTCAAAAACACTCACCTTCCTCGGAGCTGCACGGCATCCTTAAATCTTCTCTCATCCATTGCCTTCTGTACATCCTGGGTCTGTAAAGCAAAACAAAAGAGAACGATGATGTCAGGAGTCAGCACCTCTGTGACTGTATGCATGAGTGGCGGGGTGGCGGATGAACACATTCATGGCCTTTGGGGGGAAGGTATCTGTGGGGCAAAGCTTGAGGATCCATATACATTGTTGGCACCAGCCTCATCCCTTCAACTTGGGGATCTTGGCAAAATTATTCATCTCTCTGCACTTCAGTTTCCTCATCTGCACAAGAAAAAATAATTCCATCTCTAATGTCATCTGCACTTACAAAGGCATAGCAGACCCTTAGGAAAAACCTAACAACTAGTGAGTTGGTCACTAGGGTTATGTGAACTGTCCGACTAATACAACATAATGTGCAGCTATTTGATGGACAAACGAAATCATTCTTGCCTTGTGTTTGTCTAAACCAACAGAGGGGCCTCCCCGGTGGCGCAGTGGGTTGAGCAACACACTATGAAGCAAACCGCAGCCACTGCAGCACGAGTTCGATCCCTGCTGCTGGCCAGGGCGGGGACCCACATGGTGTGGCAGACCTCTCCTGCCTCCCCGCTGCTCCCCTCAGCAGTGTACTTCTGTTGATCTGCCTGTTCTGCTCCCCGCTCTCTGTGGTGAATCCTCTCACCCCCCACACCTCTGGCCTGTACCCCAGTGCTTGTACGCATAAATAAATAAATCTTTTAAAAAATAAATAAATAAATAAACCAACAGAGACCTGGACCTAAGAAATAAGTTCAAAAAAAGACTTAGGGCACAGTTTGATGTTCAGATCCTTATAAGCTTCTCATATAACATTCACAAATAAATTAATAAAGGTAGTGCCCCCCCTCACACACACACACTTGCAAGTGCACACATGAACATGCAGAGAAATCTGCATGCACAATTCACACATACAAACACAAACACACTCTCCTAGACATATAAACAAGCATCACACACTCACACAGGCTTTTGGAAATGATATTTCCAAAATTTATAGCAAATAAATTTCAGACTCTCTACAAAGATATATAAAGTGCTAGTCACGAATAGACTTTGAAAAGTAAAAGGTAATAGCAATGTCTAATGAGACGCCGCTGCTTCCTCAGCTAACAGACATGTAACTAGAAAATTCTAACACATTTTCCTCAGTGTCAGCCTGCACTCTGGGGCTGGAAGGAGGCAATGCCTGTGAGAACGTCACCTGAGTTAGTCAGCTGTGTCTCACATCACAGACCTGAGTGTCTGAGGTGAGGGGAGGCAGGGAGTGGCTAAAGCTTGAGGCTTGGCAATGCCCCTGCACCCCCTGTGACAACCTCCCACCAACTCTAAGAAGGCCTTTCTCCTCTACCGCCTTTCTCTGACTTGCTGACTGAAATTCCTGAGATCCCTGAGAACACTCCTGAGAGTCCACTCGTTCTCAAGGGAGGTTACTAATAGGTTCACAGAGGCGCTAACTTAGAATGGAGAAAGGAAAGATGGCCTCATGTTACAGAGGCAGCTCCTGTGCCCCTGAAGTGTCATTTATCCCCCATCCAGCAGACAAGAGGGCAGTGCGCCTGTGGGGCCCGAGCTCACCATCCGCACGCAGTCCACCAGGGGCAGGCGCACGGCCTGGTTCCCGCTCAGCGACACCACGCAGGCCGGGGTCTCCGGGGTGGCTTGGAGAAGGGCAACCACAGCCTCCACGCCCATGCGACTGCCCTGGAAACATCATGGAGTCAGAGAGGCAGGGCCCACTTCCTTCACCTCCCCCAGCCCCGTGCCAGACTCGCCCGTGCTATCGGCTGGTGGGAGAGAGGAGGGGGAAGCGGAGCTCTGGAGAACCACCCAGATCCCCACTCTGGGTCGCTGCTCCCTGAGTCTGTTTCTGGAAACTTGCACAAGGAATACATCCTTTCTGCCCCCTGGGTTTGCTCAGGGTCCTCAGTCATCCTCAGCTTCCCTCCCTGGGTGGGTGTCCCACATCTGGGGGCTAGGGACTCTTCTGGGCAGCAGGTCTCCATGCGGGAGCCCCAGTCCCTCCACTGAGCCACCTGGCAGAGACAGGTCTACCGAAGGGTGCTCCGTCTTTGTGGCTCATCCGTTCCTTTGCCTCCCCAGAAAAAAATGCCTTCTGTCTTCCATCCTCACTTACCAAAATCCTGTCGAAGGCTGAAGGGGTCCCGCCTCTCTGCACATGTCCAAGTATGGTCACCCGCGTGTCATACCCCAGCTGCTTGACCACAAGCTGAAGGGAAATGGCTCCATCAGGTGACACAGAACATGACAAGCCCTGGGGCACATCTGTCCATGCCAGGTGAGGGGCCGGGTCCTGACAGGAGTCCCTACGCGTCCTTCAGATCCACATGGGCAAAAACATGTTAATTTCTAAACCTGGCTTCCTGGAGGGATATTTTAGTTTGATGGCTAGCTGAAGTTAACTTTTTAAAAATAATACCTTTGTAATCAATTAAAAATCTTCTGTCTCTCCTACCTTGAAAATAAACATAAGCAGCATGACTTTAAAAAAAAAATCACTTTGTGTAGCTTGTATTTAAAACATGACTAATACTTTATAAAAATGTAACCATTTCCACAAATTGCCTTAAATTTGTATAGATGTATTTGAAAAGGATAGCAGTAAAGTTGAGGGGTTCTCCTCAGGCTGAGACCCATATGGACCCCAGTGGGAGGGCCAGAGCAGCTGACCTTTCTCTCTGGGCCTCAGTTTACTCCATGATGGAGATCATGGTGTTAGCACATAGAATCCCTGGGTCCTGTCTGGAGTCTTACGGTCCATGATTCATGTTCAGCTTTGATTAGGAGGGACATGAGAATCTTGGCTCTGTCGATACTTCTTGTAAATATTGCTAAATACTTTTCACAGGTCTCTCTCAATATTTTAATATTCAGATGTATAATTGGTAGGAAAAAATAATAGGAATTTTTTTTCTCAATAGTTGACTCTAAGCAAGTGCACAGTAGAGAAACCAACTTAAAAAACCAAGGTAATAATGTCTTTGGGCCTCAGGGGTGGTTTTGACCAGAGCCTCTCTGTTCCCAGTGTTCCTTCCGGATCATGGTTTTCTTCCAGAATTCCAGTTGGCCTGGCCTACCCAACCTGGCCTGTCTGGTCCAATGGGTCTGCGCTCATCTGTGTGAGGCAGTAAGATAGCAAGCGGGGGTGTGTGGGGGTGGGGGGATGGGCAGTGTCTTAAGTTACTCAAGAACACATACTTGGCTGATCCTACCAGAGTGGCTGGTAGCCAGAGCTGGAAGCTTCTGCACCATTCCACCAAGCTTCCTCCATCTGTCTGGGAAAATGGGCCTTTGGGAACATTCCCAGTGGGAAGGCAGGAAGCATAAGACCTCCAGAGTTGGGAGCTGTATGAAACCCATTAAAGTGATGAGCCATTATGAGAAGATCATTAAGTATCAGGAAGGACAAAAAGTGTTTACAAAATAATAATGCAGGGTTGGAAACCCCAACCTTGCCAGCACACTAACCTTCCCCATTTTCTGGTGGGTGACAGGGGAATAAAGAGAACTGGACACTCACCTCCTTGATCTGCTCAGAAGTAATGGGTCTATTTTGGGTGTCGATTGCTCCTTCAGCCACAATGATAATATTCAGTCTTTTTTTTCGGGCACGGTTCTAAGAAAACAGAAAATGAAAGTCTTCAAATGCTGAAGCTGTTCCTGACAAACAACTTGGGGCAATTTGCTCCAGGGACCTGGCCCCTGGCCAGCAGGGCCTGTCACCTCAGTTTACAAACAGTGCTTCCTAATAGCAGGCCCCTGGGTGGGTGAGTGGGTGGAGGGCAAGAGGGTCCCAGAGATTGGAAACCCGTGGGCATCACCATGGGTGGGGTTCATCCAAGAAGTGCCAGAGATAGAGGGAATGGCTAATTTGTCCTTTGACCTTGGTCCCCAGATGGGGTTGCGCATAGAGGCTGGGGACCCAAGTGTCTCCCTGCAAACAATTTTGATTCTCAGGAGCCAGTTTCCTTGTCCCCTCCTAGAAAGCACGCCCTCCCCCACCTCCACCTACTCAAATGTGAATGTCAGGAACTCTCCACTGTCCTGATCAGACAATACCCCCATGGCTGGGACTTCCCCACCTGCTCCCTGCTGGCCTGCAGCTCAGGACAGTCATCCAATCACGCTCTGAGGTCCTTCCCAGTGAGTCTGTCCTCTGAAGTCTCAAGTCAAGCCTTCCCCCGAGAAGATGAGCCCAGAGGGAGTCGGGAAGTGCTCACTAAGAGGTTTTGACTCCCTAGTCAGTCTGTCGTGGGGAGTCACACATGTGTATTGTTTGGGTTTTAGGATGGATAATTCATTATCAAACGTAAAGCAATTTTTCATACAGAAACCTTTAAGGTGGGAAAATATCAGTACATGAGCAATTATTTTTGCATCATTTGGAAAACCAAAAAATAGTAAGTAATGACATGTCCATAAAATGTAATATTCTTCAGCTGTTAAAAAAAAATGACAGTATTGTCTATATACTTCCATGGGAAGATAATTCACTGAAGAAGCCTCCTGGGTCCCCACCTGGATCAGCTCACACATTCACTGACCCATCACGGGATCACTAAGGAGAGGTCGTGTCACCCAGATCACACCGAGGGGGACAGGACATGGGACAGAAGTGTTGGCCCAGACGAGGGGCGGGGCCAAACCTAAGCCAACGAATCCTGATGCCTTAGACAGTCCTTTTCAATTTTACACTAAAATCCCTAGGACTTGGGCTTTATTTCCTAAGTCAATTTATCTAGCAAAAATTCCTGTGCTGTATTAATGACCAATTAATTGCATATTAATTACATATTCTTGTAAAGCTGTTAATGCCCAATAAAATTAATGACATATCAAGCATTTTATCACATAGTCTTACAATGCCATGTTAATGACCAATAAAAATTAATTACCTATTAAATACAACAATATCAAGTGTTTGCAGTGTTTGCACATTAAAGTTCTTTTAAAACAACTGTCCTATACCTGTCAACACTTACAGGGGAGAGGACCCCACAAATTCTTACTGTTGTCCTAACTGCCTGGTCAGTTTAAGTTGAAAACCCAAAAAAATTTGCAGAGAAGACGACGTAGGTGCAGAAATAATGACAACCAGTACCTCAAAATCAAATGACCACTTCAACCTCCCAACCTTCCTGCTGCCCTCCTCCTTCCTGATGACCATAGTCTGTGGCAGCAGGGTTGGTTTCCACATTGCTCAAGGGCTGCCATGACACCCTGACCTGCCACCCTGTTGTCCTGGACCAGGCCAGGGACTGGCAAGGAGGTGGAAAGGTGGCTGGTAAGGACAATCACAGTCTCTTGGGGGTTGTGACTTTAAGTAATAGCATGTTCAGTGCTAATTACATGGGTGTCCTTGGGCCACATAGAAGTAACAGCCTAAAAAGAATGCCACCTTCCCCTCATGCAACCAACCTGGTCTCGCCTCACACCAGCTGGTGGGTGGGGAACGTTGCTCACATCCACATATCAGAGCCTGAAACAATGAACTTACTCAGGACTTTAACAGTAACGCTCATATTTGAATAGACCCCTTTCCTGGCGGTGTAAGCTAAGGGCTCCAACCTCCGAAGGTGCATGCTTGTGCATGCTTCTTCTCAGCCAAGATGCAACTTTAATCTGAGCTCCTTATATCAGTTTTGGGTCAACAAAGCCCACTGCTGGATTCCTTTCTCCACCTGTCACCCTGAAGGTGCGAGCTGAGTCTTCATGGGCCCTGTGGCGTGAGGAGCAGTGCTTGCTGAATGCAGTGATGATTAGCCTATGCCGCTTGCTTACGTTACCTCGAAATAGTGGGAAGACAGTTCTAAAAATAAGGGAAACTGACCACATTTTGTGATTTCGGCCCTGTAAGTTATAAGTTACATTTTTATGTGCAAACTCATATGCTGTCATTATAGAAACCGTCAGGGAGGGAAACTTGCCTGATGCTAATCATTCACAGTGTGAAATGCAAACATGCACAGACTCATGACAATGCGGAGACCTGGTTCATGGTGTTTAGCCCACAAACCTGGCAGTAGGGCCAGTGAGAAGGGGACACAGCTACAGGAGATGTCATAGCATGTGGGGGAAGTTAGGTTGAGGTCAAAACACAAGTCTGTTTATGCTCCGCGAGTGGAGAGAGGGCATGAAGCAGATTCTCTCCCCAACTCTGATCTTCCTTGTCATAGCCATGATTTCAGGGAAACTCCTTAATCTAAAACTTTAACTACTGCTCTGCAGGAAGAACAAAATAGCTAGAGCTGTTTCTCTACTGCATTACTCTACTGCAACACGAAGGAGTACATGGATCCACGACCAGGCAAGCTAGGCAGGCCTATGGTGAGCTGGAATTCACTTTAGAATTGGAAGGTTTTCACCAGCTGAAAACTGCCAAGCTGGTTGTGCCGTAGGCTGCTGCAAATCTTGGTCTGCAAAGTGCAAGTGACTCATGAGTGATGGAGGGAAAGAGCATGAGTTACCTCTGAGAGCTTGATGCACATCTGCTCCTGCCAGCCTTCTTCTGGGGGCGACTCTGGGAGGAACACCCAGTCTGCCCCACAAGCCAAGGCGCTCACCAGGGCGAGGTACCTATTTAGAGAAAGTAATGATCCCATAGGCTGCCACAGCAGAGCTCAGGAGGCACTCTTGATGTGAGTGCAGGGCTCTCTGGGAATGTGCTCATAGGGCTTATTTCCACCTGATTTGCACCCCCACATACGTACCCACAGTGTCTCCCCATGACCTCGAGAACAAAGGTCCTCTGGTGGCTGGAAAAAAAGACAAACATCCACTCACCACCGCTGGACCAGGACAGAGAGAAAAGTGCTTTTGCAGCCAAGGTAGGCAGCAAAGCTGCACCCCAATCACAGCAGGTCCTTGACTCCCCTGCACTCCACTGACCCATTTTCTACAAAAGCAAACCCTAATATCATGTGAACTTCTGTGATAAGGGGCTCTGGCAGCAAGCACGCTTTCTGGTAACACACTGTACATCCATTTGCCTGCATCCAGACAGATCTGCACTTCTAGGGCAATTTTCTAGGCTCTTTCCAAGAAAATAGCTCTACTTGCTAGTCACTTCTGCTGCCAAGAAACACAGGCTGGAGATGCCCCCAGCAAACACAGGAGACAGAGGGTTGAGAGTTAGACAGTCAGCGTCGTGACTGCCCCACAGCTCTGGTCCTTCTGTGGAAGGGAACCTGACTGCTGCCAGCAGGTCACGGCGTGGCTTTCCAGGAGCCACGCTGCTCCCAGGAGCTGGTGATCGTGAGACTCCTCAGACAGAAGTTGCTATCTGCTCTTTCACTCGGTCTTGATATAAAGTGCCTGCAACACGCCCAGGTGCCACATGAAGAGCACTCAGGGATCCTGCACGCGTCTGTCACCGTGCTCAGAATGCCACGTTTCAGCTTCACCTCCCCTGGCAACATCTGCAGTTCACATCCTGGCAGTGCTTGCTGGCGTGTCTAACCAGGGTGTGGCAAGACTCACAGCTTTACTGTCTGAGGAGACCTTTGCCCAGGACTTCAGATAATGAGTCCTTGTCTTCCACTGAACTCTAAATTCTGTCTGATGAACAATTTTTTTCTCTGGAAGTCCAGAGTGGGGAGTAACTTCATAACTTGAAAATAAAAAGTCTTCTTGTATCCTTTTCTCATGCTCGAGGGACAGGACATGCACAGAGGGTTCCCCTGTGGAAGCTCCCAGAGCCAGCACTAAGGTCTGGCCCACGCACACACACGCCAGCACCACCACTGCCCCCCGGAGGCTCCCACCTCTGGGCGGTGGTCATGATGGCATCCACGACCTCAATGATCCTGTGCAAGGCGGAGTCAGTGCCGATGGTCATGTCAGTCCCACAGAAGTCATTGTCGATGGAGCCCACCATGCCCACGACGTTGAGGTAGCCATACTTCTCTACCTCCTCTTTGCTGATCTTGCCTGTGGGGAAGACAGATCACACGGGCTTCGTCAGCAGGCACAATGCTGACGCCAGGACGCCATGCTGGGCACTAACCAGTAGGTGGGCAGGGTGAGAAACCCTCAATTCTAAACTTGTTTTCCCTCTTTTTTATTTTCTTAGAACTGCACGTAGCTTAACTGTGCACTCCTATAAATATAAAATCCAGACAAAAGAGGAGGGAATGACATAGATATTGCTGATATTCAGGTAAGTCAGAAAATGAAAGGAGGAAGGATCAGCCTATAGCAACTGGCAGGCAGGACTGACTTTGGTCTGGCACCAGCTTCAGAGAAAGTCTTGGCTCTGCACGAGGGCAGGTCACAGAACAGAATTAAGCCCTTAAGAATGTTGTGTAACCAGCCTATTGATTTCCTCCATATCCGTGGGGGCTGGAGAGCTGACAGGTATCTACTCAGCATTCTCAGAAAAGGCAGATCTGCACATACAGAATTGGAATTGAGAGCGTACAGGCAGCAGTCTATGCCTCCCCTGTGTGATCCCCAAGCCTGAGTTACACCAGGTTAAGGTGGCCAGAAGGTGTTTGGATCTGGCTGCTTGCCTCTGACATTCATTCCCTATTTTCCAAAGTAGATCTTACAGACCATCAGGCACCTGCATTAGGTCAAGTTTACACCCTTTACAAAGTTGCTGTTATTCAGGCAATACACTCCCACTGGTCAAGTTTTACATTATATTGGAATCTTGCAATAATAGCTTTGAGGTAAAACCCATGTCATGGATAGGCTTCTAGAAAACCTTTCCTACAAGGCTTCAAGATGTGAAGGATGACCTAGCAGCAGACCACTATCATCTGAACTAGAGTCCCCAACAACTTCAGTTTACAGAGGCCCCTGTAAAAACAGTGCAGAAATTTCTCAAAAACCTTAAAAACAGATCTAACATAGGACCCAGCTATCCCTCCCCTTACTTATCAAATAGTACAAAAGCACCAGTTTCAAAAGCTAGATGCTCTCCTCTGATCACTGCAGCACTATTCACGGTATATGGACTAGACTGTGGAAGCGATGAAAACAATCTGAATTCCCAATGACAGATGAATGGATTAGGACAGTGTGGTGTATACACGCAACAGAGCACTACTTGGCTATGCAAAAGAGGAAGGCTTTCCATTTGCAACAAAATGGATGGAAGTGCAAGGGATTATGCTAAGCAAAATAAACTAGAAGGAGAAAGACAAAACTGGATGATCTCACGCATGTGGATTAGAGAGAAACAAAACAAAACAACAGACAAAATAAGACCAAAACAAACTTTAGAAATCTGACAGAAGAGTTAAAGCTAGCAGAGGGGGAGGACAGGGGATGGGGAGCAAAGAAGGGAGGGAGCCCAAAGGACTGGGGTGGAGGATCATTGGTGCTTAGGTGGCAGGTGTGGGGTGGCAACACACATCTGAAGAGGTGTGACTCTAAACCTCTCAATCATGTACAGTGTTGTAAACCAACACTACCTGAATAAAAAATAATTAAAAGAAAAAACAAGAGCACCCATGGAGCTACAGATGCAGCATGATGGCATCCAGAGTTGGGGTGCCCTGGATCCCCTACTCAGAGCCATAGGCTTCACCCAGACTATCCCTTGTCTGTAAAACGGGTATACAGGTCAAACCCATCTCTGCTGGTTCTTGTAAACGTCACAAAAAGTAGCCATGGGAAAAAACAGTGGGGCCTGGCACACAGTGCAGTGAAATAAATATTACTCTTCCTATAGTTTTTGGTATTACTTGAGGCACAAATTCAGTTGTGGTGGGGCAGCCGTAAAATATGTTCAACGGGCAGAATGTCAAAGTTCTCTGAGGGTGGGACCGATGAAGGGCAGGAAACCCAGGAAAGCACTGTGCAGGCAGCAACGCACCATCTTGGGCCAATTCCTCCAGCAGCCCATTCCACTCCTTCCGGAAGATGTTGGCCCCTGTGAGACTTCCGTCCCCACCAATGACACACAGGTTGGTGATGCCCTGCTGAATCAGGTTGTGAGCAGCCTTCAAGCGACCTTCTCGAGTGTGGAAGGCTTTGCAGCGGGCACTGCCAATAATGGTCCCTCCCTGGAAAAGCAAGAGAATTTTTGATTTATTTCCTCCTAATTGAACAATGTTAAACTGGGCGCATGTCAATGCTGACGTGTACATATAGGGCTTTCAAAATGAAGGTCTCCCTTCTTTTAGTCCTATAAATTGGTCAACTATGTAAGTCTGTACTTCCCCCCATTTTTATTTCCATCTTGACATTCTATGAAAAAAGGTCCATAAAGGGTAGCCAGGCAGCCATGGAAGCAGAGAGCAGATCAACTGAAGAGAGTAGAGGATGCAGATGAGCTCAGCTATTCTGAATGAGGCTGGCAGCAAGGGGCAGCTGCACTGGCACGCAGGAGCCAGGACAAGCCCAGCGCCCAGGCTCAGTGTGTCCTGTGGCTGCAGGGAACAAGGCCGCCCTTTCCATTCGTCTGAGGCCCCCACACATGCAGACATAATATACTGAAATCTGTGCGCTACAGGATTTGTTTTTTTGTCACATGTCCCCCTGCCTCACCTATTTTTAAAGAATATATCTTAAATCATGATTTTTTATACTTGGTTAAAAAAAAAATCACAAAGAACGAAGATTCCCCATTTTATTTAGAAAAATGTAGGATCCTAGGCCTTACTGTGGCTAGGAATGCACTTATATGACTTCAGTTTTGTAAGTGAGGCTTCCATTGCTTGCTCAACTCAGAGAGCGAGATCCCATGCTCAAAACGGTAGTCAGCAGTTGGGACTCTGCACAGTCCAGGAGGCAGGGGAAGGCGGAGGGCACAGGGCAAGGCACGCTGGTTTCCTGGACCTTGATTTGACCGAGATTCTAGAAGGTCATGTGATTTTAAGTGGAAGTTAAGCCAGCAACACATCTTACCAGCACTGGGAGAAAAAAAATGTGGACAGAGCCCAGGAGAACAATAAGTTGCAAAGAAGTGGGCAACTCATAGATAGACACAGATGTGCTTGTGCAAGCACACACACAGTCACACATACACTCCCACACACACACATCAACCAACATGGATTTCCCACCTTTTGGCACATCACAGAGCAGAATGGAAATGTCCTTTACTAGACAGTCTGGAATCCAGAGAATATGGCCCCGAGATTTTGCAAATATCACTCTACACAAGTGTTGATGACTGTCGAACTTTCCTGCATAGTCTCCTTCCAGACATAGTAAAGCAAAGGAGGTCCAAGTTCAGACTTACGTGTCTGTGCCAGCATGGCAACTATTCCCCATGAGCGTGCTGCCCCAGCCCAGATTTATTGAGAAATAGCTGACATGTGACACTAAGTTTAAGATGTACAATGTCATCTGGTGCATGCATATACTGCACAATGACTACCACAAATTTAGTTAACATCTCTCTCAATGTGCATAATTACCTTTCTCTTCTTGTGGTGAGAACTTTTCAGTTCTACTTTCTTAGCAACTTTCAAGCATATAAAATAGCATTGTTAATATTTTTTAAGGCCTATGATATGATGACATAATATACATTGTGAAATCATCAGCACACTCAAGTTAATTAACGCCTCCACATCACAGTTACCTTTTGTGTGTGTGGTGAAGACATATAAGACCTACTCTCTTAGCACCTTTCAAGGATACAATGCTGCATTGTTAATTACAGTGGCCATGTGGCATGGTAGAGCCTCAGAGCTGATTCATCTGATAACAGTGTGTGACTTTGACCAACATCTGCCCATTGCCACCACCCCAACCCCTGCAACCCCCAATCTACTCTGTTTTTGAGAGTGTGAGTCTTTTGGATTCTCCGCATGAGATCATGCCGTGTTTGTCTTTCTATGTGTGTGCATGGCTTATTTCACTTAGCATAATGCTCCCTAGGGCCACACAAGTTGTCACAGATGGCAGATGGCTTACTTATACACATGTGAAGTGTATACACACACACACACACACTCTGAGTGCACATATAATATAGATGGGGTACGTGTGTATGTCTATATCTGCACACACAGCTCACGTCTCTTTTTCTATCTATTCATCTATTGCACTAGCACCTTTGGAGGGAATGTTTCAACTTGAATTCTTTCTATTAAAAAGTACTCAGCATGAGTCATGGATTAATAGATACATTTCAAAAGATCAAGCTGTAAAAAACTTTTCATGAAGTCCATTCTTTCCAAGCCATTGCTTTCTTCCTCATCCGATTTGGAGCCTTCACTAAGCTCGATGTTCCAGGAGTCTATCAGGCATACAATTCTCAGGCAGGTTTCTTTTAAAGTAATCAACTGTTTGTGCCCCCAGTGGTAGTTACCTCATCTCTGCTCATACCAAGGCAATTAGCTGTCTGGTTCAGGCCAGAACAGGGGTACTGTGTTTCCACTAAATCCACAGCCCTCAGAGGTTGCCAGCGGGAATCTTTCCCAGGCTTTGTTACACCGATGCCAGGGACTTGCAGAAACCCCACAGGCATGGAGATTTGTGTCTAAACATAAAACACCCACAAATCAAAGGACCTTAACATTAATTTGGCTTAAAAATCCGCCCAGTGTATTACGAGTAGCACGATTGACCCCATGTAACTTTATTGCAAGGGTGATAACCCTCAGTTTGCACTATGTAAAGCTTTTTTAAAAAAATTAATTAATTGCCAGTGACAAATTAAGTATGTTTTCTTTCCACACAAGTAGGCAGCACACGGATCAGTCTTAAGCATCTCTGCAGTGTAATTACAAAAGGCTCTAACTCGAGAGTCCCTTAGAGGCAGTATGAAGACAGCACCTACCACTTGCAGAATGCTCGAGACGCTCTCCCAGTTGGCCTCCATAATGTTCCTGCCGCCATCTACCATGCCTTGGTAACCCTGGAGGGAGAGAATGAAAACCTTTTTCAAACGGGGTTAGACTTTGTGGAGACACTCATTGATACAGTAATTGTGTAAAATGGAAACACAAACGACTGTGCCTCTGAGCTCCTGAGAGTCAATGGTCAGAAGACACAGCGCAATAAAACTTCAGTTCAAGCTATTATCTTGGAATAGAGCCTCTTAAATTTAATCTCTAATATATAATGGGGATTTCCACCAAGACTGGCTCATTGCACGATGGGGAATTAAGATAGTTCACCTCCTGCCTAATGGTGCCTGAGAGACTGAAAGGGTCACATCGATGCCAAAATTGTTTATAATTTAATACAAGCACACACAAGCAGTTGTGTGGACCAGGCTGTCAACGTGAAACATTTCTACTGGGGCCTCCATATTTGCCTAGGCAGCCCATCCTACACTGGATTTACAGTATTTCTTTTTTTCTTTCATGCACATGTTACCCTTGAAATCCAGTTGTCTTACAGTATATTTCAATCAGTACGCCTGTTCTGCTCCCCATTCTGTTTCTGGTGAATCCTCTCACCTCCCACACCTCTGGCTTGTACTCCAGCTTTGTATGTGTAAATAAATCAATCTTAAAACAAAAGTAAAATAATAAAAAAAAAATGAAATTCAGTTGTCTTACATTCCACTTAGTGACATTTGCTCAGGGCAAATTTTAGATGAAATCGGACCTATGTACATTTTGCTTCGATGCCCAAAGAAAAGCATTGCCTTTTCTCTCCATTTTAAAAAAAAAGATCAAGATATATGGAAATGTTCATTGCATTTTTATCTGCCTGACTCACTTTCCAGGGCACTTCACCTTAAAAAGGAGTGGGCATTAAATATTTAGAGACACTTAACATAATAGATTATTATTGTAGCTGTATATCCTCTACCTAGTGAAAAATCAAGAAGAAAAAAAAAGGGAATAAAGATTTAAAAAGTAAAATGGCCCATTGAGTGTAGAACCCTATATACAAATTCATCAATAATGTAGGCACATTTATGGGTGATTCATTCATCTATTTATAAATATGATTTATAAATATAAAATTCTCATTAAGAATTGTAAGACACATTAATATATCAATCTAAAACTGAGTGTTATCTATGCATTATTATTTATGATGCATGGATATATAATGTAGAAAAATGTAAGCATACAAGTGTACATGCACATGCGTATGTGCTAGTGTCTGTATGTTACAAATAAGGAGAACATCGTAGAGAATGAAATAGAAGATCAAAGGAGGTTGTTTTTAGTGCCAACAAGTGTCTCTCAACTCTGGATCTGCAGGCTCCCCGGCCCTCAAGACAGGCTAGGACAAGGACAGTCCACACCACAGCGGGACACGGTGGCGCATCTTCAAACACCCCTCAGTCTAATTCTAAGGACTGCTTTCATCTTTTTGTTCATATCTCCCTTCTTCCTGAAGACTTTGCAGGGTGTACATTTTTAGCCAATTCCATTTAAAGTATAGAGCTGGCGCAGCCAGCTGTCACCACAGAGGGCAAAGGTGATAAGCTGGAGTGTGATGGGGTCCACCCTGCCCTCTGGAAAGGGAGCTGCTATCAGAGGCTATTTCTGTTGTGTCCTGGAATGCCAGCTCCTAGACAGAAGAGGACGAACCTCCCTGCTGCTCCAGGACCAGATGCAGAAGCACATTCTCAGTGACCCTGGGGGTCTCATGTCATCAGAGCACTAAAAATTGGTCAGAGTGGATGAACGGGTGGGTGGGTAGATGATAAATAGATGAGGTAAATTGATAATTGGATAGATGATAAATGAATGACAGAGGAGGAGGGAGGGAGGGAGGAAGGAAGAAGAGAGCAAAAGAGAAAGAAAGCAGATTTAGGGTTTGTCTTTCAGCCTCCTCTGCCTCCCCACAACAACCAGTTATGTTCAGCAGTAGGCCCCACTTTGCCTGCACAGAATGCATCGAGTCTCAGACACGTGACTGAACAAATAGCACTTTGTGGCCAAACTACTTTCTGGGTTTGCTTCTGTGAAGCCCGGAGGCAGGAAACAGCAGGTGAGCAGCCTATGCCTGGTCAGTGGCGGATACTTGTCCACTGTGCTGAAGTGGTCCATGCAGATTGGGGGGATGTGCTATGGTGCAAACCCAAGACACTCGAGGAGAGGAGCTATGATCATTAATTAGGCCAGAACAGCAAGTATGAGTTGGGCTTTTCCCAGGAGAGCAGAGCAGGATGGAACATTGTATTGATCCTAAGGAAGGCTTTCACAAAACCAACAGTGAAACTTTCCAAAGCCCACACCGGTAGCCAGTAGAGTCATTTGTGTATGCGCTATTTTAGGTAAACAGAGAGGAAGGGAAGGGAGCCAGTCCTGCTCCCAAGAATGAGGCCTGGCTGCGAAAGCGTCCTGACATGGTGGTGGGGCCGAATCCAGGCCCAGTTTCTTGAGATCCTCCAGCTCCAGCTCCACATTATTCCTGTGGCCTGTGTGTCAGGGTTGCTGTTCCTCGAGCACTGAACATGATTTGCTGCCCAATGTATGCCATCCTGGGGCCAGAAAAATTCCCTCCCCTTTTATATTTCTCGATTTTAAATAGTGATTTAATAAGACTTTTTTTTTTTTTCTTTCCAAATCCCATTGCTTTTAGAATCAGAATAAAAAGGTTCTACAAACCTTTACACAGATTTTGGAAAGTATAAAAGTTCTCCAAAAAGAATTTTGATTTTTTTTGGTGTGCAGTGTGGTAATCAAGGGATTAAAAAAGGAAAAGGATGATTTTATCACCACTGCACTTTGCAAAGCCCTCACGATTGTACACATGGTTTGGCTGCTAGGAAATGACTCACTCTTTCGCTTGCAAAACCATCAAGCTCACCTGACATTTGAAAAATAAGCACTAACCTCAGTTTTAAGTTGTCTTGCACTAACAAGGACGATGCTACTGAATTAGAAGGCCTTGTTTTACACCAGTGTACTATAATTTGTAAATACAGATGAACTTTTCCTGTTGAAATCTCCTTGAAAGGTTGAACAACTATCCTAATGTAATCACACCTCCCAAAAAATTTTTTCTAAAATTTCCTTTTGGAATTTGCTTCCAGAAACAGTTTCATGACTCACATAAGAAAACAAACCAGAAAGCTTTTAAAGCTACACTTAGTCTTTGACCAAAAGTAACACTAATTTTGTTGATCCTGTTTCATAAGGTATCCCCAAGAGACCTTTAAATGGCTCTGTTAAATGAACCACCCCATACAATGCTTTACATGGGATCATTCTATCACACCCGACAGCATGTTACAGGCACTGAAGTCATTTTAGTTTCTTGTCTGAAGTTGTTTTGAGCAATGTCAAAATAAGTGTAATTATTGTCCCAACAGACAGGAGATTGTAACACATTTAGACATCATTTTGCACTGAATTTTTACACATATATTAAATCTCTCCTAAACAAAGGGCTAGTCCAGCTATGGGTGATTCTCTCTTATGGAGTTTTCAAGTGTATTTTCAAAAATGAGAGGTAGAGGGAAATTTCAGTCTCCTGTCACAGCAAAGCAGGCCTGTTCTTTTATAATGCTTATGATGTGTTTGCTAGGTCCACATTTTCCCAACTTTATGCTTTTTCAGAATCTGATTTCCTGGATTTTTCAACAATGAAGTGTGAATGAGGAAACCATCTACCAAAGCTAGCACACCTCAGAAGTACTTTCTAGACATTATCATCACTGGCTTTTAAGTGTGGTTACTGCATTGAGACGTACCCAGGGATTTTTGCTACTTTCAAATAAATACATGGTCTTGTTTCCTATAAAGATTTATTCCTTAATTTAAAAGATGTGGAAAGGTCATCTCTGAACTGCTGTCAAGTCTTAGGCTTGGCGAACACTGTCCTACAAAACCAGAAGTGCAAGACAAAGGAAGGCAGAGGTTCTCCAGGAAGTCACTATTTTTAAAGTTGAGGAACTTTACTTTGCCTTTAAGGAACTTCACATTCAGATTTCAGTCAGGCATCCCTACCCTGCCCCAACTCGTGGGTTCTCAGGGACAGATGCCCTAATCTATGGAAAAGAAACCCCTGCTCAACTGATTTCATGACTTCAGAGCAAATGCCTAATGAACATTCTTCAAATTTGTTCTTGGAGAGATGAGGTCAACCCTAAATTCTAAAATATGTTAGCACATGAAACAAGTTTTTGTACAGTCTTGTGCTTTGTGATTCTGAAAATCTGATCATATACTAACATGACTTATTAGCCCTCAGGCGGTATGAGATTTCTTTAAGCCAAAGTTAACAATGAAGCCAAAGCCACCACAGGAAAAATGTGAGTGGTTGTGAGGACAACAGAGGCCTGTGGCTTCACAGCGGCCCTCAGTGAGGACAGGATAGGGTGCAAGTGGAATAAATTGTCACTTTTTTGGGATTTGAGGACTGTAACTAGAATTTATGGAGTGAGGTTGAGATCACAGGAAGAGCTTCGCTGGGAGCTGACACAAAGCAGGGACTCAAGGTGGTGGCTGTGGCAGAACTGTCATTTCTCATAGTTCCAGGTGTGTGAGATAAACTCTAGTGAAATGGTGGGTAATGTGGGGCACATGGTTCACAGGGCTTTTGTGAGTTAACTTAAGGAGTCCAGCCAACCTAGTAAAGGCTCGTGGTATTAGGGGGAAGAGCTTCTGTGGGTTGGTATAAACACCTCCATGGCAACTGCATAGTGGCACACCACCCTTTTCATATTAAAGCTTGTCTGTCATCAGTGTATTAGTGAGGCCAGAAACAGTGTCCCAACCCAGTGCAGCCTGGGTGACATGTGGTCTGCAAGCTGACAGAAGCTAGTTCTGCATAGAGCCCCCTCTGCCCGGGGCTAGGAGCAGAGGCGGGGTGGGGCTCAGGGCGAGTCGACTCTGGCATCTGGAATGCACATGTAAGACCAGGATTTTAGCTCCTGACCTTGTCCTGAAGCCCTTATTCTTGTCAAATGGAAGTCCTGACTTACCTGAGACAAAATAAACAGATTCGATGACGAAAGTCATCAGCTGAGAGCTGAAGCCACAGGCAGAATCCTAAGCCTCTCTTCCACGTGCACAGATGACAGACGGGCTCAGCGGATATGCACACAAGCCAAGCGTGAGTGTAACCAAGCCATTCAGGGTGAACGAAGACAGACTTTGAAGTCAGTCACATTTAAAGAGCTGTAAGAATGCTTTTTCTTTAAATCTGCAGAAAAGCCCTCTGTGACTAGGATACTTAATTCCATATATTAAACAAAATACAACTTGACTATTTCTGCAGTTGAGTTGGCATCATCAGGGAATGCAGGGTCTGGCCCTCCTACTTCTGATCCTCCTAACCCAGGCCCGCCGGCTCTGGCAGTCTCCTGCCAGAGCATGTGATGTACTTGCCCTCATGCTCTCCCAGAAGCTGAAGGCACTTGTAGGTTTCTAAGGAAAATCCTAGCTTAAAAGGCAAAAACAAAAACAATTGGCTGATTAGGTGGAAAGAATGGGTGATCTGCCTCCCCCTCCCCAGGCTGGTGCCAGCAGGCACCTCATGCACCTCACAGAGACTTCCAGACTGACCGCAGCTCTAGCGTAACCAAACAACAAATCCAGGGCCAGAGATTTGGCAGGTTTTTCTGATTTATACACTTTCCACACACTTCCTGCTAAAGGAAAAAACAAATAAACAAACCCCAAAACCTTTCATTTAAATAATGCTGACCTGTTCTCTGTTGGGTGTGTGGGTTCTGGTAACCTCAAAATTCTAGGTGACTCAGATACTCAACTCCAAATGAACACACATGTTGGACACATAATAAAATGATGCTTTAAAAAATAAAACCCAACAACGCCTTCTAAATTTGAACCCAAATAGTTCTAGGGTGGTAAAACCCATGGAGGGCGAGCTTGGCCTCCAAGAGCTACTGATGTCTGAGGACACTCCTGGTCCTCCCACAAGAGGGGAGGGGTACGCAGAGGGACGCTGCCAAACACGCTTGGTCACCGGGCACCTCGGACCAGCCAGCTGCTAATGCCAATGGCCCTGCTGTGGTTCAAGAGGAAACCCAGGCCCTGCCCAGCAGGTCCTGACCAGACAACAGTCGACTAAGGAGACTGGGCTTCCACCGTTCTGGGAAGTGAGATTCTGTGCCTGCCCCAATCCAATGGAGTCAGAGTGCCTAAATGAGGGCATTATACCCCGAAGCCCCCATCCGTGCCCCATTGCCCAGTTCATCTCAAAGCTGTTGCAAGTGCAGAAAGGGTCACTGATGTTCAGTGGACAGATGAGGAGACAGAACCAGAAATTTCATTTACTTATCCTCATCACCCAGCAACACACTGCACAGCCTCAACCATTCCCCCAAGCCCTGGGGAGAGACTTCCCAGCACTCAGGAGGTGCGGGAATTGAAAAAGCAAGAGATATGACAGCCCAGAGAAGCTGACACTGCAGGGAGAGAGATGGACCTCACACCACCTTAGGGATGGCCACTCTAGGCAGAAAGCAAGCCACACTGCCAACTGGTTTGTTGGCCAAATGAGGAAAAAACAGGCAGATTTCTGAAATGTTTGCATTTGAGAATTCAGATTCAGCATAGATGTGACAGAAATGATTCCCCAACCAATGCCCTTCAAATAGACAATACTGATGCCCACTTATGCAGTCCTGTGGGTTTGTGAGTCCCTGAGGCTTGGAATTGAAGATCTGGGTGAACCCCAAGGTGACACTGGCATCCAGGAACCCCTTCTGTAAGGACGTAAAGAACAGGTCCCTTTCAACAACTTCCATCTTTCTGGGGTGGGGGGAGGCATCATGAAAAGCATTGTATCTTGGAGTCACTAGAATAGACACCAAGTATAGAATAACCTGGCTGTGTGATGACCGTTGCAAAATGGCAGGCAACCTCAACAGGCAATTTCAGTTGCGAGGCAGCCTGTTCTCGTCTCAGCCATGCTTTTGGTACGCCCTCCGCCAAGGTGCCATGACCAACAAAACAGCCGTCAGGGAAATCAGGACAGTTCTAACACCATGTCCACGTAAGGGTTTTCTTTGGTAGCTTTCTAATGAAGGAACTGTATTTTCCAGGAGGACATGGGATCTGTTCAGTTTCAGGACCCCACCAGCTGACTCTCTTCACCCGGGATGTGAAGAATGCAGCACCCCAAAATATCAATAACAAAGCCCTCATTACCTGTGAGGAAAGTGGGTCTCACAGCCATCTTCCTGGCTGAATGGAGAGAATAAATCTGTTCCCCTATATCAAGACACCTCCATAGGAAGCTCCGGTTTTCTAAGGTGCAGGCACACCCGAAGCATTCCTTCTCAAACCCTTAATTTTAAATGGTGGAATGTCTGGTAGTTAGGGTCTGGATACATCTCAGTAGCCTCAGAACTCAGATGCACAATTCTAGGACACTTCATCAATAAACAAACACACACAACAAAACTCTTACATCTGAAGATCATTTACAGTTGACAAGTCACTTTATTGGTTTCAATCTTCAAAGACACAACACAAAACACCCACCATCCCTAACCCCACCCAAAAGCTCCATGTTGTGGAGCTTCCTTTGCAACATAAGTTATGGGGCAGCATCCCTGGCATCCCCCCATTAGATGTCAGTCCCCCACCCCTATTAAAATAAAAATGTCTCTGACTTTAGAGAATTTGGGGGGTAAAAATACACCCCTCTGCTGGTTAGACGGGAAGGTTGGGAGCTCAAGTTCTCCTCAGTCTCCTACCCGCAGTGACAAGATCAGACAAAAGCAGGTCACCCATCCACAAGAGGACTCAGGTTCTTTCATTAGAAAACACTGAAATGATTCCTCCCTAGCCCTCCTCACATCTCTAGACTCCTGGAGATCCAATGCATCTGTTGTGACAGAGCTGGTGCAACAGTGAGGACTTCACCAGGGAGGACAACAGGGCCACAGCAGGAGACTAGACAGATTCATTTCTAGGAATCTGAAAACACCTTGCTAATTATGACAGAAAGGCCTGATCCAAGGGAGCTTGAATCCCCAGAGATCCTGAGGCCCAGGCTCACTTATTAGGCTTTGCTCTCAGGCCAGGGTGTGTATTTGCTCACTGTCTAAGACAGAATGCAAACCTTCTCCATCCAAGATTAAAACAAAAGGGCAGAGGAGCCTGTGTACCTGCCTGCATACTCTTCAGCAGCAGCAGCAGTTCACTTTCAGTTACTGTATGCAAAGTCACACATTGCAGGGAGGGAGGAGGTAAAATGTGCGGGTAGTGCTGTGACGATGTGCTCACCCCAGGCCAGTGAGCAGAGCAAGCCCATGGGGAAAGGCCAGCACAACACTCAGAAGGGCAACTTGACCCTCAAAGAGCCTAATGGAAAACGATAAAACAATAGTCCAGGGAAGCTTTGATCATATCCACCCTCAACATCACCAAATCGGGTAAAAACAAACCCACAGAGCCACAGTTAAAAAAAAAAGCAAAGCAAATCTTGGTGAAAACACCTCTTCAGCAAACACTGAGCAAATGGTCATTGGGAGCACAGACTATGAACAGCCACTTGACAGAAGGAGAAAATGACTCAGTAAACAGACCCGGGAATGGAACCTGCTCTTGGGAGTTAGAAGCCCACACATAGGACCATGGATTTGGTGCCGCTACTGATGAGCATGGCATGCTGGTGGCGTGGGCTAGAGTAAGTTTCCAAAACTGCTTTGGCAAAACACATTAGCCCTTTGTAAGAACCATCTCTTTTAACTCAGTTGGTGAGATATCTCATGACCATGATAATAATACAACACACAGAACAGCTTTAAATGCTAATAGAGCTCTGGTTATAGAGTTGAAAAATTGAGGAGTGACCTAACTAGATGCTTGGAGATGCAATGATTGAGTAAATAAAATGCTGAGTAAATGATACAACAGCAATTGGATGAAATTTAGATAGTTAAAGCAATAGTTGAGGAATGACTAGAGCTAATGAAAACAGACATAGGATGGAAGATAGAAAATAACTATACAAACTGCATTTGATACAATTTTAATATTGCACATATTTATATATTCCTTCTAGTCTATAAAATATATAATATTGGGATAATATAATAAAATACTGATTTTAGAGGAATTAAGCAATTTAAAAAATATTTTCTTCTTAATGTGGTATATATACACAATGGAATACTATTCAGCTGCAAAAAAGGTGAAATCTTGCCATTGCAAAAACACAGATGTAACTGGAGGGGATTTTGCTAAGTGAAATAAGTTAGAAGGAAAAAGATAGAAACAGGATGATTTCACTTAAATAAAATATAATGAAACAAAGCAAAGGAAGAGAGAGACTTAATCCAAAACAGATCCTAGAAGTGTGCCTATAGAACTGAGGCTCCCAGATGGAGATGGTGGGGATCAAAGAGGGAAGCGGACTATAGTGGAGGACCATGGGAGCTTTGGTGATAGGTATGGTAGCATACACCTGAGGATGTATGAGCCTACACCCCTAAATTCATATATAGTGTTATAAACCAATGTTACCTCAGTAAAAAAAATTAAAGTAGATAGTCTTTTCTTTCTATATATTAGCTTTTTTGTGTTTCATAAAATGTAAAACTTTGTTTTTTCTTGATAATTTTTGAAATACATCATAGGGTCCAAATTATATGCGTGCCTTCCCTCCAAACATTTCAGATCTAAGTTTCCAGGACCTCAAAAGCAGGCGATAACGGGCAATCACTGCTGTTTTATTTCAGACTTTTCATTTTGAAGTTACTACACAAGAACTTATTAGGGGGAGAATCTAGATTTTGCATTAATGATGCAAAGTTCAAAATGCTTTCCCCATTTATTATTCAAATTCAGTCTCTACATTAAATGAATAGGTCAATTCATAAGGAAAGAGAGGTACAAATAAATATAATCAATTGGCGAGAATTTATCCTAGAAGTCAAGTTCAATAGGTTGACATCAAAATGGCATTTTGTGTTAGGACCTCCTTTCCCCTTTCACTCCCTCAAAGGCTCTCACAGCCCTGCACCTCAATAAGGGCATGCAGACTCTAGGCAACTTTAACCCAAGACCCCCCAGGGTGACTGGGCTCCCTGCAGGTCACCTGCAGCCCTGGGCTATGGTCACTGGCCCTTGGGCAGGAATTCCTGAGAGTCAGAGAAATCAGGAATGTGACATAGCACTGACCTCATAGATGAAGTACACTTTGGCTCCCACGTATATTCCCATGCGCACGACAGCACGGACGGCGGCATTCATACCTGCAAAAGGAACAGACAGTGTTATGGGCTGGACAGGGGCTGCTCCAGAGCTGGCCCCTACTCTCTGTGACTGAGGCTCACCTGGCAACCTCTGTGACCTAAGGTATAGATGGAAAACAGGTTTTTTATCACCAGCTACCAGTGCTAAAAATATATTAGTCAATTGCCTTAGCTACAAGTCACACAATTTTATCAAAAAAGAAATTAAACTCAATCAGTGTACTATAAATAATCCCAATCAAGAAAAATCTGGGACGTTTTCCCCGGAGGACTTTACTTAAACTAAATGTCAGTCTGTCACGTGATATCCGAGAAGCCATCTGTGCCATGGAACCGTTGCTCAGACCCCAGTGAACAGGTCAAGATGTAACATTTGCAAAGTCCTGTGTCTTTGCTGGTCTTAGTGGACCAGCCAAGGCCCATCAAGAAAGCAGTGCAAAGGACAGAGGCCTTTTCTTTAGAAATGATTTGGTCCCAACTCCGCAGAGACCAGCATGTGTGCTTCCAGCAAACTGCTCCTTCCTGAACACCAGCAGCTACAACCCACCTTTTCGTAAATTTAAATTTCAGAAACAAAGGTCAGGGTGAAAGATCCTGGAGCCGGTAAACCATAAAGAGATGCTGCCGGTAAGTAAACCACTAACAGGTAGTGTGATTTCCAGGGCTGTATTTAACAGATAAGGAAACAATTTATATACATTTGCATGGCAAAACAGCTCAAGGATGGTTAAAAATTTTCTAGTTAGACTGAGTCAGAGTGTTAGGACTGTTTCCCTCTGAAAAGTGACACTTTTGAAAAAAACTGGGGTATCTTTGAAATAAATCCATGCTTAATAAATACCTTACATCTCAAATAAAATATATACCTAATATCTCTGTATATGTGGAGATAGGTTACCATGCTCATTACTCATGTTCAAACCGAGTTTATCACACAACAAATTTTTATGGCCTCCTGATCAACTGGTGCTTATCTCTCAGAGTGCATTAAGTATTTTGTCACCTCTGCCTGTGGCATTTTACCCCACCTGTGTGCTGTGCTGACACCTGCATCATCAGGTGTGCACCATCGCCTCGATCCTTGGACCCTAACCGATAGAAATGAAGTTCCTTATGGTTACTTCTCATAAGTAACTCATGGTTACTTCCATGAGTCTAGGACTTTAGTCTATGAACACTGTCATTGATAAATTAATCGCCGAACAATTAAGCAGCAGCAGCAGCACTTTTTCGCCTGGTGAGAGACACAGTTAATACCAGATTTAGGGCCCTCAACCTCCCTACCTTGGCCCCTTCAAAGATTTCATTTGCAGGGTTTATTTTTTTGCCTTTAAAAAAAAAAAAAATATATATATATATATAAAAAGGTGTGATAAGAGACACGTTTTAGAAAGAGATAAGAAATGGGAGAGGAAATGAAATTGTGGTGAGTAGGACAGGATCCAGAGGTGATCCCAGGAGACCCCAAGTGGTTAAATAAAATTCCACCGAACAGGTTAGCCAAGGGCAACAAACTCAGTGAACAGGGAGGCTGAAATGTAAATCCTAGTTTTCTTTCTAACTCTGAAAGACATCTCTTCTGGTTTCCTCTACCACCATACCTGATGCGAAACACCAAAGGGAACTTTCAGATAGTGTGAGGTAGGCCCACGTTCACGGTTCATTACTTGGGCAAGGCCGTATCTGCATCTGTGTGCAGGGAGACCTGACACTGCCGGCAGCCAGGCGGGCAGGAACCTGTGAGAAGGGAGCCCGGAGGACTAAAGCCAGGCCACAGAGCCCTCATCGTCGCAGGGCCTCCTTTAGACACGGTGTGGCCTGGGTCTCACGGTGTGGGCCTGTCGTGGGTTTGTGGGTGCTCTCACCATCCCGGGCTCAGCGCCTCTACTAGAAGACAGGGTGGTTTCTGCCTTTCCCTCCCCTGGAACTGCTGCTTTACTAATCTCCTCAGGCTTTTGTTTTAGTGGCCAAATCCCTGAATCAAAACAACTCTCAGAATGACTTCCGTGGGAAAATATCCTCCTGCTACCAGCATGGATCTTAATAGCTGGAAATCTCTTCATCATTGGTAAGAATCTAAACCCCTGTCCTCAGGGAAATTAGATCTATGCTGAGAAACAAAAATAAACACACCTTGAAGCCACTAGGGAGGTGCTAAGTGGGAAAAGTGTGATAATTACTGAAAATGTATTAGAAAGAATAGATTCTAAATTGCTTTCTTGACGTAGCACCCGAATAGCTTCTCATTAAATTACCAAGCAGGTAAAGTAGTCATTACCATAATTTCTTCCTTGACATCAGGGTGTGGGTAGGAGCTTCCTGTTTCCAAATGCTTCCTGAGAGCATGTTCTAATAAAAGTTAGACTTCGACTATTTGTAAGAAATAAGGACTAGGGGGCCTCCCTGGTGGCGCAAGGACTTAAGCACTTTACTAGGAAGCACCTGCAGCCACTGCAGCACAAGTTCGATCCCCGGCCAGGGAGCTGACGCACATGGCACAGCAGACCTCTCCTGCTTTGCCACGGTTGATCTGTCAGTTCTGTTCCCCACTCTGTCTCTGGTGAATCCTCTCACCCCCACATCTCTGGCCTATACCCCAGTTCTTGTATGCATAAATAAATCTTAAGAAAAAAACAAAATAAGGGCTATATGGATTCTAATAAAATAATGGGGTTCATTATACTTTCTATGTGGTAAGCACCCTTACTGAACTCTTTTGGGTCTCCCAGAGACATTTTTCCTGTATGGTTCTCAGTAGTCATAACCATTCCCTTGGCTTTTCCATATTTAAACTCCTTTTTGAAAAATAAACTCAGACTGTTCCATTCTCTTACCCATTTCTCCCTAAGTCAATGGAGTTTTCATCTGAGTATCAAAGTATGGACTGAAACAATAATCACCACCATGATAAGAAAAAGTGAATGAAGGAGTTTCATTCTCAGAATCAAAGGGAGGAATAGCCCAAGGGATGGTGCCAGAAAGGGTTTTTGTCAGCTGTACCTGTCCTCCTGAGATAGGTAACAATTGTATTTTTGAAAGTTAGGAACAGTACAATAGAAAAATGACATTAATTACAACAAAGTATTTGTTTTATCAGTGGATGTCTGGTAATCCATTAACATTCTTAGGTGAAACTAAGAGGTATGGGAGAGGGTCATCTCTGTGAGCAGATGCAATCTATATGTGAGAAATGCAAGAAATGCGTGTTATAAAGTATTTATCTTAAGATCTTTATCTGTGTGTGTGGAAGTGTAGGTCTGGTCAAATATTCCATCATTTATCCTTTTGGGGGTGACAGTATAATATGGAGCTTGTCATAATGATATGCTTAGTTTTTGGGGTGCAGGTACAGGGTATCTTCACAAGCAAATGACTGCTTTGATATGACTGACACAGGCCTCTGCAGCTCTATCTAAGCTGAGACTGATTTCTACAACTGTCTTCCGCAAAAGCAAAACGTTAGACTATGTCAGAAAACACTTAAAATATGCCTAATCTTGTTTGTGCTACTAAAATTCTCCATAAAGCTTCCTGTTTAATAATTTAGGTGTGGGAGGGAAATATCCTAAGGAGACTGTACCTCAGTGCTGGCATCCCTGTGAAACAAAGCTATTAAGTGGGCACTTTCCAGCACCTGCACTCTCCAAATCACCCAGTTTTGCGTTAAAAGTCAGTTTATAGGGGCGCTCTCATTCATTTACTCATTCATGCAGCCATTCATCCAGGCTGGTAGAGGGGACGTCTATTCTTCTCCAGGACTACTATTGACAATCAGGGGAACCTCCTGGCATGGCGGGCCCCAGTAGCAGAAGAGGACAAGCGCCAGTAGAACAGTAATAAGTAGAGCAGGACTGGGGGTCAGGCGCTTGGGGTGTGGCGAGGCGCTGCAGTGGGTGGGTAGTCTGGAGCTAAGTCAAGCTCCTTGAGAAGTGCTGTTTAAGACAACATGAGAGAAGGTGATGATGGAAGCCAGCCAAGGGGACATCTGGACAAGGACACTCTGGGGTCACCTAGGAGGGTGACTGTCGCATGCTGCATCTGGCATCAGATGCAGACCCCAGAACACAGCTGTCCCTTCATGTCAAACTACATCAGCAGCATTCATTGTGGATCCCTAAATAGGAGTGACCCTAAGCCCCTGGAGTCACACTATGTGCTACCATGGTGACTGGCAACAAGGGGCTCCTCTACACGGAGATGTCCACAGTGAGATGCACCACGTCAGATACACACTGGATTTCAAAGACAGCATGGGAAAAGAGAGTGTGAAATATAAATTATCTTTATATTGATGGTGTGTTGAAATATACTTAAAATTAATTGCACCTGTTCCTTTTATTTTTTAATGGGGTGACTAGAGAGTTTAAAGTTGCCTATCTAATGGGGGGTCCCCAGACTCCCTCTTTCCTGTTAGACAGCATGCTTGAATCTACTCCTTATATCTCCCCACATACACTATGCAAAGTTTCTCATTAAAGGGGCTGGATATTCCTTCCCAGATACCTAATGGAATTATTTCCTGTTTTATGAATTTCCCATTGTTCACTAGCATAAGCACTATGATAAAGAATATCCTCTCCCTGTCTCCACCTCTGCTGCTACACTCTGCCTTTTTTCATGCAGCACAGAGTGTCCACCTGAGGTCAAACTTCCCACTTCGAAATCCACCCATGCCTCTCGGTTCCTCTATGGTGGCATCCTGCCCTGTGCCCGGCTCCACACCTGCAATCCGCCACCTATAACCCGGTCCTGCTCCCCATGATACCCTAAGCGTGATATCCTTTCCCCTCTCCAAGCCATTCTTATCAGAGGTAGCCCGTTCCCTCATGGTTTCCAGCAGACACAAAAATCAAAGTCCTCACTACCTGCTCCTCCCACAGCCTCACCCATCTCCACCCTGACTGCTTCCTCCCAGCTTCTGCCAGCCTACCTGCTTACACCTTCCAGCAGCTCACACCTTGTAGGTCAGGTGGAAGCCCTGGGCCCTAGGCTGCCTCAGGTCCTCTGGGAAACAGATTCCTTCTGGAAACAGCCCCATGTGATTTGCATGACTGCCTGCCCCATCATGGTGGTGGTGTGGCTCCCCAAGGGAAAACCCCCCTACTGCCCCCCAGGTCTAAAGCAAGACTTCCACAGGGGTAACCATTGCTAATCTGCGATGATTAAATAAAAAGGGCAACAAAAGCTAACAGGAAACCAGAGTTGAAAAAAAAACAGGAGGCAAGGTTGCAGGAGGCTATGCTCCACCAGCCGAGTAAGCGCTTTCTAGTCAAATGCATCTTCTGATCAGCTCCCTAATGCGCATAATTTTATATGAAGCATTCTATATTAGTCTTTCCTGTCAAAATCTTCATCAAGGCTGAGAAACAACAAGGTTGTATGGAACTGCTGGCATGTCTGAACTGGCAGGGTCTCAACACTGTGACCTGTGGACTTGGCCCCACCTGTGGACCAGCAGCTCTAAGGGCCAATCTCAGGACTTCCCTGGACCCACAACGTCTCAGTCTGAGTTCTGATCTCAGACAGCCCTGCAGTGAGGCGGGGGATGCTGCTCTGACACCACAGACCACTCCCCCCCGACCCCCCACCCAGGGCTGGTGACTTTCTCGTCAGAACTGCCAACTTTTCACTTTTGCTCCAGTTCCTTGGCCTGGGATCTATGATTTAAGAGAAGGCTGGGAGGGAAAGGAGAAAGGCAGACAGATGGAAGGGCTCACTTTCTTCACTTTGCAGGTGAAACCCAGAACCCCTGTCCCCCTACCCTGGAGAGCAGGACCTGGAAGAGTCTATAAAAACCTCTGGCCGCTCAGCACACAGCTCTGCCGTGTGTTCGCTGCTGTCTTCTGTCCTGACAGGCACAATTACTGTAATTCCCTAGACTGAGTACAAGGTGGAGAATACAAAGAGAATAAAGGGGGGGGGGGGTTGGGCAATGGGACCTCCTGGCAGATACTTTCAAGTTGAATAAAAATATAACACTATACAAAGTTCCTTGAAAGAGCAGCAACTACTTTTTTTTTTAAGCCTAGGACCATCTGTTCTTTCTCCAAAGACACCTTTTCAACTTAATTACAATGTGGTTTACACTGTTGTGCTCCTATGTTTGCCTTTAAAAGGCTCCTCTCCTATCTTCTTACTTGTAATTGTTACTCAAGGCCCTCAGTTGGTAAAGAGTATTTAGCCCCAAATTTCTGGGTAAAAAGTCTGAGTCCCATATCAAAGATTTTGGTTTTCTGTAACCAAAGGGAAAACATGCTTTTCTGGAAAGATCACAAAATGTGCAGCTGTTAGGGATCATCTGAGTGTGTGACACATCTTATTTGCATTCCCAGGATGCACTGTTCTCAATTTCCTTTTGTGCAGGTCAGCAGGGCTTAGCAAGAGACATACATATCTCCATATATTGCTCTGTGGACAACAGAGTATTTTCCATTAATGAGGCTTCACTGAATGATATAAGGGCAGCTAGAGTGTCGTCATCTGCCATTTTGTGAAAGGAAGTGGTCCACAATTCCTTAGTGAGGTTCCAGGAATATCCACAAATATTTTACTTTCACTTGAAGGCCTGCAGAGGCTATGCTGTGCGCTAGGCACCAAAACGCACTGATGAAGGGACACAAGTCTCCACTCCCGTGTGGCCTGGGCCTACCACTTACCACAGTCCTGTCTCAAAGCTCACTTGCTCCCTTGTGAGACAGGAGCAGGCTAACGCACCAACGTTTTAGAGTCTGCCGCCTAGTAAAAGATCACTCAGTGTTATGGAGACTCACACAGCCTTAGTGTAAGGGAACATTCTGTAAATAATGATAAGGTTTCCTTTGTGGTAGGCAAGAAGGTCCTAGGTTTTCACATTCACTCCATGCAAGGATGCCCTCGATTCCTTAGCCTTCTCGGCTATACCAGGCCTCCCACAGACCACATTCTGTGCCCAAGAGCATGAGTCACTTTTGGTGTGTGAGACAATACTGCTTGGGGTGGGCTCTTTGGGAAGCTACCATCCAGATCTGTGGAATACATTTTAGTAAAAAAAAAGTTAAAATTTGCAGGCATTCCCTGTGACAATGGAAGATACCCAGAGAATCCAAAAAATAATTAGCCTCAGAAATGCTCTTCCTTAGTGGGCAGAGTTGGTAGAATCAGAATCCAGATAGGGGACTTCTGGGTTTTTAAAAGGAATCATATAAATTCCATTGGGAAAATAAAATCTTTATTGCTTTGACATTGAATGGCACATGGTTTAGCTGCCCTGCTGTTATCATTGGGAGAGGATATTTTCTGTAATTTTGAGTACTGTGAGGTTTGCTCACCTTTGGAGCCATAACTAGACTTTATAACCTTGGCTAAAGAACGTGGTCTACGGGTAAGTATTTGGGAATCAAGAGCAAAATAACTTGGTTTAAATTTTGCAACTGCCACAGAGTAGAACCTTAACCTAGTCACTTTTTTTTCTAAAGATTTATTTATGCATGTAGGAACTGGGGTACAGGCCAGAGTTGTGGGGATTAGAGAATTCACCAGAAACACAGGGGGATAGGACAGGCAGAATGACTGAAGTACACTGCTAAGGGGAGAAGTAGGCAAGGCAGGAGAGGTCTGCTGTGCCATGTGGGTCACCTCCCTGACTGGGGATCGAACTCATGCTGCAGTGGCTGCGGATGCTTCATAGTGTGGTGCTTAACCCCTTGTGACACCACAGAGGCCCCAACCTAGACACTTGATCTCTTCGTGAGTCTACCCACCTTCAAAAATAAAGAAACATGAATCTTGGAGTCATATAATTAGGCCTGAGATAAGAATTGTGAATCTCTCAGAGACTAAAATGCACCTGAGGAATAGCAGCTAGAATTATTTCAACATGGAATTTTATCAGAATCTTAACATCTGATTAGAAAAATACCCTTTAACTGGGACTTGAATGTATTCTCCTGGCTTACGAGCTTACCAGCAAAATTCGTCTATCTCAGAGAAAATGCAGCACTGGCATAAATTATAATCAAGATAAAACAGCAAAGAATAAGGGTGCAACCAATCACATCTCAAGAATAACCTCTGCTAGGGTTCTGTAAACCCCCTGCTACTGAACCCAGACTCTTGGAGCACATCTCAGGCCTGACTTTCTCAGAAAGAAAGGCATCCAGACACTCCATCGACCGGGAGCAGGATCAAAACAGATCGTGCTTGGCATGAATTCCAAAACACCAGACCAGTGGCCTCAGCTCTGTCTGGGGAAATTCCCAGACAACCAGCCATGTGGGCTTTCCGCTGAGAGCAGGAAACCCTTACAGATGCACCTGCTGAGACTAGCATCTTCCAGCCACCTGGCAGATACCGACCAAGGCAATGATCAGATAATAATCCTCAGAAAAAGAATCTCAAAGGATCATTTTCCACTGTGAAGGAGAATATGGACTCACTACCTTCTGTATTTATAACAGCTCACAAGTGACTGGGCCAGCATAGGTAACAGATAAGGCTGATTCTGTCTATTGCACCACCAGGTAAGTTAAGCAAACTTTTGGACAAGGACTCAAAAGAAATGACCCACAAACTTTTTTTTTTTGTCAACAGATAAAATAACCTTGAAATTCTGACCTTGAAGCCTGTGGCCAAAGAGATCAGTTCCTCTTCCTGTGCTAACGGCTCATTTTCTTGGAGCCCCAGCATAAGGTTCAATCTAAGATGCTTCCTAATTTGCTTCCCTCATGTCCTTCGAGGCAGATGCTTTTGAAACCATGTGATGGGGAAGACACTCAGCCTCACTGAGACCCCTACTGTCCCTACCTGGAGCACCTCCGGGCCAAGTCACCTTTTTCAAGCCTCTATTTCCCCAACCCCAGTCTTTGCCATACGACATTTTCTTTCCCTGAAACTTTACACTGGGGATCACTTTACTATTACACCAAATGAGAAGAGACCTGCTTCCCTCTGACACCTCCCACCTGCTGAGTCAGGGCCCATTGACTGTCCCCTCAGCCAATTCTTCTCATCATTATGCCTTGCAAGGGACCCAGGCTCAGGAGACCTGGCTCTGTGAGCCAAAGAAGCGCGTGTCCCAGCGGCTGCTGCCCTCACGCACCAGGTGCCGCGGGCACCGCGCTGGACCTGCGGGCTGCGACGGGCCAGGCATCACGTAGGCGCCCTCGGCAGGCGGGGCGGTGGCCACTCAGCCCCAACCTGCCGCACCCACACGCCCCGCCCTTCCCGGCTCAAGGGCGACGGAAGGTCACCCGCAGGGTGGGCGGAGGGCCAGAGTGCCCGGGTGCATTCCCTGAGCATCCCTCCGTCCTGTGCAGCCTGGAAACATGAAAAGAAGGCGTCAGGGACGCTGAGCAGATCTGGAGTGCGGGAAGGGAAGGAGGAGGAGGAGAAGCGAAAACGAAAACCCAGCTCTGGAACTGTGTTTTAAACCCGCGTAATGCTATGGCCCCAAAGCCACATTAGCCAGGAAAGCACAGATATCTGCCTTCTAGCGATTGGTTTTGCATTACCCAGGCATTTTTCTGGCCCCGGAAACCCCACAGTCTGAGATATCCTGCGTTTCCCCGCGAGCAGAAAGAAAGCCGCTTCGCCTATTCCACAGCTCTCTCTCCGGCCTTAAATTTAAATATCCTCTTGGTGAGTCCACGGGATCTGGGGTTGGGCTCCTTCCCACACCCACCCCGAAATCAGTCTCCACACCGCACAGCGGTGGTGGGGGGTGCCTGAACCCTGTCTCCAGGGCCAGTGGCATCCCCGAGTTCCCGCTTCCCGGTCCTCCCCATCCAGGGCGGCTGGCAGTCGGGGCCTAGAGACCCATTTTAGTTGTCAGTTTTGAGCCGGAAGTTAACTGGAGCTTAGAGCCGCAGAAGCCCTTTTTAAAAATCACCCCGCGGAAACGCGAGGCCGAGCAGGGCCAAAGGGGCAACACCCGCGGGACCCCGACGCGCCACTCGGCCGCAATGCAGCGGCGGGCACCCAGCTCGCCGCGCTGGGGGCGCGTGTCCGCGGGAGGCGCGCCGGGTACGGAGCCGTTTTTCTGCGGCCCTGGGAGAGGCGAGGCGGGAAGACCGCGCCGGTGACGCCGTGACCAAGTTTGAGGAGGGGCGTCGGCCCCATCCTATCACTCCGGCGGGGAACGATCTTTGAGGGATTCCAGGTGACCCCGCGCCAGTTCCAATTTAAAAAATAACCGTGGAGGAAAAAAACTGAGCTTCCTGATAAAGGATCCTACGGCCATTTCGCTTCTTCCTCTCTGCCCGCACAGCGGCCACTTCAGAGGTTGCACCCACGCTCCCGCAGCCCGGAAGGCACCCCTGGGGTTCCTGGCTGGGCTTCCCTCCCCGCGTCTATCCCTGGCACTCCCCTTCGCTTCTCCCTGCTCCCTCTCGCCCCACCCCGCCGCTTACCGCCGCTAATCCCTGGAACTCCCATCAGCTGCCTGCCCTCGCCCTGTTCGCATCCTTTCTCCCCGTGCCCCACATCCTATTTCCTTGTGCCCCGCATCCTTCGTCCGGGTATTCCCATTCCTACTCCTAGTTGCCCCCCCCCCCACCCCACCCCACCATCTCTTCTTCCAGATGTCCCCACCTCTTCCCTGGGATCCCACCATCCCTTTTCCTCCGCCTCCCGCGTCTTCCCTCCCTACCGCCCACCCCCTCCCCCAGCAACCCCCGCGCCTCGGGGTTGGGCTTGTGGGTCGCTCACCCTGGGCATCCCCGCCGCTGGTCAGCACCCCAATGGCCTTGCCAGCCCCGGAAAGGTGCTCCAGGAACATTCGGAGGGAGCCTTTGCTGTTAGAGTCCTCGTCGTCCATGGCTGCGAGGCCAGGGGACCGCGTCGCGAAGGGTGCTCGGTCGGCAGTGCGCCCCGCCAGCGCCGCGATTCCTTGGAACCGCCGCCCCGCCCGCTCGGCCCGCGGGCCAATGGGCAGAGAGGGGCGGGTCGCGTGAGCCCGGAGTGCTCCGCGGGGGGGGGGGGGGGGGGGCCNGGGGGGGGGGGGGGGGGGGGGGGGGGGGGGGCGCCTTGGGAGGGGATGCACAGCGGTTGGGAGCCTCGCAAGTGGAGGAAGGAGAACCCCGCACCGACAAATCGTCACAGGTGGGTGGGGAGGGAGGATGGTACCGCAGAGGCTAAGCACCACAGGTGCGCAGCGCGGCGGGGCCGATCTCTAGAGGCACGCATCTATCGCAGAGGGTAGGGAAAGCACCACAGGTGTGGGGAGGACTCCAGGAAAGGGATGTGACTAGTGGGAAGAGGCACCATTGATGGGCAGGATCTTTGCAATTGAGGGGATCGCCATAGTTGGGGGCACCAAGGCTAGAGATAGTGGTAGGACTGAATCCTCTTCCAGCATTATTCCTCCATGGGGGCTGTGCTCTGAACCTGACTGTAGCCCGAATATTCCTTCAGCTCCCCCAGGCTTCTCCCCCCAGGTCGAGAAAAGACATGTTAGGGGGTTGTCCAACTGGTGGACAAAGGTGAGCGTTGCTACATGGCAACAACCAAGGCCTGTCCCCAGAGGGACTGGGATGTTTGGTCACCTGCACAGGCTGCAGGGCAGGAAAGTGAACCCCGAGAGCTAGGCAGCTACATGGTGTCCTGGACCAGGCCTAGGCACTAGAGGATCTGTGGGACCTGGAGACAGTGCAGCATAGGCATGGCCTTGACTATAAGCATGTTCTTACCTAAGACACCTGAACTGCTTCTTGTCAGCAGAGGCTCCCAGCTCTACTGGAAAACCCACAAATTGAAGTTGTAATTCACCCACCACTTAGTGAGCTTCACCTGTGCCAGCACTTGGTACTGATATGGAGCTGGAGCCTACTCCCACTTGGGATGTAGGCCAGGGGGCACCTAGGATTGGGCTTGTGGTTCAGGTATCCCCAAAAGTGTTTCAAAAGGGGCCATGGGCAGTTTGTGGCAGAGATGGCATAGCTACAGATGCAAAATAAATGTCCGATGAACAGGAACGGAAAAGAGACACTCAGAGAAGGATGGCTCTGTTAACTGGGAGAAGCCCCTGTTGCAGCTTTAAAAAGCTGTTTGCTATACAGCTCCCTGAGGCAAAAGACGGGGGTGTGCATAAAAATTTAGTTTGGATGCTTGACTCCCGCCAGATTCACCTGCTGTTCCAACTCCTGTCTCTGATATTGTTACAGTGTAATGTTTAATGTATGCCTCAGCTTGCCTTTTTTTTAAAAAAAAAATATTTATTTATGCATTCAAGAAATGGGGTATAGGCCAGAAGTGCAGGAGGTAAGAGGATTCACCAGAGACAGAGTGAGGATTAGAACAGGCAAATCTACTGAAATGCACTGCTGAGGAGAGCAGGGAGCAAGACAGGAGAGGTCTGCTGTACCGTGTGAGTCAGTTCCCTGGCTGGGAATAAAACTCGTGCTGCAGTGGCTGGCGATATCTTGATAGTGCTTTAACCCCTGTGCCACTGGGGAGGCCCTCTTGACTGGGTCAAGTATTTCTGAGTGCTTCTGGGAGGACATTTCTGGATGCGATTAGCATCCAAACCAGTGAACTCAGTAAAGTGGGGGTCTTCCCCATGTGGGTGGGCTCCATTCAGCCGACTGAGGACCTAACAGAACAAAAGGCAGAGAGAGGAAAGGAGAATTTGCTATCTGCTTGGGCTGGACTGTCCACGTTCTCTGACCCTTGGACATTGGTGTTTCTGGTCCTCAGGCCTTCAGGCTCAGGCCACGTCACTCCAATCCCAAGTTGCAGAGGGCAGATCATGGCGCTTCTCGGCCCCCGCCAACATATCGGCCCATTCCTAGAGTGAATGTTCTCTTATAGCTGTTTCTGTCTATACCCGTGATCCCATTTCTCGCGAGAGCCCTAACTGTGTGACTGCACACATGACCAGGCTAGATGGGTTATGTTATAGTGTGAAATGCTAAAGCAGAATGCCAGTTTGCATATTGCCCCCACACAGACCTTCATTCTCCCTGGGCATTACAAGATTGAGTTTACAATGACTGATTCTTAAAGCGCCCTTACTTCCTTAGCAGAGCCAAAGTGGTTCAAGGGCTAGGCGTTTAAATACAAACACACTGAGATACCCAAGCTCTGAACAATAATGCTTGCAAATGGGTACACACTGAGGACCGAGAGACACATGCCAATGTCTAGCAAGTTTTCAGCTTTTCAGATCCTGATACAAGCTGTGGACTTCTACAGTTACTCACAGAGCTGTGGCATGTCACCTGCAGTGAGATTGGTAACAGGTCAGATAAGGCTGCCCAGAGGCAGAGAGGGGGCTCTCTTGACTCTCTCCAGGGGGACCCACTCTTATCTTAGAAGCCCACGCAGGTCATTGAGCCCCATCCCCAGGTAAGATTGGATGCTTTTGGTCCTGAGTCAGTGGAGATGTTGCTTTGCTCTCAGATCTCTCTTCCCTTCCCCCTGCAACACTATCTAAGAGGCCCCATTCACTGCTCTAGCTGTCTCCAGCCCATGACCATTTGAAAACAATCACTCCACTTCCACTTCTTTCTCCAAACTGCATGGTGCTATAATACCTTCCCCATAGAGGATTTTCTTTGGTTGCATTTTTCTTCTTTTTGCTATTTTACTATTTGGTATTGCAGAATATTACCAGTATACCAAAAATATTACAGTGAATACAAATAAAGAAAAGAACAAAAAACACTTTATGCATGTAACATTATCAGTCAAAAACACTACAGAATTCTTCCCCCCCCCCCCATTTCTCACTAACTAGAGAGCTTTGGGGTCTCCTCATATAACAGTTACAATGAGAAACTCATCATTTATTCTTGTTTTTGGGCAGATGAACTGTCAAGTAATGAATGTGCATGCCAAGTTTTCTCCTGCCTTCAAGTCTTTGGTCCATTTTTATTATCCTGGACTGCTGCCTCTTGTTTTCCATGTCTCAGAGAGTTCTAGAAGAGAAAACATTTGAAACACTTATGCCATGCAGGCAGTTAGAGCTGAATACCTTGTTGGAATAAAAAATGTGGCTCTTTCCAAAGGAGCCCAGCTCATGACAACTTCCTGGAAAAGTTTTCAGAGAAAAGACATTCATTTGAAGTGTCACAGTTTTTAGTTTCAGGTGCAAACGAGCATGTTCAGGACCATGGAATATTTGGTCTTAATTTCTTCCAGTCTTATCTAAAAGTTTAAACATTTTGTATGCCTTATCCTTCTCTCTTCCAAGACTTGAATATCTCATTCTTGAAAGATCTTTAAGGGGAAAAAAATCTCCTTTTTCCCACATATATTTCGTACAGTAGACATAAACATCTTCCAGACTCAGATAAAAAAGAATATGGGAAAACTCCCAGGTATAGTGGATTTTATCAAGCTGGTCTTATGTGTCTCTACTCCTTGCTCCTGATGTTCTCATCATCACCTACAAATCCACCACCCACCATTCAAGGAGCAATAAAGAGGCCATCTGTGATTGACGTGATGGATGTGATAGACTCAGTCCATTTCCCCTCCCTGAGCAGGGGAAAGGCTGTTTCTTCTGTTCAGACAGGTGTGGTCAAGTGATTCTATTCCAGTCCAGGCAATAAAGCGGAATTATGCAGTAGGACTTCCTGAAAGACTCCTTAAAACGAGTCAAACCAAGTGCTGTTCTTGGAGTGCAGCTGTGATTGCAGTATTCAAGTCACAGTTCATGGAGCATGAGGTGATGTAGAAGATACAGTCATCAATAAATGATAAATGTGGCAGAGGGCACTGTAAAAGAAGCTTGGCTCTCTGAAAACACTGTGGATCTGCTGCACAGCTGAGAATTGTCTTTCTTTAGAATCCTTTTCTGTGACAGGATAGACCTATATGTTTAGTTTGAGTTTTCTGTTATCTGCAGTGAAACGAACCCTAACTGACACGTTTCTTACTTATAGTGTGTGGCACTTTCTAATATTGTAGGTACCTGTGTTTCCCTGGAATGCATAGGGGGTGGAAGGGAATTTTATGATCACACAGTTCACCTTCTTTGTTTTCTAAAAGAGAACATTCAGGCTGGAGGGAAGTAGTCTGTCTGAGGTCAAGTCATAGTCATGCCCTGATATCTGTTCTTGCACTAGGGAGGGGGCTTTTGAGACATTCTGGTAATAAAATTGTTGTTCAGGCCTAGACTTGTACTCCCTACTCCATCTCATCCCTTACTGCCATTTGAAATTTCTTATGGGAGGCTAATATCGAAACCTACCACTGCCTTCAAGGGGTTTTCAACATAACATGGAGAAAGAAGTGTCCACACACTTATCTACAGAGGTGGTCCATCCTGGAGCAAGGACACAGCCCCTCTCTGCCTGGAGGCCTCGGTCCCAGAATAGAATCCTCCCAACAAAAGTCATGTGACGTCTCCATGAGAAGTCATCTGTTCCTCCTCTGAACTCCTTCCCATTTTGTGTCTGCGTGTTCCTGGATGTTTATCACATTCTGACTCAGAATTATTGATTCATTAAGCCTCCCTGCCAAGCCCTGATTCACTCTGGATGCCTACAGGCATGAAGGGGCGAACTGGTAGAAGGTTCTGCAGTCGCTAAAAGAAACAAAACCTGACAGCCCGCCCCCACCCCCACTACTAACACATGATGAAGAATAACAGCTGCATTTTCTTTTTTTTTTTTAAAGATTCTTTTTTTTTAATTTTTTTTTAATTTATTTATTTATGCATACAAGCACTGGGGTACAGGCCAGAGGTGTGGGGGGGGGGTGAGAGGATTCACCACAGAGAGTGGGGAGCAGAACAGGCAGA